>CM054805.1:19268834-19703090 GCA_028984105.1 Lavandula angustifolia
AGCTCAGAAATGGTGGCTGATAGGTTCGTCAGAGGAAAGGTGCAAGCTGCTGACACCACACCTCAGACGAAGAATAAACAGAAAATAGTTGCACCTCAGCCGAGCAGCAAGAAGCAGCTGACCAAAGGTTCCAGCCCCAGGACACCACGATCAAACTCAGGGGGAACCAAGAAGCTCAGGTGGGCAGAGCAGTACAATGAGCCATTGTATGAGCACCCGGCTCAGTATGGCTCGTACTACTATGAGCCCAGGGTCAGGAGAAGCGCAAAGACTCAGAAGAAGAAAGCTCCTGAGCCCAAAATCATCAGAAAGTCAGTATCTCCAGGTCCTGTGGAGAAGAAAACTGACAAGGTTCAGAAGAAGAAGTCTCAGACTTCTAAGGTCCCTAGGCAGATCTGGGTTCCGAAATCACCCACTAACATGTAAGGACCCAACTGAACCAAAGGGTACCTAAAAATGCTTATGTTTTGCAGGTGCATAAGGACCCTTGGATAGTGGACAGCGGCTGCTCAAGACACATGACATACCAGAAGAGTCTGCTGACCAACTACGTACAAGAAGATGGTCCCAGAATTTAGTTTGGTGACAACTCAAGAGGCTACACAAGGGGATATGGAACGCTGAACATTGGGACTGCTTCAGTTCCAAGAGTAACATATGTTGAAGGACTTCAACATAATCTCCTTTCAGTCAGTCAATTATGTGACAATCTAAACAGAGTTATCTTTGACGCTGGTTTATGTGATGTTGTTGATAAATCTACAGGGAAAATAGTGTTATCAGGTTCGCGGAAAAAGAATATCTACGTTGCAAACTGGAAAACCACAGAACCTGAGGCTTGCTTACTCGCTCAGACGAAATCAAGTGACAAGTCAGGATGGCTGTGGCACAAGAGGCTTAGCTACCTGAACTTCAAGACTATGAACAAGCTCGCCAAGAACTCTAAAGTCAGAGGACTGCCCAACGAATCGTTTATCAAATACAGAAATTGTGAAGCATGTTTGAAGGGAAAACAGATAAAGAGTAGCAATCCACCTATTCCTTCACCTTCCACTGATGGAATCCTTCAGCTGCTGCACATGGATTTATTCGGGCCAGTTTCTCCAGTGACTATACGAGGCAAGAAGTATGCCTTCGTCGTTATTGACGACTACTCGAGATATACATGGGTCATCTTCATCGCCAACAAATCTGATGTCATGACTGAGTTGCCTAAACTGCAGAAAAAGCTCAGTGTGGAAAAGGACATCAAGATACAAAGAATTCGCTCAGACAGAGGAACAGAATTTCTCAACTCAGTAGTTAAGGAGTACTGCGAAAAAGAGGGAATTCAGCACAAGACATCAGCAGCTCGCACCCCTCAGTAGAACGGACTTGCTGAACGTAAGAACAGAACACTCAAAGAAGCAGCAAGAACGCTCCTAGCAGACTCTGGACTACCCTCAAAGTTTTGGGCTGATGCTACTGACACCGCCTGCTATACTCAAAATCGCTCTTTACTTACACAGCAACACATGAAGACACCATACGAATTATGGAAAGGGAGAATTCCTTCTATCTCTCATTTTCATATTTTTGGCTGTCCTTGCTTCATCCACAATAATGGGAAAGATCAGTTGAAGGTCTTTGATAGCAAATCTGATCAAGGAGTATTCTTAGGATATTCTCGAGTCAGTAAAGCCTTCAGAGTCTTTAACTATCGGACCCTTTGCGTGGAGGAAAGCCCTCATGTTGTTTTTGATGAGTTTGTTACTAAAAACAGGAAAAGTACAGAGACAAATACTGAAGATGTCAGCAGCAAGCTACAGGATCTCGGACTGACTGATAAAGCTGAAAAGATCCAGCATTGTTGGGATGATGAGTATGAAGAAATTCAGACTCAGCCAACAGGCGATGTAGCTGACCTGGTTGATTCTACGAACGAATCAACAACAGTAACAACGGTCGATGAGGAAGCCCCAGTGGTAACTGAGACCTCTACTGAGAATATAAACTCAGGGGGAACACAAATTGTTCCTGAGCTAAATGCCCCTGAACCTGGAAACTCAGTAGATCCTAACCTTCTTACTGAACTACTGCAATCACAAAACAGTACTACTGAAATGCCTAATACACCTACTGACTATGCAGAAGTAGTATCATAAGAAGAAGCCAGACTCAGACGTTCATGGCTTGACGCTCATTCTTCAGATCTCATTATAGGAGATCCGTCAGCAACGATAAGAACAAGATCTAGATTAAGTCAAGGAGAAAGCTCACTCTATTCTTGTTTCTTGTCTACAGAAGAACCTCAGTCAATAGAGGACGCACTCAATGATGCTGACTGGATCATCGCCATGCAAGAAGAGCTGAACCAGTTCGTCAGAAACGAAGTTTGAGAGCTTGTTGATAGACCTAGACATCAGCACGTTATTGGCACTAAGTGGGTCTTCAAAAACAAGCGTGATGAAAACAACGTCATCGTCAGAAATAAAGCTCGACTAGTTGCCAAGGGTTACTATGAAGCAGAGGGAATCGACTTTGATGAAACATTCGCTCCAGTCGCAAGATTGGAAGCCATTCGTCTATTCCTAACTTACGCAACACATCAAGGTTTCAAAGTATATTAGATGGATGTAAAGTCAGTTTTTCTGAACGGCGTACTGAAGGAAGAAGTCTACGTGGAACAACCGCCCGGCTTTCAGCAGGGATATCAGGTGTACAGACTTCGAAAAGCTCTGTATGGGTTAAACTAGCACCCAGGGCTTGGTACAATACCCTATCAGACTTTTAGAAAGGTTTTCAGAAGGGGACAGTAGATCGCACCTTGTTCAACATAAAGTCAGGAGATGACATCCTACTAGTGCAAATCTACGTGGACGACATCATTTTTGGCTGCAGAAACGTAACCATATGTCAGCAATTAGAGAAAATGATGAAGGAGAAATTCGAGATGTCTATGATGGGAGAGATGAACTATTTCCTTGGATTTCAAGTGAAGCAATCACCTGAAGGAATTTTCATCAATCAAGCCAAATACACTAGAGATCTTCTCAAAAGATTTGGCTGCGATTCAAGCAAACCAGTAAAGATCCCCATGAATACGAATTTCAAAATCGATCTAGACAAAGAGGGAGCTTCTGTTAACTCTACTGATTATAGAGCTATTATTGGTTCTTTATTATACTTAACAACTAGCCGACCTGATATAACTTATGTTGTAGGTGTATGTGCAAGATTTCAAGCGGATCCTAAGCGAAGTCATCTAGACTCAGCAAAGAAGATTCTGCGATATCTAAGAGGAACACCTGACGCAGGGTTATGGTATCCTGCTGATGATAATCTAATACTGACAGGTTATTCTGATGCTGATTATGCAGGATGCAGGATAGATTGAAAGTCAACTTCTGGAACGTGTCAGTTCCTAGGCAACAAGCTAATATCTTGGTTTTCAAAGAAGCAAAATTCAGTAGCAACGTCCACTACTGAAGCTGAATACATGGCTGCTGGAAGTTGATGTGCCCAGATCCTTTGGCTTCGACAACAAATGAGAGACTATGGTATAATTCAGGATGAAGTGCCCATCTACTGTGACTCCACCAGTGCTATTGTAATTACTCAGAATCCAGTTCTCCATACGAGATGCAAGCACGTGGATATTCGACACCACTTCATCAGAGACCATGTCGAGAAAAAGGATATCAGAATGGAGAAAATTCATACTGACAAGCAAAGGGCAGATATACTGACCAAACCACTAGCTGAGAACAGATTCAGAGAATTATCAGTTGAGCTAGGTCTACATGGATCCTACCGAATCGTGTCAGTTAGAACACAACAATTGGTTGGTATCAATTGGTATCAGTAGAAGCCAACCACTGATATACCAACAATTGGTATCAAGTGTAAGGAACCGGTATGACAGTCGAAGACTCGGCACATTGATTCGATCGGGAGAATCACACCTGCATACGTATGGGGGAACGTGGTCATCGGCACGTCAACCATCCTCCTTAGTCTTAACGGTAACCAGCTGATCGTAAAAGTTCAGCTGAAGAGGTTTGCGTAGTATTATTTACTTAAACTTTTTCAGAAGCATGCTCGCATTTATTATCTCAGTCGCTTGCACTCAGTAGTTAATGAGCATTTATTTCCCACCATTAATTTTAAAGGATAAGTCAGTAGGAAACCGTTCTCATTTAAAAATGACTTAGTCTTTAATGCTGCCTACAGCACATTTAATGCATGTCTTTTTACTTACTTTAACTGCGCATCATCCTACGTGGGTCTATGGTAGAGGCGGCTTAGTAATCATTCCTTTTATAACATCTAATCTCAGCCGCAAATAACAATGAGAGATTAAATCCCAACCGTTCGATCTAAACGGTTTTTCACGCATGATCTTACAAAATCTTTCATCTTCTACCTTCTCCTCACTTATCGCCATTTCCGAAATTTTAGAGCTTTCTCTCCGCGATTCAATTTTCTTCTAAAATCTTAAGACTGCTTTGCATTTTTATTATCTCCAAGCTCTAAATCACTCGGTAATGTATTAAATCTTGCTTAAAACTCATACTAACTTACTCTATTTTCAAGTGCTAACGAGTTATTTTGCAGAATCTCATGGCGACAGTACAGTCACCCACCGATATTGACGAGATCATCAAAACTCGCATCCAGTTCGAACCCACTATGGCGCTTCGTCAAGTTGATCTTCCATATCTGGAGCCCGTATTCACAGCTATTGAAAGTTCTGGACTAGAACTGCTCGTCTCCAAGCAACCCCGAGCGTTTCTGCCCAGACAAGTGGCGGAAGTCTACTTCAACTGGAGAACCCTAGATTTAGGGGTAGAGGAAGCATCCTTCGCATTCATGAAGGAGGTTGTACCCAATTCATGGGATGCGAGTCAGCATATCATCAACATCCGAGATGCTCTGGAGTTAATCTTTGATCTTCCGGCGACTGGAATCTCTCCTATAGGCTATAAGGAGAAGGAGATGAACTCATATGTTCAGAAGTTCTGTGGAAGGAAGGATATCACCTTCAAGACAGCGCTGTCGAAGAACCTTCTGCTACCGCAATACCGAGGACTTGCATACGTTGTCTCTCATATACTCACGAGTTCTGCGGGTTCATATGATCAGCTGTCTAAGCCACGCATCCAGCTGATGATGGCTATAGATGATGGAGTCCAAGTTAATTGGACCGACTATTCTGTAGCCGAGCTGAAGGCTCGAGCTCGGAAGTTCACGGCCTCGCCCACCTGGAGTGAGAAGACTTATAAGTGTGGGGAAGCCTTCGTATGGGACGAAGATGTCCATACTTATCGAGCAATCCGGTCTCAAGGAGTTCAACTTTTTGCCGACTCCGGTGTATTTCGATAGCAAGCTCATCAAATTTAAGACGAGAGCCGCTGCTGAGAAATCAATCGGGCGAGGGCCGCCTAAGCCGAAGAGAGCAGTCTCAGATTTGCCCCCTCGCGCCCACCCACCCAAGAAGAAGAGGCTTACTAAGACTGGACCGTCTGAGGTCTCAGTAGTACAAGCTCAACAAGCCTCTCCTCAACCCACTCAAGAAGAACAGATCGTAGATTCTGACACCGGCATTGAGGGTGCCACGATAAAGGACAAAGTTCAGTGCATCAGTTCTGAGGAAACTCAGTCGGACATCAGAGTACCGACTGAGGGAACATCCTCTGAGTGGACCACCCTTCACTCCACTCGTCTCCGAGCTACAGGAGAAGTACATGCTCAGATCCCTGAGATTTCTGAGCACCCAGACTTAATGGAGATAGCCATAAGGGCAAGGACACAAATGCTACTGAGGTTCCTCAGCTGGGATATTCTCGAGGATCTGATAAGGACCCAGTCAGCTCTGTCCTTACTTACCGAGGAGCAAGATTTACAGTCAGCCATTGGGTTCGGGGAACCAGCTGACCTCGCTTCTTTTGAGGACTTGAGGGCGGCGATGCTATATCTTCTAAGCCTGCGCTCCTCAGTCCCCGGCGATAGCGCTTCGCCTCCATCTCATCATGGTGATGACAAGGATGATGACGAGATGGAACATGCACCACCCAAGGATGCAGAATTGGGAGGTTCTGCTGAGGGTTCCACTCCCCGCGAAAAGGGCCAATCACCCCCACCCTCCAAATCTGGTGAAGCTCAAGTTGCCTCGAAGCCGAGTCGAGCGCAACAACTCGCAATATCTGAACAAAGGCTCGGGACCAGTTCTTATCAGATAAAACCGATAGGTTCTGTGACCTCTAAGTCGGTAAACAAAGCTATCAGGCGCCAAGGTGACAAGAATCGTCTCCTCGCCAAAGACGTACATATCAAATGGGCTCACTACACAAAGGCCCAGACTGAAAGCGTCGACCGACTAGCAGAAGGGGTTAAGAAAGTCTCAGAAGCTCCTACTCCTCAGATAAACATTTAGGAGATCGTTGAGGCAGCCCTTTCAGCTCAGAAGGCGGACTTAGCCGCTCAGAGTCAGTAGCTCCTACTATCTCAGCAGAAATCTTTCTCTAAGCAGCTGACTCAGACTCTCGCGACAGTCCAGGCCACCATGGATGAGAGAAATAAATTGGCCACCACTAGCCTTCAATCAGCTATTACGCAACAGCCGAGGCACCGAAAGCCATACGTAAGGAGATGACAGAATCTCACGATCGTCTCTAGAAACTCCGACAGAGTCACCGCTCAACTGAAAACATTCAGAGCTGATCAGGAGAAGGACTGGGAGCAGTATTGCGACCTAGTCAAGGATTTTGAAGCAACTGCTACTCAAATCAAAGATTATGTCCATAACTTGGAAAAGGACGTGAAAGTCATCCGCACTCACCTCTCCCAGGCTGATGATGCCAAAAAGGGGGAAGGAGCAGTGAAAGAAGAAACTGAGGCAGAACAGGCTGATGTTGAAGTTATTGAGGGAGGAAATCAGGGGGAAAGGACCAGCTCAGTACCTCAAGGAGAAGGTTCAGTCGCTCAGCCGGAACCGGTTCAGCCTATACTCCTCCTGAGAGTGTGTCCCACTACAACCCATCAGAATCGAGCCAAGCACCTATCTCATCGCTCAAGCACATCGAGGACGTAGCTAGTTTTCTCGATCAGGAGGATGAAGAAGAGCCTCAGCAACTGCCACCGCAAAGGCCCGGGAAGGAGATTACAACTGGAACCACTCCTCCATCTTCCCCGATGCCCAAATTCAAAACTAAAGCGGAGCAGGAAGCCTATGATCTACAAATTGCTCAACAGCTACAAGACAAGTTGGATCAAGAGCATCGCCTAGAAGAGGCCAAGAAGCCTAAGAAAGTGATTGGCAAAGCTGCCAAAGGCAAGGCTAAGAAAATCGAGGAGGAACTGAAGAAGAAAGCTCAAGAGGAGCTAGCCAAAGCTCTAATTACTGAAGTCCAGCCAACAGCTCAGAGTTACTACACTTCAACTCTTACACCTGAGCAGGAGGCCGAGGACAGAGCTACCTGGGAGGCAACGCTGAAGGGACTTAGTCTCAAGAGAGGAGATGCTAGATCAGCGGCCCTCAGAGAGAAGAAAAGATTGGCTGACATGGCTAAAATGATTAGTCTATCGACAAGCCGCGAATGACTTGAAAAGGCAGATACCCAGAGCTTCAAAATATTACAGGAGAGCGCCCAGAGCACCTTATGTTAAGAAGGCGCCCACTCCTCACATAGATAAATGGGTACCAGCCAAACTTAACGAGCTATGGGAGGAACTCAAAGAATCTTTCATCAAGGGATATCATGTATGGGACTTCTATCCGTCTGGGATACCTGCTGATCAACTATTCAAAGAATGTCTTCATCATAACTTTCCCCAGCTCGCAGAACAACTTCTGCCAATCATGGAGAAAGAGAAGATAGCCACCAGAGCTCCAGCCTTCAGAAGAATCCCTCCGCCCATGACGACTCGCGGCGTGCTTTGGACAAAAGAGATAGAAGATGAGATCGAGGCAGCTGCTTATCATCACAATCTCAGCTCTGATCGACCTGAGGATCTCGAGGAAATCCAGACTCTGCGGAGAAGAATCTACAAGTTTTATTGTCTTGATCCTCCAGCTGACAGGTCTGCAGACTTCAAGAGCCGAACGCAAAGATTCAGACTTCAGCCTTGATCTTCTTATCTCAGTTTGTTGTAATAGTAATAGAAACCTTGTAATCCTCTGATCATATATATCAGTTTCTATTGCTTGCCAGACAATTACTCATTGTCTCAATGCTTTTTGTTGTGTTTTATTTCTTACACAACTGATCACTGAAGTGATCTGACACACACTCTCACATAACCGTTTCTCTGATTTTGCCTATCTCTCACCTGCTGAACTTACTGAAGTTATTTGTTTCAGTTTTACTGAAGTCTTTCTAAGTCAGTAGTCTAGCATTCCTGTTTTTGTTTTTATAGAAGTAGAGGTTTTGGCATCATCAATTAGGGGGAAATTGTTGGGTTATGAGTCAGTAGATGGTAGTCAGGTGTTTGTGGTTAAAATAATATTGGGGGAAATCATAGTAGTACTATGGAATTGAAGATCCCAAAACCCAACTGATATCAGTAGTGTAGTGTCTCGATAGGATTAGATGATGTATGTGTTAGACTTTTCGTGATAGTTTATCTTTTTGTCTAAGTCCTGTACGGGGTAAACTGTTGGACTGATCTTCTGAAGAAGTTACTTTCCAGAACCCCACGTCATCAGTGTAATTGCTTGCATTCTTCTGTCTTCAGCTGAATCTGTCCTCAGTAGAAGATTCTTCATCAGCCGGTAGACATCAGCAGAAGAACTTAATGCAAAGCTCAGTACCTTCGAAGTCATCAGCTGACCTACCAAAGCCTTATCAGCTTGTCAGCCGACTCAGTCGAAGAAGACAGAGACTGTCCTAAGTCTACTGTGTCCGATAGAAAACAACCCAGTCACTCAAGTCATTTCGAAGTTCAGCAGAAGATCATACGAGGTTGTGGAATAGTCAACTCTGAACACTGACACATTCTCACCTACCACAAACCTCGACCAATGAGAAGCCGACAACGCTTTACCTGCTCTGACCAACTAAAGCTGCTCTCATGTACAGTGTCAACTGCCCTGCTGCAACAATTCGAAAAATATGGCCGTTTTCTTTGGAAGCTTGTGACACGTGGCATCATCTTGTCCAACGGACATATGCCTGCTCACAACTATAAATAGAGAAGAAAATCGAGCTCCACGCACGGGATAAACAAGGGAAAAACGCTCAAACTCAAGAACACTCTAGCAAACTTGAAAGATCATCCAGCGAAGAACTTGCCTTCATAGAATATTTCTAGTTCTTCTCTTTAGAGTTATTTAGATCCCTTTCTTCTCTAGCTAAGCTCATTGCCAAATTTATAGCTTAGAAATTTCGAAGGAGTTCACTTTCTTTGAATTGTTCTTATTGTAAGAACTCCTTCTTAGTTGGAGATCATCCCCTCCCTTTCGAACTTAGGTTTGAATTGTAAAGTCGCTAAGGACTATAACTTAGAAGGGTCTGTCCAGTGCACAGATTCCTTGCTGAGACTTGCTCAGATAAATCAACAAGTTCTCCTGCCTTGTCAGGACCGTGGACGTAGGATCTTGCGTATCCGAACCACGTTAAATTGCTTGTGTTATTTACTATTTTATTGCACTGCATACAACTGATTAAAAATCTTATCTTTGCATAAAACGTATTTTAAAAAGCGCACCAGCCAAAAGACTTTAACTTGCGAAAACACGTTTTCAAACTGAGACGAATCTCCGGGCCCTACACACTTATCCACACAACGTCTTCGACTGAGTTTCAAGTACTGACAAAAGTCAGTAGGAGAGCTCAGTAGCTGACACACTCCGACCCGTGATCGAAGGTTACTATCTGGCACTGTTCATCAGTCGCAACTAACAGCTCAGTTGTCCTTCACATTCTGAGAAAAGAAACTGTGATCAGGTATATTCACCCCCCCCCTCTACACCTGACTATCATCTCCGGACCAACAGTTATTAACTGAGTCATTTTAGGGTTAGTAGTTTAGTACTTAGTGGTTTTGACATCATCAATTAAGGGGAAATTGTAGGGATATGAGTCAGTGGTCTTGTAGATCATTGCTAGGGGGTACTTAGAGCTTGATTCAGTAGTTGCGTAGAAATGAAGTCAGTAGTTCATGTACTTAGGACGATATTGTAATATTTGTTATTGGGGGAAATTGTAGTGATACTGAATTGTATTACTATAGAATTAAAGATCCCAAAACCCGTCCTAACCCCTATGTGTGTTTGAACCGTTATGATGTAATAGGTTAGACTTGATTTTATCGTCATAGATTATTTTGTCTAAGTCTTGTATGGGGTATTGTTAGACTGAACTTCAGTAGATAAGTTAAAGTTCCAGAACCCTAAGCCATCGGTTTTGTAGAGCTCAGTAGTCTTCAGAGTCATCAGCTGACAGCTTTCAGTAGAAGATTTCCTTCAACAGATTTTGGAAGAAGACTCAGTATGATCCTTGATCTACTGAATGAGTGTAGAGCTCCTGCCTTCAGAGTCACCAACTGACAACTCTCAGTAGAAGATCCTTATCAGCCGTCCCAGAAGAAGACTCAGTATGACCAACCCCGATCTACTGAATGAATGCAACTCAGTTGCAGACCAGACAAGGAAAAACTACTGCCCAATTCTTATCAGTCGAATGTCAGCAGAGAACATTCAGTATACGAGGTTCAGAGAGTCAACTCAGATAGAAGCTGTGTTTTGAAACCCGGCCCGGACCAGCCGGTTCAACCGGTTTAACTCGGACCCAGTCAAAAATCTGGGCCGGGTTACGTATTTGCCCGTTTTGGCTATAGACCTGGTGCGACCCGGTCGGCTTGACCGGTTGAACCGGTACCCGTGAACCGGGTCAACTCGGTTTGAATGTAAAAAAAATTGAAAAAAATAGGGTTGTAAATCGATTTTTCGGTTGGCCGATAACCGATCCATGTTCGGTTTCGATTAGTATGGTTTAGAAAGCAAAACCATATTTTCATAAATATTTTAAACTATATTACTTAAATTTCTCAAAAAATGAGAAATACTTAATAAATTTAAACTGCATTTATGACAATATTGGTATACCAATTATTACCAACTGTTGGCAGGTAATTAAAATAGGGAGGGATGGATTTATAGGTTATTTTTCTGTTTGGTTTTCTTCTCTATTCGATGTGGGATGGTTTCTCCTTCTTTTTCATCAATTTTTTTTTCCATCTAACTACTTAAACTCATCCCACATCGGTTAGGAATTGTAAATATACTTATATTTGTTTTATATATTTGTAAGTCATTTTTAATATTTATTAGTATTATTAAAATACCTATTTATTGATATAATTTAATCATATATTTATGATATCACACCGGGTCGACCCAGTTCAACCGGTAAAAAATATTTTTCCGGGTCAATGACCGGGCCGGTTTTAAGAATACAGGATAGAAGACTGATGTTTGACAAGTCTCACCTACCGCAAACCTCGACCAATGAGAATCAACCAAAGCTTACCTGCTCTGACACTAAAGCTGCTCTCATGTACAGAAAGCCAACCACTCTGCGGCGCATTTCAAAAATATATGGCCGTTTTCCTTGGAAGTTTGTGACACATGGCATCGTCCTCTCCAACGGATACATGCATGGGTCACGACTATAAATAGAGAAGAGTCTCCAAGCTCAACGCACGGGACAACAAGGGAACACTAAGCTTACAAGCATACAACTCTCTAGCGCACTTAAAGTCAATCCAGAGAAGAACTTGCTTAGTTGAATATCCTTAATTCTTCTCTCCAGAGATTCTTTAGTTCCCCCTTCTCTATCTAAGCTCCATTGTTATATCTTAGCTTAGAACCTTCGAAGGAGTTCACATTCTGTGAATTGTTCTTATTGTAAGAACTCATTCATTGTTAGAGATCATCCCCTCCCCTTCAAACTTCGGTTTGATTTGTAAAAGTCGCTAAGGACTATAACTTAGAAGGGTTTGTCCAGTGCACAGATTCCTTGCTGAGACTTGTTCAGATTAATAAACAAGAACTTATGTTCTGCAAGACCGTGGATGTAGGATCTTGCGTATCTGAACCACATTAAAAATTATTTATGTCGTTTACAGTTTCGTTGCATTGTGCTCAAAACTATTTATAAATTGATCCTTTGCATAAAACGAACTTGAAAAGTGCACCAGCCAAAACAATTTTGGTTTGCATAAAAACGTTTTCAAAGAGACGAACTCTACCGGGCCCCACACTTATCCGCACAATATTCTGCAACTAAAATCCTCATACTAACTCAAGTCAGTAGAAGGGACTCAGCTGCTGAATCACTCTGACCCGCGGTCAGAAGGTTTATATCTGGCTCTGAATATTCAGTAGCAAAATTCAGCTCAACTAACCTTCACTTTTGAGGAAAAACTTGCAATTAGGTGTATTAACCCCCTCCCCCCTCTACACCTGATACTCGTCTCCGGACCAACAGAGAGGTAGCCAAAGAATAGGGAGGATGAAGTAGGCGAATGGCTGGGAGAGGGTGGTATAGGCGAGATTGGTGAAGTGGCGGAGTTTGTTGTCGTCGTGGCGGGCATGGCCTTGGGGATTTAGTTATTTTTTATTTTTTATTAATTTTTTTGACCAAAAACTTTATTTAAAAAAATTATTTAAAAATTGGATGAATGGATTTCTAAAACTATTATTAATTAATTTTTTATTTTAAATAACTTTTTATTTAAATTTAATTACCAAAAACTTTGTTTGAAAACAAAAATTAAAAAGTTTTATTGAAAACGATTATAATTTACAAAAATAGTTTAATTCTTTTTTAAAAAAATTGGATGAATTGGTAGCTGAAACTTTTATTCCGTAAATGCCCCTATGACTAACAGTTGACTAAATTAAGATTTAAAATAATGACCAATTAATCAAAACTAGCAAACATTGGAGACCAATAAACTAAAAATAAAAAATTAGGGACCGATTCATCCAAAATAATAAACATTGGGGACCATTTGTATCAATTTTCTTTTTTTATATCTGCGGTTAAATTACATATGTTCTTATCCATATACTAGGTTGTTCTCACCGTATTGTCGCATGGTGCCCGGTATGGTAACCACAACTGAGTTTTCAAAAAAATTTAAAGTGCAATTTCAAATAGATTCATTTTTAATAGTTAATATTATAATTAAACAAATTTTTATATGAATTGTGGACAAGTAACATTTATAAATTAAATCATTCTTTGACATAGATGTGAATAGACACTGTTATCATATTGCATTCAAGGAAAGCAATACACTATCAAACATATCGAATTACTATATTATTACATAATAAGGAGAAAAAGAAATCAAAAGTTGTATTCTCATATAATACAAACTCCAATAAAAAAAATGTACATTGAACATAAACAAACATAAATGTTTCAAAATATCTTCATCCCTAATTAATCTGTTAAATTTTCTCATTAAATAACTAAAATCGACTATAATTTAACATATGATCAAAATGAATACATAACTAAGTTCTCGATTTTAGGATGATAATTTAAGGGGGAAGCAGTTGGTCGGTTTATTAATTTACTTTCTTTCAGGTTGAGAATTGCCTAAGTTTTTTTCTCTTAATTGCGGAAATGCCACCACAATTGGCATTGTTCATAGGAACAATACAACACGTCAAATTTTCCTCATATAAATTCTATAATAGTTAAGAAATATAATTGACAAAGAAAGATTGTAATTCTAGCAATGTGGAATTTTCCATCTTCTACTTTCGGAGAATTCTTAGTTGGGAATGTTTTATGTTTAATTATCTTTGGAGAAAAGAATTTAATGTTAATATCCGTGCCGAAATTAAACAAGTCATGTTTATTGGGATAGATAGGAGTATAAGGTAAAGAAAAACAAAAGACTGTAGTTAAAAATAGAAAAAAAATCATGTTTATTACTAATAGATGGAATATTAGTAGAAGCAAACCATGTCCAAATGTATAATTACACATGCATATCAATATGAGGCATAATAATTAATGTACAATAATGATGATTGATACCATGCTATTTCTAAAATAGGAAACCAAAAAAGAAAATTAATTTTTAGCCGATTAAAATCGAGGCCCATTAGTAAATTGACTATGAAGTCAAGATAAACCGTTTTGATTATTAGAAAGTTTTTTATTTTTACAACAACATCATCATAATGAAGAAGTTGAAAATGTGTACAAGGAATATTTCTGGCATTTCCCACAGCATGTTAAGCAGGAGAGCTATCTCCTTATAAGTATGTGAGTATTACTCAAAGTTTTCAATTTTTTTACAACATCAATCATAGTGAAGAAGTTGAGAATGTGGATGGACATTTCTGATTTCCCACAGCATGTCAAGCCGGTGTGCTATCTCCTTATAAGTATGGTAAGCTTTGTTCTTAAAATCGGCCCGATTATTGACCCGGAAAAATACTTTTTACCGGTTGAACCGATCGAACCGAACCGATTCAACCGGTGGGTTGACCCGGTGTGACGTCATAAATATATGATTATTAAATTATATAAATACATAGGTATTTTAATAATACTAATAAATATTAAAAATGATTAACAAATATATAAAATAAATATAAGCATATTTACGACTCTCAACCGATGTGGGATGAGTGTAAGTAGTTAGATGGAAAAAAAGTTGATGAAAAAGAAGAAGAAACCATCCCACATCGAATAGAGAAGAAAACCAAACAGAAAATTAACCTATAAATCCCTCCCTACTTGTTTTAACAACCTGTCAACAGTTGATAATAATAATTAGTCTACCAACATTAACATAAATGCAGTTTAAATTTATTAAGCATTTCTCATTTATGAAAATAGGGTTTTGCTTTCGGTTATCATACTAATTGAAACCGAACATGGATCGGTTATCGGCCAACAGAAAAATCGATCGATTTTGAATTTCTGAAATCAAACCGATTTGCAACCCTATTTTTTTCAATTTTTTTTTTTTACATTCAAACCGAGTTACCGGCTCACATGTAGTGTAGTTGGTATTCCCACTTCTGCGCAAGTGGTTGATCTTGTGTAAGGTCTTGGGTTCGATTCCCGTTAGGGACGATTTCTAATAAAAATTTCTTTAAAAAAAAAATTCAAACCGAGTTGACCCGGTTCCCGGGTACCGATTCAGCCGGTCGAACCGACCGGGTCGCACCGGGTCGATAGCCAAAACGAGCCAGTACGTAACCCGGCCCGAATTTTTGACCGGGTCCGGGTCAAACCGGTTGAACCGGCCGGGCTGGGCCGGGTTTCAAAACATAGATGGTAAGTTATATTCTCTTCGTCCCGCTATTATTGTTCTCTTTGGTTTCGGCACGGAGATTAAGAAACTTAAAGTATTTTATGAGTTTTAATTGTATTAAGAAATGAACACAATTTTTTAGAAGTGATTGGTGGAAGAAATGAGAATTTATCCAAATTTTTGCAGGGTATAGTTGAGACAATCGATTTTTTTTTCTGTTTTTTTTTTTCATATTGTATTTTAAGAAATAATTCTAAGTTTTCAAAAAGTTAAAAATTATATGGAATGGAATGAAAATCGTGTGAGTCTGTGAGAGATAGATTTTTGGAGAGAGATTATGATAATATGAGAAGGAGTATTAAGTAGGAGGGTCACTTCAATTTTTTAAAGAGTTTTTTTTTGCTATTTTAGGAAAGATAATAGTAATAACGGGACAATCGGCAATCCTATTAGAAAAGTAGGATAGTAATAGCGAGACGAAAGTAGTACTCTCTGTTGGATATGAGTCAGTAGATGATACTCAGCTGTTGTTCGGTTAAAAGAAAATTGGGAGAAATCATAGTAGTACTATGGAATTGAAGATCCCAAAACCTAGCTGATATCAGTAGATTAGTGTGTCGTTAGGATTAGCTGAAGTATAGGTTAGACTTGATGTATTGATTATTATTTTTGTCTAAGTCCTGTACGGGGTAGTTGTTGAACTGATCTTCTATCGAAGATACTTTTCAGAACCTCACGTCATCAGTGTAATCGCTTGTGTTCTTCGGCCGCGCTGATCTTCCACTCAGTCGAAGACAGCGCATCAGCTGACAAATCATCAGTAGAAGACTACTCCCAGCTGATAGTCATCAGCAGAAGAACAGAAACAAGAACAGTACCTTCGCAGTCGCCAGCAGACCTACTCAGTAGATGCCGTGTCAGCCGACTCAGCTGAAGAAGACAGAGACTTTTCAGTCTACTGTATCCTACGGAAAGCGACCCAGCTATTCAAGTTCTTTCGAAAAGTTCAGCAGAAGACATACGAGGTTGTTGAACGGTCAACTCTGACATTCTCACCAACTACAAACCTCGACCAATGAGAAGCCGACAACGCTTACCTACTCTACACAGTAAAGCTGCTCTCATGAACAGTGCATTAACTGCCCTGCTGCAACAAGTTCGAATTAATGGCCGTTTTTCTTGGAAGCTTGTGACACGTGGCATTGTCGTCTCCAACGGACATATGCCATAACTCACAACTATAAATTGAGAAGTTTTTGAAGCTCCGAATGACGGAATTTCGAAGGGACAAGCTCAAGTTCATAAACACTCTAGAACACTCAAAGATCATCCAGAGGAAAACTTGCATACTTAGAAGATTTCTCAGTTTTTCTCTCTAGAGTTCTTACATCCCTTTCTTCTCTAGACTAAGCTCATTGTCATATTTATAGCTTAGATTCGAAGGAGTTCACATTTAGTGAATTGTTCTCATTTAAGAACTCCTTCTCAGTTGGAGAAAATTCCCTTCCCTTTCAGACTTAGGTTTGGATTGTAAAGTCGCTAAGGACTATAACTTAGAGGGAACCGTCCCAGTGCACAAGATCCCCGCCGAGGCTTGCTCGGAGAATAATCAACAAGTTCTCCCGCCTTGTTCGGGGACCGTGGACGTAGGATCTTGCGTATCCGAACCACGTTAAATCGCTTGTGTTCTTTTACTTGTTTTATTGCATAGCATTCAACCGACTTGAAAATCATAAGCTTGCATAAAACGTATTTTATAAAGCGCATGACCAAAAGATTTAATTTGCTAAAACGTGTTTTCAAAAGAGACGAATTTCGGGCCCCACACTTTCCGCACATTGTCTCCGACCGATTCTCAAAGTACCGACAACGATCGGTAGGAGAGAGCTCAGCAGGCCGACTCACTCGTCCCGCGATCGAAGGCTTATTTGGCATCGTTCATCGGTTGCAATCATCGCCTCACTGACCTTCATTGAGAAAAAGAAACCGAGCTCAGGTGTATTCACCCTCCCCCTCTACACCGACTTATCGTCTCCGCACCAACAATTGGTATCGAGCACACCGGTGTTCAACCGATCGCCGGTTCTGAAATACTGGTCCTCTCGAACTATTCCTGAAAACCGTTTTCACCGCATAAGCATCTTTTCAGCATCCTTATACTCTTACTCTTACGATGTCCGATATGGCGGTATTAGGATGGTACCGATGTTCTCAATAGAGAACTACACGGTATGGCGCGTACGTATGGAGGCACACCTAATGTCACTCCACGACAAAGCATGTCGATGTCCTAGAGTCGGGACCGATCATTCCCATGATCGACAGCGTAGTATTTGCCGCCGGAGGAGGCGTGGGAGCACAACCGGGTGCTAAGGTTCCCAAAGATAAAACCGCCTTCACGCCCGAAGAAAAGAAGTTGCACAACCTTGACCGAGTTGCACGTAATGCCATACCGACTACGCTCGCCGACTCACACCCTCGGAAGGGTACGAGGATTGCAAAACGGCGAAAGAGCTATGGGACGGCTTGGCTGTACTCGAGCCATGGAACCCCTCGGATCAAAGAAAACAAGCTCGAGCTAGAGCTTCGGAAGTTCGACGCCTTTGCAATGGAGCCTCATCGAAACCATTGACGAGCCGAGTGTCGATTTACCAATCAAGTCAATGTCATCAATGGGTCGGGAGGTCGTTCACCAACAAGGAGATGAACACCAAGATCTTGAGAGCGTTGCCCCGACGAAGTGGCTTCCATTTGCTACTTATTTACGTCGCTCGATCTAAATGCTCTAACTCCCGATGTTATATTTTCGGAATTAAAATCGGAGGAATTCGAGCATAGCCTACCCCAAAAGTGCTTAAGCGCTCCACCGACACACGTTCGATCACGCCTTCAAGGCAACAATCGGCAATACCGGAGCCAAGCCTATTTCCTCAAGCAAAGCCGTGTGGCCACATCGCAGCAAAGTCTTCCGAGACTTCGAGCCCCGACCGCCTAGCACCGATGGCTCTCAAATATCGAGGGAAAAGGAGAGAGTCGAAAGCCGAGGAAATACAACCGAGATTCTTCTTCGGGTAAGAAAGAATATCATAAGAAAGAAGAATCTAATCCTTCTACCGAATGCGGGAAATCGGAGCTCGTCGCCGATCCGTCTAAAGACTTAGCTGGTAAGAGCAAAGCAGAACATCCACCGCTACAACCGCAAGAAGGAGGGACACTATCGCACGATTGTCCCGAACTCTCTCACCGCTCAAAGAGCGAACGGCAAGCCAGGAGAAAGAAATTCGCCGAGAGACGACAGCCTATATAGCCGGGAGAGATATCCGACAACTCAATTGAGGAGGATACATTCATGTATTCTTCGAAGACGAAGCCGCATTCATCGCAGCTTGAGGTCGCAGAGACAGTTCTCGATGAGTCGACCGAATACCGCTCGATGGCCGGAGAAGAGGCCGAGGTAAATTCTAAACACATTATTACCTCTTCTTCACACAAAGACACAAGACACGTGCTCGGTCACGTATGATCCTCTAGATGTGGTACAAGCCTACGACGATCTACTAGAGGAACAGATTCGGTGAGCAGAGAGTTCAAAGCAGAACTATCCGAGAACTTGAACAGTAAAGGCCGAGAATCGGAGACTTTCTCTCGATTGTCGGGTCTCTACTCGAGTCGGTGGATCTAGTTGCGAGACTCAAGGAAGAGATTGAATCTCTTATGACTAAGTCTCGGCTTCAAGAGACTCGGATCTCGGTCCGACCAAGGACAATTTCGAGAAAGAGACCGAAATAGCCCGGCTCGGCCGAAGCTCACG
The DNA here is from genome assembly GCA_028984105.1 of Lavandula angustifolia. Taxonomy (NCBI): domain Eukaryota; kingdom Viridiplantae; phylum Streptophyta; class Magnoliopsida; order Lamiales; family Lamiaceae; genus Lavandula; species Lavandula angustifolia. Next base: position 19,287,916 of record CM054805.1, read on the forward strand.
CACGTGCGAGAATGACTATGACTCACTTAAAAGGAGTGACGAGGTCCGGAGAGGTTTGATGACCGAACAATACCGGGAGCGAAGGAGAAGCTTGAAAGCATGCTTAGAGCACAACGGCCAACCGCCGTGAAAGAAGGCCTTGGCTATACCCACGAAGCTTCCACCTCCAAAAGCTCAAAGAACTCTGGCCGATAGGTTCGTCGAGGAAAGGTGCAAGCCGGCCGACACCACACCTCGGGCGAAGAACAAACGAGAAAATGATTGCACTTCGACCGAGTAGCAACAAGCAAATGACCAAATGTTCAAGTCCCGTGACACCGCGATCAAATTCGTGGGGAACCAAGAAGGTCGGATAGGCGAATAACGCATAAGGAGCCACCGTATGAGCACCCGGCTCAAGACGGCTCGTACTACTATGAGCCCGTGGTCGGGAGAAGCGCTAAGACTCGAGAAGAAGAAAGCGCCCGAACCCAAAATCATCGCAGAAAGTCGGTATCTCCAAGTCCTGTGGAGAAGAAAGCCGATAAGGTTCGAAGAAGAAGTCTAGGACTTCTAAGGTCCCGAGACAGATCCGGGTCCCGAAATCACCCACTAACCAAGAAGGACCCAACCGAACCAAAGGGTACCTAAAAATGCCTCTGCTTTTGCGGGTGTATAAGGACCCGTGGATAGTGGACAACGGCCGCTCGAGACACATGACTTACCGTAAGAGCTCGCCGACTAACTACGTACAAGAAGATGGTCCCTGAATTGAATTCGGTGACAACTCAAAAGGCTACACAAGGGGATACGTAACGTTGAACATTGGGACCGCCACGTCCTAAGCGTAACATATGTTGAAGGACTTCAACATAATCTCCTTTCCGCCATCAATTCGTGATAATCTTAATAGAGTAATCTTTGACGCCGGTTTCGTGATATTGTTGACAAATCTACGGGGAAAAACAGTGTTATCGTGTTCGCGGAGGAAGAACATCTATGTTGCAACCGGAATACCGCAGTAACCCGAGGCTTGCTTGCTCGCACGTACTAAATCGAGTGACAAGTCAGCCGGCTATGGCACAAGAGACTCGACCACTCCGAACTTCAAGACCATGAACAAGCTTGTCAAGAACTCTAAAGTCGAGGACCGCCCAACGAATCGTTTATCAAAGACGAAATTGTGAAGCGTGCTCGAAGGGAAAGCAAACAAAGAGGAGCAATCCACCTATTCCGTTACCTTCCACCGATGGAATCCTTCACCGCTTCACATGGACTTATTCGGGCGTCTCTCCGTGACTATAAGAGGCAAGAAGTATGCCCTCGTCGTCATAGACGACTACTCAAGATATACTTGGGTCATCTTCATCGCCAACAAATCGATGTTCAAACCGAGTTGCCTAATCTATCGAAGAAACTCAAGTGTGGAAAAGAACATCAAGATTAAGAAGATACGCTCGCACGGAGGAACAGAGTTTCTAAACTCGTAGTTAAGACATACTGCGATAAAGAGGGAATTAAGCACGAGACATCACCGCACGCACCCCCTCAGCCAGAACGGACTTGCCGAACGTAAGAACGGAACACTCAAAGAAGCAAAGCAAGAACGCTCCTCGCAGATTCTCGGACTACCCTCAAAGTTTTGGGCCGATGCTACCGACACCGCCCGTTGCACTCGGAATCGCTCACTACCGACACAAAGAACACATGAAGACGCCTTACGAACCGTGGAAAGGGAGAATTCCTTCTATTTCTCATTTTCATATTTTCTACTGTCCTTGCTTTATCCACAATAATGGGAAAGATTAGTTGAAGGTCTTTGATAGCAAATCTGATCAAGGAGTATTCTTAGGATACTCTCGAGTCAGCAAAGCATTCAGAGTCTTTAACTATCGGACTCTTTGCGTGGAGGAAAGCCCTCATATTGTTTTTGATGAATTTGTTACTGAGAACAGGAAAGATAAAAAGTCAAATACTGAAGATGTCAGCAGCAAGCTACAGGATCTCGGACTGAATGATAAAGCTGAAAAGATCCAGCATTGTTGGGATGATGAGTCAGACGATGAATGAACAAACTCAGACTCAACCAACAATCGATGTAGCTGACCTAGTTGATTCTATTGAACTGAATCAACAACAGGTAACATCAGTCGATGAGGAAGCCCCTGTGGTAACTGAGACCTCTACTGAGAATATAAACTCAGGGGGAACGATTAATGTTCCCGAGCTAAATGCCCCCGAACCCGGAAACTCGCAGTAGACCCTAACCTTCTTATCGAATTGCTTCATCCACGTAACGATACTATTGAAATGCCTAATACACCTACTGACCGTGCGTAAGTAGTATCGTAAGAAGAAGCCCGACTCGAGCGTTCGTGGCTCGATGCTCATTCTTCGGATCTTATCATTGGAGATCCATCAAGCAACTATAAGGACGAGATCAAGATTAAGTCAAGGAGAAAGCTCACTTTACTCTAGTTTTTCGTCTACGTAAGAACCTCGCCGATAGAGGACGCACTTAATGATGCCGATCGGGTCATTGCTATGCAAGAAGAGCCGAACCGGTTCGTCGAAATGAAGTTTGGGAGCTTGTCGACGTACCTGACATCAGCACGTGATTGGAACTAAGTGGGTCTTCAAGAACAAGCGAGATGAAAACAACGTCATTGTCGAAATAAAGCTCGACTAGTTGCTAAAGGATACGGTCAAAGCGAGAGGAATTGACTTTGATGAAACATTTGCTCCGAGCCGCGGATTGGAAGCCATTCGTCTTTTCCTAGCTTACGCAACACATCGTGATTTAAGGTATATCGGATGGATGTGAAGTCGGCTTTTTCGAACGGCGCATCGAAGGAAGAAGTCTACGTGGAACAATCGCCCGGCTTTCAAGCAGGACATCAGTGTACGCACTTAGGAAAGCTCAGTATGGGTTAAAACAAGCACCCGTGGCTTAGTATGATACCCTATCGGACTTTCTACTTGTAAAGGTTTTCGAAGGGGACAAGAGATCGCACCCTTTTCAACATAAAGTCGGGAGATGACATTCTACCGGTGCGGATCTACGTGGGACGACATCATTTTCGTACGCGTAAACGAAGTCATATGTCGCCAGCTCGAGAAGATGATGAAGGAGAAATTCGAGATGTCCATGATGGGAGAGATGAATTATTTCCTTGGATTTCAAGTGAAGCAATCACCCGAAGGAATCTTCATCAATCAAGCCAAATACACTCGAGATCTTCTCAAGAGATTCGGCTGCGACTCCAAAGAAGCCGGTCAAAATCCCCATGAACACGAACTTTAAAATCGATCTAGACAAAGAGGGAGCTTCGTTAACTCTACCGACTATAGAGCTATTATAGGCTCTTTACTTTATTTAACAGACTAGCCGTCCCGACATAACTTATGCCGTAGGTGTATGCGCAAGATTCCAAGCGATCCCAAGCGAAGTCATTTAGACTCATCAAAGAAGATTCTCGCGCTATTTAAGAGGAACACCCGATCGTCGGGTTATGGTATCCTCGCTGATGATAACTTAATACTAACAAGTTATTTCGATGCCGATTATGCAGGATGCGGGATAGATCGAAAGTCAACTTCCGGAACTTGTCGGTTCCTGGGCGCAAGCCGATTTCTTGGTTTTCAAAGAAGCAAAGATTCGCAGCAACGTCCACTACCGGAGCCGAGTACATGGCCGCAGGAAGTTGCTCGTGCCCGCATCCTTTGGCTTCGACAACAACTTAGAGATTATGGTATAACTCGGGATGAAGTGCCCATCTACTGCGACTCCACAAGTGCAATTGCCATAACTCAGAACCCAGCTCTACATACCAGATGCAAGCACGTGGATATCCGACACCACTTCATCAGAGACCATGTCGAGAAGAAGGATATCAGGATGGAGAAGATCCATACTGACAAGCAAAGGGCGAGATATACCGACCAAACCACTAGCCGAGAACAAAGTTCGGAGAACTATCGGTTGAGCTAGGTCTACCGGATCCTACCGAGATGCGTCGGCAGATGCCGACTACCGAGAACATCATTGTCAAACAATTGGTAACAATTGGGATCAGCATAAGGAATCGGCACGACAGTCGGATAACTAAGTACGATGACTCGCTTGGGAAAGTCACACCGTGCACACGCAAGGAAGGGGGAACATAGTCATCAGCATGACAACCATTCTCCTTATACATAACGGTAACCAGCTGATAAGTTCAGCTGAAGAGGTTCGGTAACCAGCTGATAAGTTCAGCTGATGAGTTCAGCGTAATTTTGTGTACTTATTTTTTTTGAAGCATGCTCGCTTTTATTACATCAGTCGCTCACACTCAGTAGTTAATGTGCATTCATTTCCCGCCATTAATAGTTTAAGGAAAGGTCAGTAGGAAACCTTTTTATTTGCATAAACTGAGTAATTAATGCTGTCTGTCGCGCATTTAATGCATGTCTTCTCACTTACCTTTATTACGTAGATCTATGTTTGAGGCGGCTTTGGTAATCATTCCTTTTATAACTTTTAATCTTAGCCGTTCATAGTTTTTGGAAGATTAAAACTCAGTCGTTGGATTGAAACTTGCAATCAAGCCAATATATACAAAATCTTTCATCTTCTATCATTTTCCTCACTTTTCGCCATTATCAAATCCTAAGAGCTTTTATCGCAAATCAGTTTCCATCTCAAACTTCTTATAACTGTTTTGCCTGTGCATCTCTCAAGCTCTCATACTCGGTAATGTATTCAAATCTGCTGACAACTACTGACTTACTCTATTTTCAAGTGCTAACATGTGTTTTGCAGATTTCTATGGCGATCGTACAGACTCCTGAACCTATAGTGGAGATCATGGCCATCCGAATTCAGTTCGAACCCACAATGGCTTTCCGCCAGGTGGATATTCCGTATCTGGAGCCAATGTTCGATGCTCTAGAGAGGTCTGGGTTGGAGACCCTTGTGACCAAGCATCCGCGTGCTCATCTGCCAAGGCAAGTGGCAGAAGCGTATTTCAACTGGAACTCAGTGGCTGCCGGAGGAGAAGAAGCTTCCTTCTCATTCATGAGAGAAACAACTCCGAACAAGTGGAAGCCGACTCAGCACACCTTCAACATCCGAGAGGCTCTAGTCCTCGCGTTTCAGCTTCCTCATTCTGGTATCTCACCTATCGGATATAAGGAGAGGGATATCAATGCCTATGTACAAAAGTTCTGTGGACGCAGTGATCTGACGTTCAAGACAGCTCTCCCGAGGAATCTCTTGCTACCTCAGTACAGAGGTTTAGCGTATGTGGTCTCGCACATACTGACAAGCTCAGCTGGATCGTATGATCAACTGTCCAAACCTAGGATTCAGCTGATGATGGCTATTGATGACGGAGTAGAAGTGAACTGGGTTGACTATTACACGACTCAGATGAAAGCCCAGGCCCAGAAATTCACTACTCTACCCACTGGCGAGAGGAGGTTGGCCAGTACGGGTAAGCTTCTATTCGGGACTAAGATGTCTGTCCTAATAGAGAGTGTTGTACAGAGGAACTCAGCTTTCGAAGACTCAAAGCTGTACAACACTAAGCTGATAAAGTTTAAGACTAAAGAAGCAACGGAGAAGTCAATTGGCAAAGGGCCACCCGAGCGTAAGAGAGCCGCTCCCGCCCCCGCCATCTCCCGCCGATGTGTCCAAGAGGAGGAGGCTTATCAAGCCACGACCACTGAGGTCACGCGTGCTCGCCCGATAACTGTCATAGAACAGGCTCCTCCTCCACCTCAAGATGAGCAAACCTTGGACTCCGACACGGGGATGGAAGGAGCCACCCTCAAGGAGAAAGCTCAAGTCATCGGCTCCGATGACACTCGGCCGGACATTCGAGAGCCAATCGAAGAGACCGAATGGACAACAACTCATACCACTCGCCTACGTGCTACATACCGAGATTCACGATCGGATTCCGAGATAGCCGAGCATGAAGACTTGGTTGACATTGCCATCGTGGCAAGAGTTCGATGCTACCGAGGTTCTTAAACTCGGGATATTTCGATAGATTTTGCAAAAACTCGCCGACCATCGATCTACCGACAGAGGAGCAAGATTTACGAGCAGAGATCGGATTCGGGAGCCGACTGATTTGGCGTCCTTCGAGGATCTTCGAGCTGCTATGATCTTCTTAGCTCGCGTACCACGCCTCCCGCCGCTAATGCTCCGCCTCCATCTCCTCCTCGCCGATGAGGGTGATGACCAAGAACAAGATCGGGAGATGGAAGGCAACCCCAAGGATGCAGAGTTGGGAGGCTCGCCGAGGGACCAACTCCCCATGAGAAGAGCCAATCACCACCCCCGGTACATCGGTGAGGCTCGTGGCGCTCCGAAGGCGTCGGGAGCAACTCCTCGTGTTTTTCGATCAAAGGCTCGGAACAAGCTCTTACCGAGATTCAACCCATTGGTTCCGTGTCCTCCAAATCGGTGAATAAGGCGATCGACGCCAAGGAGCTAAAAAAGACTTCTCGCTAAAGACGTCCATATCAAATGGGAGAAGTATACGAAGGCGCAGATCGATAGCTCGAATAAGCTAGCCGGCATCTCCACTCCTCAAGAGGCTCCTTCGCGGCCGATTTTAAGGAGATGATCGAGCGAGGTTTTGATAATAAGTAAAGCGAGATCTATCTCGCACGAGTCGATTCTTTGCTCCAAGCTCAAAGACAAAAACATTTACCGAGCTGACTCATGCTCTCACAACGATCCAAGCTCAAATGGATGAGCGGAACAAATTGGCTACAAGCGGCCTCCGCATCGCTATTAAGCAACATGCCGAGGCCTTGAAAGAGATTCGAAGGAGATGAAGGAATCCAATGATCTAGCCTGCTCGAAACTCCGCCAGAGTCGCTTGCTCATCTCAATCGATCTAGGGCGGCTCAAGAGAAGGACTGGGAGCAATATCGTGACTTGGTCAAGGACTTCGACTCTACAGTTACTCGGATCAAGGACTCGGCATACAAGCTCGAGAAAGAAGTCACAGCTATCCGTACCAACCTCGATAAGGCTGCTGATGCCAAAAATGGGGAAGGTATAATAAAAGATGAACCTGGAACGGATACAGCTGATGTACAGATTATCAGGGAAAGGGTTCAGGAGGAGAGACCCTCCACAGCTAAAGAACCCGCACAGACTCAGGGGGAAAAGGCTCAGGAGGAAGGACCCTCTACTACTCAGGATAAGAACTCTTCTGAGGTCCTTCTCCTAGAATTCCCACTTCAGCCAACCCCCGTCTCCTCTTCTGCTGCTCACATTGAAGAAGTAACCAGATTTATTGAGCAGGAGACAGAAGAAGAAGAGCCTGAGCCTGAAAAATTACCACCGCAGAGGCCGGGGAAGGAGATTGCAACTGTATCTACTCCTCCTTCCTCCCCGATCCATAAGTTCAAATCAAAAGCGGAGCAAGAGGCTTATGACCTCAAAATTGCCCAACAGCTGCAGGATAAGCTCGACCATGAGCGTCGGCCTTGAAGAGGCAAGCAGAAGAAGAAAGAAGCCCAAGGACAAAGCCGTTAGGGGCAAAGGCAAGAAAAAGGTCGGGTCGGTCGAAGAGCGTAAGAAGAAAGCCCAAGCAGATTTTGCTAAGTGCTCTTCCGACCGAGATCCAAGCTACTCGCTCGTAGTATTCCCACTTCTACTCTAACACCCGAGCAGATAGCGGAAGATCAAGCGACACGGGAGGCGACGCCGCAAGGTCCGAGTCTCGGGCGAGGAGACAAGAGAGCGGCCGCACTCCGCGAAAAGAAAGGATAGCCGACTTGGCGAAAATGCGTAGCTTATCTCTCAAGCCGATGGCCGATCCGAGGAGGCGATCCCAAGAGGATCCAAGTTCATCGGGGGCCCATATGTTAAGAATATTCCTATCCCGCATGTGGATAAATGGGTGCCGGCCGATATGAACATCCATTGGGAAAGGCCGAAAGAGGATTTTATTAAAGGCTATTTTGTATGGCGCATTTATCCTCTCGATCGTCCAACCGATCGGTTATTCGACGAACTAATCTCGAGATTTGATATCTCATTCGGTAGATCGGTGAGACAGATTATGGAAGAACGAGAATATTCCCTTCCGTGCCCCCACTTTCCGACGTATTCCTCCGCCAAGAACCGCTAGTGGATCGACGTGCACGAAGGACATCGAGAGAGAGATAGAGGAAGTTGCTTTCCATCCGGGTTTGCTCGCCCGACAATCCTCTTGACAACGAAGAAATCCAGGAGATCGGGATCGAGTTTACAAGTATTATTACCTGGATCCTCCTGCTGAGAAGTCTGTCGATTTCAAGAAAAGGACTCAACGCTTCAAGCGTCAGCAGTGATTTCTCCTTCTTTTTTATTTCTATTGTAATAGTTGTAGGAGCTTGTACATCATTGATTATATATATCAGTTCCTATTGCTTGTCAGACAATTACTCATTGTCTTTCAGCTCTTTGCATTGTGTTTTCACGACTGATCACTAAGTGATCTGACACACACTCACAGTCAGTTTCTCTGATTTTGCCTATCTCCCACCTACTGAAGTATTGAAATTCCTTTATTTTTTTCCTCAGAATGTTGTAAGGGGGAAATTGTTGTCAGTAGGATAGCATCTTTCATAGACTTGAGAAGTTTAAGAGGTAGAGGTAGAGGTTTTGGCATCATCAATTAGGGAGAAATTGTTGGATATGAGTCAGTAGATGATACTCAGCTGTTGTTCGGTTAAAAGAAAATTGGGGGAAATCATAGTAGTACTATGGAATTGAAGATCCCAAAACCTAGCTGATATCAGTAGATTAGTGTGTCGTTAGGATTAGCTAAAGTATAGGTTAGACTTGATGTATTGATTATTATTTTTGTCTAAGTCCTGTACGGGGTAGTTGTTGAACTGATCTTCTGTCGAAGATACTTTTCAGAACCCCACGTCAGCAGGTGTAATCGCTTGTGTTCTTGATCGGCCACTGATCTTCCACTCGGCCGAAGACAACAAGATCGAGCAAATCATCGGCAGAAGACTACTCCCACTGATAGTCATCGCAGTAAGAACGTAAACAAGCACAAGCACCTTCGTTAGCCGCCACCGACCTACTCGGAAGATGCCGTGTCGGCCGACTCGGCTTAAGAAGACGAGAGACTTTTCGCCCATCAGTATCATACTGAAAGCGATCCAAGCCTATTCAAGTTCTTTCGAAAAGTTCGGCGAGAAGATATACGAGGTTGTTGAACGGTCAACTCGACATTCTCACCAACTACAAACCTCGACCAATGAGAAGCCGACAACGCTTACCTACTCTACACAAGAAAGCCGCTCTCATGAAAGCACGCATTAACCGCCCTACCGCAACAAGTTCGAATTAATGGCCGTTTTTCTTGGAAGCTTGTGACACGTGGCATTGTCGTCTCCAACGGACATACGCCATAACTCACAACTATAAATAGAGAAGTTTTTGAAGCTCCGAATGACGGAATTTCGAAGGGACGAGCTCAAGTTCATAAACACTCTAGAACACTCAAAGATCATCCGAGATGAAAACTTGCATACTTAGAAGATTTCTCGGTTTTTCTCTGCAGAGTTCTTACATCCCTTTCTTCTCTGCACTAAGCTCATCATTCATATTTATAGCTTAGATTCGAAGGAGTTCACATTTAGTGAATTGTTCTCATTTAAGAACTCCTTCTCGGTTGGAGAAAATTCCCTTCCCTTTCGGTACTTAGGTTTGGATTGTAAAGTCGCTAAAGGACTATAACTTAGAGGGAACCTGTCCAAGGCGACAAGTATCCCTACCGAGGCTTGCTCGGAATAATCAACAAGTTCTCCCGCCTTGTTCGGGACCGTGGACGTAGGATCTTGCGTATCCGAACCACGTTAAATCGCTTGTGTTCTTTTACTGTTTTATTGCATAGCATTCAACTGACTTGAAAATCATAAGCTTGCATAAAACGTATTTTATAAAGCACACAGCCAAAAGATTTAATTTGCTAAAACGTGTTTTCAAAAGAGACGAATTCCGGGCCCCACACTTTCCGCACAACAGTCTCCGATCGATTCTCAAAGTACCGACAACGATCGGTAGGGAGAGAGCTTCGATGGCCGACTCACTCGTCCCGCGATCGAAGGCTTATTTGGCATTGTTCATCGATTGCAATCATCGCTCCACCGACCTTCATTGGGAAAAAGAAACTGAGCTCAGGTGTATTCACCCCCCCTCTACACCTGACTTATCGTCTCCGGACCAACACTCTCTCCGTCCCATTATTTATGGCTCACTTTCTCTAAATGGATGTCCCAATATTTGTGGCTCACTTTTAAGAAAGGTAAAAATTGTTTGGTCCAAAATTAACTATCAAAAAGTCAAACGATTTATACCACATAACAATATTTTCTAAATTCTCGTGTCGAAATCAATTGAGCCACAAATATTGGGACGGAGGAGGGAGTATAAAGAGTTCACCTAAAAAATATTATCAATTTCCGTGGTGATTGAAAACCCTAGAAAATTTATACACAATACAAAATATCGGTAGCGTGTAATCGTCGATTCGGATAAGAATTCATCACCATCTGCGGCCAATTCCCTTTTCGATTTCTAAAATTTCAGTTTAAAAAGCTTAGATTTGCACGTATTCAATTCGGGTATTGAGTTGAAATGGACGATAGCTGCGCGGTTTGTGCGGAAAGCTTGGAGTGGGTGGCATATGGCGCTTGCGGCCACAAGGATGTTTGCTCGACCTGCGTTGCTCGCCTCCGATTCATCTGTAATGATCGCCACTGCTGTATCTGCAAGACGGAAACTGCCGTCGTTTTTGTGACCAAGGTTATCTTCTAAGTTCCCGATTCAAAATATGTTTGATTCTGTGAGTTTGGAGCTTATGTTTGACAATTTGATCTGACTCTGCTGCACTTTAACTAGTTGTTGAAAGGGTTATCTTGAATTCATTTTGGTGTTTTACTGTTAAGGATAAAGCTACGAATTTAGTCGTTTGTATACCGATCAATGATTGACTCAGTATCTAATTTAAAGCTCAATGCATGTGGCTTAGGCTTTGGGAGACTATACGAAGACGATAGGTGACTTCTCACTATTGCCTTCTGAAGTGAAAGAGGGGAAAGTGGGACAGTACTGGTATCATGAAGACACGCTGGCATTTTTTGATGATTCGGATCATTACAAGATGATCAAGGCCATGTGCAGGCTTTCTTGCAGCGTGTGTGATAAAATGGAGGACCAGCCGGAAGATGGATCTAGGAGAAGAGCCAATTTTAGGAATATTGATCAGCTGAAGGGTCATTTGTTTCACAAGCATAGGCTGCTTATGTGCAGCTTGTGCTTGGAGGGAAGGAAGGTTTGATATGATTCATGTCTTCCCTGCATTTACTTATACTTTATCTTTTAATTTATTTTAAATCTTTGTTATATAAATGCATAATCTGATTTATTGGGTTGCATGTATTTTATGTTCTGTTATGTTGTATATATTTGTTCCTGCTTAGGAGTCACTCTAAGGCATAGAATCCGACTTTGAGACTTCAATTTTTTTTATATGAGCCTAATTGTAAATCGATTAAAAAAGGGTAATAGTCTAAGAAACACATCCTTATATCTAGCTAGTGAGTTTTGAGAGTTTTTTGACTCTTGATATATACATTGTCTGTATATAAATAAAATATGTTTTCCGTGATGATTTTTGGTTTCATGCAGTTTCATTTTACCAATAATTTGTGAGTAAGTCTGTTATTAGTCTGGGATTTTTTTTGCACATACCAAAATGGAATTCTCACTCTGGTAGAAAAAAGGTTTAAAAAGTGGAATTGGGACTTGAGGCATTTTCCCATAGTACATGAAGGCGTAAACTCAAGGCCTACTGAGAAGAAACCTAGTAAGGATTTTTTTAGCGTTTGTAATGACATTTAAATTGATTACAGGATCAATTTAAATGTGCAGAAACTAAATTATTCCTAGAAAGATCATAAAAGTCTGGAACACTTAAGGTGTGCAGGTCATGTTTATACTTCAGAGCCATCGCCGTAGCTCATGCCTCACGTGGTCGCATGCTGTTTTCCACAACCTTGCCTTGAAGGCTTTTTTGAACTATTGGTAGAACTGCTGTGCACATCAATACTGGTGTTTCCAATAGTGGGATGCTAGGACATATCTGTACAATCTGATGCTGCAGTAACTATATCTTTAAATTTTACCTTGGTTTCATGGACATTATGATGGTAAATTAGGTTTTATTTTAATGTAACTTTAAATCTACAGTTTTGTGGATCAGTGGCATGTCTTCCATATTTTTTTCTGGTACAATCAATTGCTCAATTAAAGTCTTTTTGGAGCATACACCAGAACTGGTGGTGTAAAAATAAAGAGTAGCTACAATAGAACAACCTATGATGCTTTAAGTTGGTGAGTTGGTGAACATGTTGATTGTGTCTGCATTTCTTGTTTCCCTCTGGATGAGATGGTTGGTGAAGGAATACCAGGGTTCCTTGTCTGCTTTGGTGCTTATTTCTGCACTAAGAAGCACGGATACGTGCATGAGCAAGCCGAATCCGTATCCGAGGCGTTTCCGATACGGATACGCCCCGGATACGGCTGGGATACATATAAATACGTTTCCTAAACGTATTTCGTTTCTTTTTTATTTATTTTTTTATTTTTTTTTATTAAATACGTTTAGGATACGGTCTTGATACGGGAAGGAAGTTATATGAGGTAATAATCGCAATACCGTGTTCAATTCGCCTCTTCTCTCCCAATCGACTCCAGCGCTCGCCCACCCACCGCCGCCGCCGGCGCTCGCCCACCCACCGCCGTTCGCCCACCCACCGGCGCTCGCCCACCCACTGCCTTGCGATCCAGAGAGCAGCCGGAGTGAGTTGCTCGTATTTATTTCCGAATGTTTTGCTCTGTTCGATCCACCTGAAACGTTTCGATCCACCGCCGTTCAAGTAGTTTTGCTGTTTTTTTCCGAATGTTTTGCTCTGATTTTTTCCGAATGATTTTTCGCTCTGTTTTTGCTCTGATTTATTCCGAATGTTCTGCTCTGATTTTTGAGAAATTATGAATATATTGTTTTTGGACTGATTCGAAATTAGGAATATATAATTGCTCTGATATATAATTGCTCTGATTAGGAATATATAATTGCTCTAATTTTCAATATATTTTTTGAGAAATGCGCTATATATAATTGCTCTGATTTGCTGTTTTTAAATTGACTGAATAGCTGTTCTAGTCCTAGATTGATTATTTGCTGTTTTGCTGTTTTGAGAAATTTTAAATGGACTAATTTGAACTGAATTTGTGTTAAGCTCATGAATACTTCAACTAGTGCCGCTTCTAATTCGGCATCGGTTACGAGCAATGTCAATAACGAGCATGAGGATGCTCCTTTGTGGTACTTTTGAGTTTTGAGGATTTAAGTTGTGTTATTATGAATTTGAACTTTTTTGCAGTATAAAATTGTATAATATATATATTAAAATTAAAAAATGAAAAACGTATTTCAAACGTATCCGTGTCCTACTTTTTTGAAAAATGGCGTATCCCCGTATCCGTATCCTAACGTATCCGTATCCCCGTATCCGTTTCCGTGCTTCATAGTTTCTGCATTACAAATTCAAGTATCCCAGAGAGAGAGAGAGATGGGTAGCAGGGACTACAATTTAAAAAACTTCTGTTACCTATATGTATTTTGTTATCTAAAAATGTTTCTTTCTGTGACTTGGCTATGTATATTTTTTTGTCCTTAGTCCCCTCAATCTAGTTTGTCTAACTCAGCCTGGTTAGTAGATACAACTGCCTGACATGATGTCCCTGGACTTTTAGTATATGTTACCCCCTGAGCCTGACATGTTGCTCTTCCGTACTCAGGTTTTCATTTGTGAGCAAAAGTTGTATACAAGATCACAACTGACCCAGCATACAAATACGGGTGATTCGGAGGTGGATGGAACTGAAAGTGAAAGAGGTGGCTTCTCAGGCCATCCCATGTGTGAATTTTGCCAGACACCATTTTATGGAGACAATGAGCTTTATACTCACATGTCAACTGAACATTATACATGCCATATATGTCAAAGGTAATCCTCTTAATTTCCAGTTGTAATAGGAAGTGATTTTTCTGGTATGCATAATCAATGAACAATTAGTCCTCTGTTATTTGCAGGCAGCATCCAGGACAGTATGAGTACTACAAGAATTATGATGATTTGGAGGTAGAACAATATGTGGCTAGTGATATATTACCATATTATTCTAAACGACTTAATTATTTCAGATCCACTTCTGTCGAGTTCATTTCCTATGTGAGGATGATGGTTGTCTTGCCAAAAAGTTCATTGTCTTCCAGTCTGAAGCTGAACTAAAGGTAAGCTATTTTGCAGGCTTTAAAATGAATGTATTCTTCAGGTATTATTTTCTTCTAATTGAGCCCCTTTTCTCTTTACATGCTTACATCTTAGAGGCATAGTGCTTTGGAGCATGGAGGGCGTATGTCCCGTTCACAGCGTAGTGTTGCTCTTCAGGTATGCATACCAAACTCTATCCTCTAGTTCCTTTTTGTATAAGCTTTTTCCTTTGCTGGGTGTATTCTGGCCTGCAGATGTGGTTGGGGTCGGGTGATGAGGATAAGGTTGCTTCCCATTTTAAGTCAACCGCTTTCATTTAGACACACCATCTTATTTATTGACTTCCCCCATTTATGGCAATTATAATGTTTTTATATGCTCTAATGTTTGTAGATACCTACCAGTTTTCGATACAGAAGTAGTGAACAAGAGAATCGTCGTGGTAGAGGGCGTACATTTCGCCGGGATCCTCAGGATAATGAGTTATCTTTAGCCATCCAAGCAAGTCTAGAGACAGCAAGTGCCGCACCATCGGGTAACCAGCCTCGGAGAGATCGTGGAGAAGGTTTTGATGTTGAGTCACTCATTTCACCACTGGAATCTATGACGACCACAGACTCTGAGGTGCCATCAAGATACCGACAGGCTTTGTCTCAAAGTCCAATGAGTGGGACGCTGGGAGAATCTTCATTTCCTCCTCTGGCTGTAGGTTCTGGGAGTAACCAACAGAGTTCTCAAACTGATGCAGTCTCCAAGAAAACTATGGCTGCTCAGCTGCGCCGTCAGAGCAACAAGGAGGCGAGGTCCTCAAGCTCAGCTCCCGCTTGGCCAGCAGCTAGTCGAACACCGGTAAAGCCCGTAGTGAGCTCCCAAACCAAGAAAAAGGTGAATTCCTCGAGCTCAGCTCCTGGTTGGCCAGCAGTTAATCCTACACTTGCACAGCCAGTCACTTCACATGACTGGCCTTCAGTAAATGCTGCTTCTGGATCAGCATCTAGTTCTGTACAGAGCAAAGCAGTTCCAGAAATTGGACCGGTGTCATCTAGTCGTCCAACATCTGCTCAAATTCATCTGCCGTCAGCTTCTACTACATCCTTTGCTGGTTCTTTAATGTCCTTGAGGCCTTCTGGAAGCACTAATCGGCTGAGTCACTCTTCATCAGCCCCCTAGTCTTTCTGAACATGAATCTTTCGAGGCTTCAAGTAGTGATTTTCCTCCAGTTTCTGCAGCGCAGACTCGCAAGTCAACCACTAATGTCAAAGATCTTGGCAAGGCAGAAAATGTTCAGACAGCAAACAAATCTCTAGTGGAGAAAATGCGTGTTGCTCTAGGATTTGATGAAGACAAATTCACTGCTTTTAGAGACATATCAGGCGAATACCGGCAAGGTACAATTGATGTGGAGACATACCTAGCATATGTAAATCAGTTTGGTTTGTCCCATCTTGTTCTTGAGTTGGCTAGACTCCTCCCTAATGGTCAGAAGCAGAAAGAGCTGATAGAAACATACAATCTTCAAATGGCATACAGTGAGAATGGTTTGAGTAATGACATAAAAGGAAATGGCCCCAATAATGGCAGAGGCAGAGGCAGAGGGAAAGGCAAAGGCAAGTCTTTAGATTCTGGTAGCAGCACCAATAAAAGCAGTTTAGCCGATCATGTCATAAGTACTGTAAGAGAGCTACAGGCCAGCTACAAGGCTACAGAAGAAGAAGTTGAAGTGTTGTCGAAGGATGGATATCAAAGTGCCAGTGGGAAATCAAAAGCTCCTTTAGAATCCAGTGGTGGTGGAGGAACTGATCAAAACCCAGCTAATGGCAGTGGGAAAGGTAAGCAGAGGAAGAAAACGTCGAAGTTCCATAGGGTTCGTCTTGGAGATGGCTCTATTGAAGCTCTGTTGGACCTGAGAAATGGTGAGATGTACCCGGATTCCGATCCTGGTGAAGATAAAAGTATTCCGATTCGAAGTGTGTGGAGAAATGGTGGAGGTCAGAAGTTATTCTCAACGAATTCTGGGGTCAAAATGTGAGTTTTTGTGAAGATGAAGATCATTGGATTGCCTTTTTGCGGAGAAAAGCGGTTTTTGAACGAAGCTCTGATTTTGTAAGTTACTCATTCAGATGCGTAAATATAATTATATCGAAAGTGGAAACAAATGTTTTTCCTAGTCTGTTCCTAATGTTGATGATTATATGCAAATTGGTTCGTAAGAAATTGAAATAGGTTAGATTCAGAAAGAAAACTTATATAAACTGTTTTCTAAAAACATTGAAATGAATGCGGTGAACCGTGGATCGAACACGTGACCTTCAGATCTACAGTCTGACGCTCTCCCAACTTAGCTATCCCCGCGTTTAAAGTTTAAAGTTTTTTATCGACAACATAATGAGATGGTTGCAACTTGAAACATGATGCTTTTTTGTTTCAATTAAGTTCGTCTGCCAATCGTACTTATTTCCTAGGCTGAGAAGTGAGTGAAGCAATTAGATGATGCTTCTTATTCTCCAATAAAGACATGCAACTCCAACCAAGACACAGAAAAGAAAAAAGGAAATCACATTCACACATATGAAGAAAACGACGGCCAATTTTCCTTCCCTCCCCCGCACTCCAAACCACACCCACACTGGGGGCACTCCTCAAAATTCTGAATAGGAAAATTCGCAGACGTAAATCCAACCAACCGAAAACTCCAGATTCTCCTCCTTCCTCTTAACTTCCACTATGTTCAGCCACACCAGCACCACTTTGACGCTCACGCCGCTCAGCTTCTGAAGCCGCCCTCGGGATATGACTCCTTCTATCACCGGGTTGTACCGTAGCTCGTATGCGTTTTCCAATCTGAAGCTGCAGGAGCCGTTCAGATGAGCTGAGAACTCGCCGGTGGCCTGGTTCAGGCTGTAGCTGGTGGCGCCTTTCGGAAGTAGCCCCACAGGAAAGTTGTATTGCTTCAGAGCTTCGTATGCTGAAGGCGTGTTAGGGTAGAAAACGCATAGCAGAATTGCAGAGAGAGATGGAGATGGGGATGAGGATGATGATTCTCCAAGCCATGGTGGCTTCTCTTTCTCTCTCTCTCCTCCCCTCCCCTTTCTCTCACTGAATTTTAAATTACAACAGAGGCGGTGGGGATTGTAGTACAGGTTTTTGGGGAGGTTTCATTACTTTGGTGCACCTGTCCACGTGCTGATACCTTCTCTTCCCCATTTTTGTGTTGGCAGTTTTTGTATTTCAATAATACACATAATTCAAATGTAAGAAGTAGCTATTGTCTCAACAATTCAAGTCAGAGATGCATGAAGTTGAGACAAGAAATTCATGATTTAATGCACCTGTAATATAATGATATTTCAGTCACACTACTTAGCACATGCTCCCATTGGAAAACATAGGATAGCTAACACTCATCACTCGGAGAAATTAGAAATTAAGAGAAATAAGAAGTACTCCATCCAGAATTAATCTAGATAGAGACCTTGAACTACACAGTTGAACAAGAATGATGAAGCAAATTTGGAAGTAATAGTACCTTGGCAATTAGAGGTCACTCTCTTTCGTGCCTTTCCCTTTCACTCCTCTACTGGTTCTTTCTTGTGGTAGCTATTCACAACACAATGCAGTAAATTATAGTATGCAATATATTTGCTTACTTCATCATTCCATCATCATAATAAACTAAAACACACCTATTCTTAGCTTTCTACCAATCCCCAACATTAACCAGGAATGGAACAATTATGGGAAACTGGAAATAGCTTCTCTATAATCATCATCATAAACCACTGACTTCAGAAACCAAATCATAAAGGCATAACAAAACCAGAGAGCCTATCACCATTTTATCAGTTAATCCTGTTTAAACTTGGAATATTTAAACAGAGGACAATCAAAAGCAAGTAGCTGAAGAATTCAATACAACAAACGTGTCCAAGAATGAAGTTATACGTACAAGAATGGAGATCAAGTTTTTCAACAGAAAGTAACCCAATAGATATGGCAGGAATTGGAAATCAAGAAACTAGAAAAGAAGCGAAATATAATGGTACATGAAACATACAGCTGCAGCAATCTCAGTTAGCATCCTTCAGTCGTTTTATCAATGTATCCAGAGATTTCTTCTTAGGATTTGGCCTAGCCCCCCTCGTTCCAAAGGAACCAAATAAGCGATCTGATTGATCCTTCAATTTCTCAGAGATTGTAACCACTTTCCTGTAGTCCAGTGCACTGTAACTTCTCTCTCTGATAACTGGATTCAAAAAGTTCTCTGGGTGATTGCTTAGAAGCAAATTCACCATCTGCCTGGCCTCAATAACTGCTGATTTCAACTGACTTGCATCGGCCTCAGACAAAAGAGCAGATTGGTTCTCTGCAAATGATTCCAATAACCGAACATCGACATCAAGGCCCATAATAGCATTGACATTGAACCTTTTAACTGATTCCCCAAGTAGAGACCCAATTATCATCTCTGATATATGAGCGAGAACGTCTTTCATAATCCTCTTCAGCACCTGAACTGGCAAAATCTGCTGAGCAGTTGAAATCAAAGTTTCCAAGAAAATAATCACCTCATTTGCGTATTCATTCCCACCTTGAGGAGGCTCATCTGCGATCCAATTCACATTCTCAATCAAAGAAAGAAACCCATCAACCTTCTGTTTCAGCAGCCCCGAGAGTGTCTCTTCAGCCGCATCACGGGCTTTAATAAGGGGAAACTGTCTCTTTCCTCTCTCTGCTATCCTTAAAGGAATACCCGAGAGCTGTGCAGCATGGCGGAAAAAGAAATCACAAGCCCGCTCAAACACTGTCATATTTGCTGCCATCTGCATAGCTTGAGTAACTCCACCTATTGAACTATTAATGACTTTCAACAAAGCCCCATCCAAGACCTCAGTCAAAAGCCTGTCCAAGTACTTCTTAACCACATCATAAAACTCAAGCTGCCCACCGTAGGACATGAAACTAACTGAATCCTCAATAAATGACCGCACAATTCTACAACAATCAGGTACTGTGGAGGAAAATGGAGCAACATAAGGAAATGCAGGCATGATATTTGAAGTATGTATCTGAAATGAAAGCACATTCATCGAATACTCATATTCTTTCTTCATGTACATCTGCTCGAATTTATCAGCTGCCAAAGCCTCAGCCATCTGCTTACGACAGTCAGACAACAATAACTCGTGATACTTATCCCTATGCTTGCTAAGCACATCAAGCAAAGCATCAATCGGATACCCAAATCTACGCAATGTAACACCGAGCAAACTAACATAGTCCTTAATCAACAATAAATGATTTGCTGTTTGCATCCTAGAAAATTGATCCTCTAACACAGAACACATCTTCATTACAGCAGTATCCCACAAATTCTCTACTTCCATCTTCTTTATCAACCCCCCTCCCGTCCTCAAAACCCGATCCTCAACTATGAAAAACCCAGCGATTTGTGCAAAAAAAGTTTGATGCGACTCGAGAAAAGGCGTCATAGAAGATACCTGGAAATCAGAAGTTAACTGCAACTTCCTGTTTTCAAAATAATACTGTCTAAACCTATCTTCAAACCCCAGCGTCTGATGTATGTGATAAGCCCTGTACAATGGCGTCAAATCAAATCCTAACATCCCATTTCCACCGTTACCCCCATCAATAACTCCGTCAATCTCATCACCATCATCTTCTTCTTCAAGAGCATACACGCAGTCTCTCAAGCTGAGCCGACTCTGCTCCTCGGCTTGGCGCTGCTTGATCCTCAACTCTTCTTCCCTCTGTCTTGCCGCCGAAGCTTGTCCGATGGCTAGCTGACCCAAATTACGGCTCACAGTTCGGATCTCCACAAGCCAATCTCCGAAATCCTTATTCACTTGCCTCTCTATATGAGCCCTAATCGCTGGGATCTGCTTCTCCACCATTCTCTTGAGCGTAGACGACGGTACCCTATCCTGAAAGTCCGTCTCAATCGAATCCAAACACTTCAACGCCATATAGAAATTGCTCTCGGCGAGATGAGAATTCGCGCGCGAGCAGAGCTCCATTAGCCTAACGCAGGTGTTGAGCGAATTTATCGCAAGAGTGATGTTGGAGCACTTGTTCCTGGCTTCAACATATGAATCGAGAGAGGTCAAGAGCGGCACGGCGACGTTTTGGAGCTGCGAGTTGGAGTTAGAGAGCGACGATTTGAGCGAATCGACGTCAGAGAGGAGAGATCGTAGATCGTCGACGGCGGTAATAAAGTCCTGGTAGTGAGCGCGGCAGACGTCCTCGATCTCCGACTCCTTCGATTTGGAAAAGCGTTTGAGGTGGTGGAATAGGGTTTCCGGCTTGCCGGAGGCGAAGGCTTTACGCACGAAGGAGCCGAGATCTTCGCCGTTGCATATGGCGGAGGAGAGGAGTAGTTGGTCCTGCTTGTCGGCGGTATCGCCGTTCTCGGCCGCCGGAACTACTTTCCTGCGTGTCTTCGTGGAATTCATGTTTTTTATGACAGTAACTGCTAATGTGACGGAGCCGTTAAACACGGAGAGGATTTAGAGAAAAGGCAACTCTTCTGTATTATAGGGAAAACGGAAATGGGAAAGAAATTATCAAATAATTGAGACATATCAATTGACTGATATGCCCCCGGGAGTAGGTGTAATGACTTTTCTAGCACTTTCTCAATTTACGTTTTTCAAATGAGTAGTGTGATTTTTTTTTTTTTTTTTTTTTGTTGACGGTAACCCGCACTGCTACTTTTCAAGTGCACGAGTAAACCTCGCTCCTGTGCAATAGCCTGCAAACCACACAGAAGAGTTAAACCACCCTTAATGTGACAGGGTGACAGACTCACACATAGCGTGTCCAGTGGGAATTGAACACATGACCTATCGGTCCCGGGCCACCCACCTCACCGCTATGCCATCCCAAGGGGACGTAGTGTGATTTTTATTTTATATTTGGAAGGAACTGTAAAAAAACCTCAAAATTTTTAAATCCATTATTTGCATTTGTGATTTCTTTTGAAAGAATAAATTAAAATTACAGTTAAACTTTTTTAAAGTAATATAATGGGGATAGAAAAAAAATATTTATTTAGCGAAATTATTCATTTATCGATAAATGAATAATTTATTTATTTATTGATATATGAATATTTATTAATTTAGAGAAAAATTTACTATATAAAATAAGTTAAATATGTGAATTAAACTTAATTTTTAATAACTTAGTTCAGATAAAAAAATAGTATTTGCTTAAGTAAAATCATGTTAAAATGTACATTGAATATGCACTAATTATAAAATAAGTCAAGTTATTCAATTTTAGAAAAGATCAATAGTTTTATAAAAGAACAAAGTTCATATACATAAAATATGAAAATTTTATTTTTGTATATATTGAAATTATCCTATAAATAAGTTTTTGACATTACTAGATTTCAACAGAAACTGATCTACCGTAACCGAAGTCCTTGAATTAGATAAAGATCTCAAACATTAGGTAATGTCATCTCTAATTTACGCTACAGAAATACTATGTTCAAGATCTTAAATGATGCAACTATAAAATTACCGATGAATGAAGAAATTATTGAAACACTTATGAACGGTAATGATGATGAAGATGATGATCCTAAATGAGATGATAATAGATTTATTTCAATTGTATCATTAAAAGGTTTAATTAAGCAATAACCACCTTAATTAATTACTTGTTACAACACGAGCAAAATATTCAGAAGTTTTCTATACTTTATAGAAAATTAAGGATGACAAATTTTGTTTAGGTGGGAAGAAAAATATGGAAGCCTATATTCATAAGAAATTGTTATTGGACTATTATAATATTATAATTGTCTGTATATATTTTCTGAAATTAGTAATTATTACTTTATATTTTCATTGCCGTTAATGATTTAAACTTTTTTTATTACTTAATGCATTTAGCGAAATTATTACTTTAGTACATTGGCCTAAGTTGGGATCGGAAGAAATTATTCTCTAAGCGAGGTTATTACTTCATCGAAGTTTAACTGTAATGATATGTATCGTTAAAAAAAATTACAATTAGGGGAATTCATTGTCATTATCATTACACGAAAGACGAAATATAAACTTAATAAACGTCGATTATATCAGTAGTTTGTAAATCTTAAAAATCAAATAAGAATTTCAGATATAACTTATAGTACACCCCGTATATCAAATAAACCTCGATATTATTAGTAATCTGTAAATCTTAAAATATCAAACAAGTTTTGATATAAGGTTAATTACATTAAACCCCCATAATTATCGAGTTTTTCCACTTTATCCCTTGAACAATCAAAAATTGCATTGTCCCTCCCTCAACTATGAAATTCGTTGCGGATAGCAACTTTCCGGCCAAAAATCTCACTACACATATAAATTTAAGAGCAATTTTTTAAAAACACTAAAAAATACTCCCTCCGTTCCACTTCATTAGTCCACTTTTTTTTCGGCACGGAGATTAAGAAAGTTGTTTGTTGTGTGTAAAATAAATAAAGTAGTGGGGTCCACTTGAATATATTAGAGTATTATTTTAAGTTAAAAATGAAAAGTGGACTAATGGAGTGGAACGACCCAAAAAGGAAAAATGGACTAATGGAGTGAAACAGATGGAGTATTATATTTAAGTCATTTTTATTTTATATCACAATTTATAATCTAGGATTTAGATCGAAGGAGTTCATTCCTGAACTGTTCTTTATTGTAAAGAACTCCTTCACAGTTAGAGAGTTTGTCAAACACTTAAGTTTGATACCTTGTAAACTGAGACTTGCTCAGTATAAATCTTAAGACCAGTGTTTGTCCAGTGCACAAACCGACTGAGACTAACTCAGTATAATAAAATAGCCTCCTGGTCTTTTCGGGACAGTGGACGTAGGATTGTTGGATCCGAACCACTTTAAAACCGCTTGTGTTCTGTGTGTTTTCTTTACTGTTGCATTGATTACTGTTCATATTGAAAATATCTTTCAAATCATTCAACTGTGTTTCAGCAAAGCTTAAAAGATTGCACTAATATACTGAAACAGTTTTCCTAAAAACGTTTTCTAACTCAACTGAATTTGGGCCTACACATTTCCGCACTCTACTGAACTTCTACTGAACGATACTGAATTCTGACCTAAGTCAGCTAGCAGGCCCAGTGAAGTCAGTCACTCTGCTATGCGATTTTGAACAGCTTATCTGGTCTACTGAACCTGTTCAGTACGACATCTTCCTGAAAGGGACTGTTCGCGTTTTAAGTTGAGAAAGTTTTCAGGTGTATTCACCCCCCTCTACACCTGAACGTTTATCTCGGGACCAACAATTGGTATCAGAGCAGGAGTTCTCTAAGACTCTTGTTTTTCTAAAACTGGTCTACTTGAATGGATCCAGAAAACTTTTTCACTGCATATCATTCTTCATTTATATCACAATTTTCAATGTCTGATATGTCAGGAATCAGGATGGTACCCATGTTCTCAGTAGAGAACTACGGGGTATGGCGAGTCAGAATGGAAGCTCATCTGACTTCCCTCCAGCATGACAGAAGTACTGGAAGACGGACCTATCGTTCCGATGATTGATAGTGTCGAAACCCAGGATCCAGCACAAGGAGGCGACATGGTGACCGGAAAGAAGATCCCCAAAGATAGAAACATCTTCACTCCTGAAGAGAAGAAGCTTCACAATTTAGATCGGGTTGCCAGAAATGCCATACTGACCACCCTGAGTGATTCCTATCTCGGAAGAGTTCAGGACTGCAAGTCTGCGAAGGAACTTTGGGATGCTCTAGCGCTACTGAGTCGGGGGACTCAAAAGATCAAAGAAAACAAACTGGCGCTGGAACTTCAGAAGCTGGAGAGACTGTCTCTCATGCCTGGCGACACGATTGAAGATCTTAACGTTAGATTTACGGATCTGATGAACACCATCACTACTACAAATTTGGCCTACGACAACACTTGAAAGACAACGTTTTTTTGTGTAAAACCGTTGTCGTAGCTAAAACCGTTGTCTTTTATATCAAAAGTGCGCTCATAGACAACGGTTTTTTACTACTGTTGTCATTGATCCGTTGTCGTATGTCAAAAAAGGCGCTCATAGACAACGGTAGTGCCTACCGTTATCATTTAAGCGTTGTCGTAGTATATGGATGTGCTCATAGACAACGGTTTTTATCATCTGTTGTCGTTGACCCGTTGTCATATATGCAAATAAACGCTCAAAGACAACGGATCTGATAACCGTTGTCATTTATATGTTGTCGTATGCACGATAGACAACGATGTTAATAACCGTTGTTGTTTATACGTTGTCTTTTACCTAAATATGTATATATTTTAATTAATTATAAATTTCTATATTTTTAAAAATCATAATAAAAATTAAATATAATTCTTTTTTATAAAAATCTATAAATACACTTTTTAACATATAATTTAAAAATACTTTATATGTATATATGTTAATTAATTATAAATTTTTATATTTTTAAAAATCATAATAAAATTAAATAAAATTCTTTTTTATAAAAATCTATAAATACACATTTTAACATATAATTGAAAAATACTTTATAATATAAAAATTAAAAACACTTATCTACCTATAACTTAAAAAATTCCTACACCACCTACTCAAAATGACATGAAGTCCCCAAAATGTCCCTTCTTCATGAATTCTTTTATGTTTCGCCATCATCCTTCATATATGACATCCACTATTACTTTTGCCTGAATGACATTTCTGTCTAAAACCTCTGCCAATTAATAAGAACAAAATCTGAGTTATTAAAATGAATGGATTTACTTTATAGCTGACAAAATACGCAGTCCTGCTCTTGTCTGGAAATCCCCTCTCAATTAATCCATTTGAAAACCCTGAGTTCAAGCGAACTACAAAATCCGATAAATCAGTTGACTGAAGAGCAGATCTCTGAGTTTAAGGAAGCTTTCAGCCTTTTTGACAAGGATGGCGATGGTGCGAAGCTCTTCTTTTCAATGTCTTATGTGCATAATTTTTTTTTGTATTCAACCGCTGGATTTTTTTCCGGCTGCTAATTTTCTGCGCATGATTTCCGTGCTTGATTTTATTTCTGTAGCTTCGTCAGATCTGATTGGGGTTTTTCGAGTCTGTTTCAGCACGAGTTTGTTGTTCGTCATTAATGGATGCGATTAGTTTTATTTGAGTATAAGTTTTGGTTATTTTATGCTATTTTAAGCATTTTGTTGTAGAGCTGATGGCATTTCTTAGTTGTTTAGGGATTAGTTTTTTTAGTAGTATTTCTGCTTAGCGGCATGGATCACTGTTGCATCTTTATAGGAATTGTAATGCATTAAATTATAGCTTGGCTTTAGCTTTGTGGATTTTTATTTTCACATTTGGTTCAATCTATCACTCACATCTTAGTAGCTTTTCATTGCACTCTTTCTGCCTTATCCTTTGAAACTCTTATAATTTGCACGGTCTTCTGATTTATAGGTGATCCATTTAAGCGAACTTTAGAGCTTAAGTTGTTCCCTTATATCTATCTAATTAGTGGTTAAAAAAATAAAGACTTGAGTCCGAATACAGGAAGCAATTGAGTCTTGACATCACACCCTTTTGATGTTGTGCACTTGAAATGACGTCTTCCTCTGAAAATTTAATGTTTTTTTGGTTGGTTGACAGAACTTAGACGAAGCTCATAGTAGCCTTGGTTTGCATGCTGCAGCAGGACCCGGTCTTGCAGAAGAATGTATGTGCTCTCTTGTTACTCTTCCAATCGCTCTCTTGTTCCTCTTCCAACCAACGATTTTCAGTTGCCCCTTTGATTTTTTTGTTCGACATTTCTTTTCTTTGAGGTGATGGATCTGGTTTTCTTGCAAGGTCATAAGTTTTCCGTTTCGGTGTTTAGTAAATGTTTGTGGAGTTCAATCTTCAAAGTGGAAATTCCCCCAACAATACCGCACTTTTCTTCCGCTTTTAACCTCGTCCTTCCTATGAAATCTCCCAATGTCTACCACCTGCTTCCCACCGCCTGATGCCACAATTGTTGACACCGCCGCCCCACCGTCTACCCCACCAACTCACCCTGACCTCTTTTTTCCCCAATTTAAAGTATAGAGGTGTTACTTTGCATAAATGTGGGAGATGGGAGGCCAGAATGGGCCAATTCTTGGGCAAAAAGTAACCAAACAAATCATTTCTCAATGTACCATTAATTAACTTAATTGGCATATTTTGATCAATTAATCTTATTGTTTGTTTCATTTGATCATGTATGTTTATTTGGGCCTCTTCGATACTGAGATTGAAGCTGCCAGGTAATTATGCTAATAATACTAAATACTACTACTACCAATAATAATAATAATAATAATAATGATTTTTTTTAATTTTTTAATTTGTAGGATAATCCAAACTGTTGTTCTTCTGTAGTTCTTGTTTCCAAATGTGTATGATCACCTTACTTCATGATTTTGACCGAGTGCTATTAATTTGGTTGAATCTAATAGAAAGGAACTGAATGCAGTTAATTGAAACTTTGGACGTTCTATATTTGTCAATCAGGAAAACGAAGCGAAAGTTTCGATCAGTTTGTTACGGTTTTAACCGACCCCCCTTAAATTTAGATAATTTTTCATTCGATTCCTGCCGTGCGACATCTTCACTTCATCATCCCTCGAAGATATCGAGTCTTCAGTTTCCGTGAGTTTCCTCTTTCTTTTAAGCTTATTCAGTTGTTTCTTTATGTGATGATTCAGTCTTCAGTTTCTGTCAGTTGTTTCTTAAGCTGAATTTCTATTAACTATCGACATTTCTTCTTTAAAACTTGTTTCGATTTACTAACTATTTGGTTGCATTTACCTTTGGTTAGTGCTTACTCATCCTTTGCAAGACCTGGTGCTGGTCTTGTGTTGGAGCAGAGAAGAAAAATGCATCCTGCTACAAATGAACCTCATTTTACAAACTATACGAGAGACTTTATTGGTACTCATGATTATATGTTCTATTCATGTATTCTTCAATCGCTTGTGATCTTCATATTGCAGTAGTCATCAGTTTTTCATCTTTATGTCTTAAGTCTGAATAAATGTTTATCCAATTTACAATATGTGGATCACCGTGTTAATTTCATAAAGAATATGATTTGATTTATCCATATCCCGATTCCTTAACCAAGGAGTCCCTGTTGGAGCTGGTAGATGAGGAGAGCCTACAAATCTAGGGTTTGATGATATTCCTTTCTTTTACCTTACATTTCTCATTGATTCTCTGTTTTGCTCGTGATTGGTGATTCTGAGATGTGTCTTCTAATGCTTTGGTAGTGCATTTCAATATGTTGCAGATAAGGGTATTTGGATGTGGAGTAACTTAGATTGTTGAGGAGCCTTCAAGCAGTCAGTAAATGAGTGATGCATTGAGTAGTCACCAAATTGATGTATTGTAGGTTTATTTTCCATTTGTGCTCGTCTTTTGAATTTCCTAGTGATTTTCATATTGAATTTTGAGTACATTCTATATTTTGGTTTTTATTTGAATGGTATGGAGCTTCTCGACAAGGATTCAATGAGAAATATTATATTTTTCTTCGTCTACAAGTTTTTATTAGCTTTATTGATGATTTAATGTAAACGTTGTCATTTTGCAAAAATCCGTTGTTTTAAGCAAAAACGACAACAGATAAAAAATGTTGTCTTATCGTTTATTTATATGACAACGCAATTTTTAACAATGGTAGAAAATCTTACGACAACGGTTTCAACTGTTGTAAAAAATAAATACCACAACGGTTAGAAAAATTTATGACAACAGTCTTTAAATCGTTGTTAAAGACATTTAAATCAACGCTTAAAAATATTTACGACAACGGTTATAAACCGTTGTGGAAACTCTCTACGACAACGTTCTCGAAACATATATGACAACGGTTCCTAACCGTTAGTCGTACGTATTTACGACAACAGAGAAAAGAACTAAAAGACAACGGTTAAAATACGTTGTAGAAAAGATTAAAGACAACGGTTTTAACCGTTGTCTATGAGCGAGACTCTACGACAACGGGACCTACAACAACGGTATATTTTACCATAGACAACGGGTAAAAACCGTTGTCTATTAACTTTTTTATAGTAGTGCATCAACGGGCTGGAAAAGACATTTTCCAACCGAGAAATGAATCTCAAGATATTGAGAGCACTGTCGGACGGACTTTGGACTCCATTCGCTACTTTGCTGAGACATTCTGGCCTTGATATTGTTTCTCCTGATCATATCTTTTCAGAATTAAAAGCTGAGGAGTTCGAGTTCGGCCTACCTCAAAGGAAGCAGCGAGCTGAAGCTGACACTCTAATCGACCATGCTTTCAAAGCATCAGTCAGCACAACGGCTCCCGCATCTAGCAAGGCAGAACCTTCACTCAGTGATCTACAAGAAGGAAACCAAGCTAAGAAATATACATTGCTTGCCGTGAAGTATCATAAGGAGAAGGAGAGGCGCAGAAAACTCTTTAGAGTCGTCAGAGACTCAAAGGGTAAGTCAGAATATACACCCAAGCGCACTCCTGAATCACATACTTCTGATTGCAGGAAACAGGAGGACTCAGCTCAGTCGAAAGACAGTGAGAGCAAAGAAGATAGAGTGACCACTTGCTACAACTGCAAGAAGCCAAGACATTATCAATACGACTGTCCTGAGCTTAGTACTACTGAGAGAGCAGCACGTAAAGCTCGAAGGGAGAAGTTCATCAAGAAGCATCAAGCATATATTGCCGGTGAACTCTCAGACGACTCAGATGAAGTCGACTCCTTCATGGATTCATCAGACGATGAAGCGGCATTCAGGCCGTAGAACTTGAAGAAGATGCTGAAAAGTGTCTTATGGCAGGAGAAGAGGATGAGGTAAAGTCTCACGCTCCATTTAACTCCTCTTCACACTGCACACACGACACTATTTCAGGTGCAGAAGAGAATCTGGATATCTTGATCGCGTATGAAGAACTATTAGACGAGCAGATTCAGATGAGCCTGCAGCTCAGTAAGACTCTTCAGGAGTTGGATACCCTGAAAGTGGAGAATCAGAGACTTTCTCAGGAGAGTCAGGTTGCTACTGAGTCAGAAGGACTTGTGTTGAGACTTAGAGAGGAGATAACTCTCTGATGACCAAGTCTCAGCATCAAGAAGATCAGATCTCAGTACTAACCAAAGACTTGACTCAGAAGGATACTGAACTGAGTCTACTGAAACAAGAGTTATCAGGACTTCAGACCGAGCATGAAATGCTTAAGAAAAATGATGATGTCTGGAGGAGTCTGATGACAGAGCGGTACATGGGCGCTGAAAAGAAGCTTGAGGCAATGCTAGCCAGCAACAAGCTTAAGCACTGCAAGGAGGGACTTGGATTCAGTCATGGAGCCTCCTCATCTGCCCCCGTACGCTTAGAGAACCGGCTGGCTGATAGGTTTGTTCAAGGGGAGACTGTTAATGCTGAGATCCTGAATCCCCTAGCAAAGAACAAACAGAAGATGAAGGATGTTGGGTGTTGGATATGAGTCAGTAGATGATACTCAGCTGTTGTTCGGTTAAAAGAAAATTGGGGGAAATCATAGTAGTACTATGGAATTGAAGATCCCAAAACCTAGCTGATATCAGTAGATTAGTGTGTCGTTAGGATTAACTGATGTATAGGTTAGACTTGTTGTAATCGTTTTTATATTCTTGTCTAAGTCCTGGAACGGGGTAGTTGTTGACTGGATCTTCGGTCGAAATACTTTTCAGAACCCCACATCATCGGTGTAATCGCTATGCGTTCTTGATCATCGGTGAGTAAACTTCGAGTAGAAGCCAACCCAAAGCTGATAAGCCATCGCCAGAAGAACTCATGCAAGCCCAGTACCTTCGTTAGCCGCCACTGACCTACTCGGTAGATGCCCCGTCGACCGACTCGATGAAGAAGACAGAGACTTTTCGATCTCTGTATCCTACGGAAAGCGACCCGACTATTCAAGTCTTTTCGAGAAGTTTAGCGAGAAGACATACGAGGTTGTTAAACGGTCAACTCGACATTCTCACCAACTACAAACCTCGACCAATGAGAAGCCGACAACGCTTACCTACTCTACACAGAAGAAAGCTGCTCTCATGAACAGTGCATTAACCGCCCGCCGCAACAAGTTCGAATTATGGCCGTTTTCCTTGGAAGCTTGTGACACGTGGCATCGTCGTCTTCAACGGACATATGCCATAACTCACAACTATAAATAGAGAAGTTTTTGAAGCTCCGAGTGACGGAATTTCGAAGGGACAAGCTCAAGTTCACAAACGCTCTAGAACACTCAAAGATCATCCGGAGAGGAAAACTTGCGTACTTAGAAGATTTCTCGAGTTTTTCTCTCTAGAGTTCTTAGATCCCTTTCTTCTCTAGACTAAGCTCATTGTCATATTTATAGCTTAGATTCGAAGGAGTTCACATTTAGTGAATTGTTCTTATTGTATGAACTCCTTCTCAGTTGGAGAATATTCCCTTCCCTTTCAGACTTAGGTTTGGATTGTAAAGTCGCTAAGGACTATAACTTAGAGGGAACCGTCCCGGTACAGACAGTATCCCTGCTGAGGCTTGCTCAGAATAATCAACAAGTTCTCCTGCTTTGTTCAGGACCGTGGACGTAGGATCTTGCGTATCCGAACCACGTTAAATCGCTTGTGTTCTTTTACTGTTTTATTGCATAGCATTCAACTGTCTTGAAAATCATAAGCTTGCATAAAACGTATTTTATAAAGCGCACAACCAAAAGATTTAATTTGCTAAAACGTGTTTTCAAAAGAGACGAATTCCGGGCCCCACACTTTCCGCACAACAGTCTCCGACTGATTCTCAAAGAAATGCGACAACGATCGGTAGGAGAGAGCTCAGTAGCTGACTCACTCTGTCCCGCGATCGAAGGCTTATTTGGCACTGTTCATCAGTTGCAATCAACAGCTCAGCTGACCTTCATTGAGAAAAAGAAACTGAGCTCAGGTGTATTCACCCCCCCCTCTACACCTGACTTATCGTCTCCGGACCAACAATTGGTATCAGAGCGCACGGTGTTCAACTGATCGCCGGTTCTGAAATACTGGTCCTCTCGAACCGATCCCCGAAAACCGTTTTCACTGCATAAGCATATTTTCAGCATCCTTATACTCTTACTCTTACGATGTCTGATATGTCAGGTATTAGGATGGTACCGATGTTCTCAATAGAGAACTACACGGTATGGCGCGTACGTATGGAGGCACACCTAACGTCACTCCACGACAGCATGTCAGATGTCCTAGAGTCAGGACCGATCATTCCCATGATCGACAGCGTAGTATTTGCTGCTGGAGGAGGCGCGGGAGCACAAACTGGTGCTAAGGTTCCCAAATATAAATCTGCCTTCACGCCTGAAGAAAAGAAGTTGCACAACCTTGACCGAGTTGCACGTAATGTCATACTGACTACGCTCAGTGACTCACACCTCGGAAGGGTACAGGATTGCAAGACGGCGAAAGAGCTATGGGACGCCTTGGGCATCCTGAGCCATGGAACCCCTCGGATCAAAGAAAACAAGCTTGAGCTAGAGCTTCGAAGTTCGACGCCTTTGCAATGGAGCTCTATCGAAACCATTGACGAG
The DNA here is from genome assembly GCA_028984105.1 of Lavandula angustifolia. NCBI lineage: Eukaryota > Viridiplantae > Streptophyta > Magnoliopsida > Lamiales > Lamiaceae > Lavandula > Lavandula angustifolia. The sequence goes on from CM054805.1 coordinate 19,319,869, forward strand.
CTGAGTGTCAGATTCACCAATCAAGTCAATGTCATCAATGGGCTGGGGAGGTCATTCACCAACAAGGAGATGAACACCAAGATCTTGAGAGCGTTGCCCCGACAGAAGTGGCTTCCATTTGCTACTTATTTACGTCGCTCTGATCTAAATGCTCTAACTCCTGATGTTATATTTTCAGAATTAAAATCGGAGGAATTCGAGCATAGCCTACCCCAAAAGTGCTTAAGCGCTCCAGCTGACACACAGTTCGACCACGCCTTCAAGGCAACAGTCAGCAATACCGGAGCCAAGCCTATTTCCTCAAGCAAATTCTAAACGCATTATTACCTCTTCTTCACACAGCACACAAGACACGTGCTCGGTCTCAGATGATCCTCTAGATGTGGTACAAGCCTACGATGATCTACTAGAGGAACACATTCGGTGAGAGAGAGTTCAACGAGAACCATCCGAGAACTAGAACGGTAAAGGGCGAGAATCGGAGACTTTCTTCGATTGTCGGGTCTCTCTTGAGTCGAGAGAATCTAGTTGCGAGACTCAAGGAAGAGATTGAATCTCTTATGACTAAGTCTCAGCTTCAAGAGACTCAGATCTCAGTCCTGACTAAGGACAATTCTGAGAAAGAGACTGAAATAGCCCAACTCAGTCAGAAACTCTCAGACGTACAGAAGGACTATGATTCTCTCAGGAGAAGTGATGAGGTCTCGGAGAGGACCGATGACCGAACAAGCACTGGGAGCTAAGGAGAAGCTAGAAAGCATGCTCAGAGCACAACGGCCAACTACTGTAAAAGAAGGCCTTGGTTATATTCACGAAGCTTCCAGTTCTAAAAGCTCAGAATCGCTGGCTGATAGGTTCGTCAGGGGGAAAGTGCAAACGGCTGACACTACACCTCAGGCGAAGAACAAACAGAAAATGATTGCACCTCAGCCGAGCAATCATAAGAAACAGCTGACAAATGGTTCCAGCACCAGGACACCACGATCAAATTCAGGGGGAACCAAGAAGGTCAGATGGGCGTAACAAAGACAGAGCCATTATATGAGCATCCGGCTCGATGACGGCTCGTACTACTATGAGCCTGTGGTCGGGAGAAGCGCTAAGACTCGAAAAGAAGAAAGCGCCTGAACCCAAAATCATCGCAGAAAGTCCGTATCTCCAAGTTCCTGTGGAGAAGAAAGCTGACAAGGTTCAGAAGAAGAAGTCTCAGACTTCTAAGGTTCCTAGACAGATCTGGGTTCCGAAATCACCCACTAACCAGTAAGGACCCAACTGAACCAAAGGGTACCTAAAAATGCCTCTGTTTTGCAGGTGCATAAGGTCTTGGATAGTGGACGGCGGTTGCTCGAGACACATGACTTACCGGAAGAGCTCTGCGACCAACTACGTACAAGAAGATGGTCCCGGTGAATTCGGTGACAACTCCAAAGGCTATACAAGGGGATACGGAACGCCGACAATTGGGGCCCCGCCACGGTTCAAGAGTAACATATGTTGAAGGACTTCAACATAATCTCCTTCGATCGATCAATTCGTGATAATCTTAATAGAGTAATCTTTGACGCTGGTTTCTGTGATATTGTTGACAAATCTACAGGGAAAATAGTGTTATCAGGTTCGCGGAGGAAAAAACATCTATGTTGCAGACTGGAAAACCGCAGAACCTGAGGCTTGCTTACTAGCACAGACAAAATCTGGTGACAAGTCAGGATGGCTATGGCACAAGAGACTCAGCCACCTGAACTTAAAGACCATGAACAAGCTAGCCAAGAACTCCAAAGTCAGAGGACTGCCCAACGAATCGTTCATTAAAGACAGAAATTGTGAAGCATGTCTGAAGGGAAAGCAAACAAAGAGTAGCAATCCACCTATTCCGCCACCTTCCACTGATGGAATCCTTCAGCTGCTGCACATGGACCTATTCGGGCCAGTCTCTCCAGTGACTATAAGAGGCAAGAAGTATGCCCTCGTAGTTATTGACGACTACTCGAGATATACTTGGGTCATCTTCATCGCCAATAAATCTGATGTTCAAACTGAGTTGCCCAATCTGCTGAAGAAGCTCAGTGTGGAAAAGGACATCAAGATTCAAAGAATTCGCTCGGACAGAGGAACAGAGTTTCTAAACTTAGTAGTTAAGACATACTGCGATAAAGAGGGAATTAAGCACGAGACATCAGCTGCACGCACCCCTCAGCAGAACGGACTTGCTGAACGAAAGAACAGAACACTCAAAGAAGCAGCAAGAACGCTCCTCGCAGATTCTGGACTACCCTTGAAGTTATGGGCTGATGCTACTGACACCGCCTGCTATACTCAGAATCGCTCACTACTCACTCAGCAACACATGAAGACACCATATGAATTATGGAAAGGGAGAATTCCTTCTATTTCTCATTTTCATATTTTCGGCTGTCCTTGCTTTATACACAATAATGGGAAAGATCAGCTGAAGGTGTTTGATAGCAAATCTGATCAAGGAGTTTTCTTAGGTTACTCTCAAGTCAGTAAAGCCTTCAGAGTCTTTAACTATCGGACTCTTTGTGTGGAGGAAAGCCCTCATGTTGTTTTTGATGAATTTGTTACTTAGAACAGGAAAGAAACAGAGTCAAATACTGATGATGTCAGCAGCAAGCTATAGGATCTCGGACTTGCGATAAAGCCGAAAAGATCCGGCATTGTTGGGATGATGAGTCGGACGATGAACAAACTCGGACTCAACCAACGGATCGATGTAGCGACCTAGTTGATTCTATCGAACGAGAATCAACAACGAGGTAACATCGGTCGATGAGGAAGCCCCAGTGGTAACCGAGACCTCTACCGAGAATATAAACTCGGGGGGGAACGATTAATGTTCCCGAGCTAAATGCCCCGAACACGGAAACTCGGTAGATCCTAACCTTCTTACCGAATTGCTACGGTCACGAGAACGGTACTACGAAATGCCTAACACTCCTACTAACTGTGCGAAGTAGTATCAGAAGAAGAAGCCCGACTCAGGCGTTCGTGGCTCGATGCTCATTCTTCAGATCTTATCATTGGAGATCCATCGGCAACTATAAGGACGAGATCAAGATTAAGTCAAGGAGAAAGCTCACTTTACTCTTGTTTTTACGTCTGACGGAAGAACCTCGATCGATAGAGGACGCACTTAAAGATCTTGGCCGACGGGTCATTGCTATGCAAGAAGAGCTGAACCAGTTCGTCAGAAATGAAGTATGGGAGCTTGTTGACAGACCTAGACATCAGCACGTGATTGGTACTAAGTGGGTCTTGAAAAACAAGCGAGATGAAAACAACGTCATTGTCAGAAATAAAGCAAGACTAGTTGCAAAGGGATACGATCGGGCGAAGGAATTGACTTTGATGAAACGTTCGCTCCGGTCGCTAGATTGGAAGCCATTCGTCTATTCCTAGCTTATGCAACACATCAAGGCTTCAAAGTCTATCAGATGGATGTAAAGTCAGCTTTTCTGAACGGCGTACTGAAGGAAGAAGTCTACGTGGAACAACCGCCCGGCTTTCAGCGGGGACATCGAGTGTACGGACTTAGGAAAGCTCAGTATGGGTTAAAACAAGCACCCGGGGCTTGGTATGATACCCTATCGGACTTTCTACTTGAAAAGGTTTTCGAAGGGGACGGTAGATCGCACCCTATTCAACATAAAGTCGAGGAGATGACATCCTACTGGTGCAAATCTACGTGGGACGACATCATTTTCGGGCTGCGAAACGAGATCATATGTCGGCGGTTCGAGAAGATAATGAAAGAGAAATTCGAGATGTCCATGATGGGAGAGATGAATTATTTCCTTGGATTTCAAGTGAAGCAATCACCTAAAGGAATCTTCATCAATCAAGCCAAATACACTCGAGACCTTCTCAAAAGATTCGGCTGCGACTCCAACAAGCCAGTCAAAATCCCCATGAACACGAACTTTAAAATTGATCTAGACAAAGAGGGAGCTTCTGTTAACTCTACCGACTATAGAGCTATTATAGGCTCTTTACTTTATTTAACGGCTAGCCGTCCCGACATAACTTATCTTTGTAGGTGTATGCGCAAGATTCCAAGCGAGATCCCAAGCGAAGTCATTTAGACTCGGTGAAGAAGATTCTGCGCTATTTAAGAGGAACACACGATCTTTGAGTTATGGTATCCTGCCGATGATAACTTAATGCGACGAGTTATTCGATGCCGATTATGCGGGATGCGGGATAGATCGAAAGTCAACTTCCCGAACTTGTCGGTTCTAGGCAAAGCAAGTCGATTTCTTGGTTTTCAAAGAAGCGGCATTCGGTAGCAACGTCCACTACCGAAGCCGAGTACATGGCTGCAGGAAGTTGCTTGTGCCCAAATCCTTTGGCTTCGACAACAACTTAGAGATTATGGTATAACTCGGGATGAAGTGCCCATCTACTGCGACTCCACAAGTGCAATTGCCATAACTCGAACCCGGTTCTACATACCGGATGCAAGCACGTGGATATCGACACCACTTCATCGGAGACCATGTCGAGAAGAAGGATATCGGGATGGAGAAGATCCATGCTGACAAGCAAAGAGGCGGATATACCGACCAAACCACTAGCCGAGAACAGGTTCGGAGAACTATCGGTGAGCTAGGTCTACTTGGATCCCTTCGAGATGCGTCGGTAGATGCCGACTACGAGAACATCATTGCCCAACAATTGGTAACAATTGGTATCAGCATAAGGAATCGGTATGACGAGTCGGATAACTAAGTACGGTGACTCGGTTGGGAAAGTCACACTGTACACAGCAAGGGGGAACATAGTCATCAGCATGACAACCATTCTCCTTATACATAACGGTAACCAGCTGATAAGTTCAGCTGAAGAGATTTCTATGGCGATCGTACAGACTCCTGAACCTATAGTGGAGATCATGACCATCCGGATTCAGTTCAAACCCACAATGGCTTTCCGCCAGGTGGATATCCCATATCTGGAACCGATGTTCGATGCTCTGGAGAGGTCTAGGTTGGAGACCCTCGTGACCAAGCATCCCCGTGCCAGTCTGCCGAGGCAAGTGGCGGAGGCATATTTCAACTGGAATTCAGTGGCTGCCGAAGGAGAAGAAGCCTCGTTTTCTTACATGGAGGAGACTAATCCGAACAAGTGGAAGGCGTCTCAGAAGACCTTCAACATCCGAGAGGCTCTGGTCCTCGCGTTTCAGCTTCCTAATTCTGGAATCTCCCCTATCGGATATAAGGAGAGGGAGATCAATGCTTATGTGCAAAAGTTCTGTGGACGCAGTGATCTGACGTTCAAGACAGCTCTCCCGAGGAATCTCTTGCTACCTCAGTACAGAGGTTTAGCGTATGTGGTCTCGCACATACTGACAAGCTCAGCTGGATCGTACGATCAACTGTCCAAGCCAAGGATTCAGCTGATGATGGCTATAGATGATGGAGTAGAAGTGAACTGGGCTGACTATTATACAACTCAGATGAAAGCCCAAGCCCAGAAGTTCACTACGCTACCCACTGGCGAGAGAAGGTTGGCCAGTGTGGGTAAGCTTCTATTCGGGACCAAGATGTCAGTCCTAATAGAGAGTGTTGTACAGAGGAACTCAGCTTTTGAAGACTCAAAGTTGTACAACACTAAGGCGATAAAGTTTCGGACTAAAGAAGTGACGGAGAAGTCGATTGGCAAAGGACCACACGAGCGTAAGAGAGCTGCTCTGTCTTGCCATCTCCCGCCGACGTGCCCAAGAGGAGGAGGCTTAATAAGCCACGACCAGTGAGGTCACTATGGCTCGGCCGATAACCATCTTAGCACGAGCTCCTCCTCCACAACAAGATGAGCATATCTTAGACTCCGACACGGGGATTGAAGGAGCAACCCTTAAGGAGAAAGCTCAAGTCATCGGCTCAGATGACACACGGTCGGACGTTAGGGAACCGGCCGAGGAGAATGCGGCCCGAGTGGACAGCTATTTACACCACTCGTCTCCGTGCCGCAGCTGAAGTACACGATCATATTCCTGAGATCGCTGGGCACTCAGACTTAGTCGACAATGCTTCTAAGATTTCTGAGTTGGGATATTCTAGAAGACATAATCAAAACCCACTCGAGTTCTCTACCGCACGATGAGGAGCGAAGCTACAAGAAGTAATAGGGTACGGAGAACCAGTGACTTAGCTACTCTTGAAGATCTCGGAGCCGCAATGCTTTACCTTCTAAGCTTGCGAGAGTCGATCCTCGGTAACACTCCTCCACCCCCATCTCCTCCTGCCGATGATAAGAAAGATGATGATGATAACAATCGGAGGAAGGATCGGACACCCAAGGATACGAGTTGGGAGGCTCTGCGAGGGTTCAACTCCCCGTGAGAAGAGCAATTCACCACATCCCGATACATCGGGTGATGCTCAAGGTGCTCCGAGTACAGTGAGGGAGCAGCTCCTCACATTTTACGAGCGAGAGGCTCGGAACCAACTCGTACCGGTATACAACCTATCGGTCCCGTATCCTCAAAGTCCGTAAATAAAGCCATTCGACGCCAAGGAGAGAAAAAGCAGACTTTTGGCTAAGGACGTCCATCTCGAAGTGGACAAAGTATACTAAGGCTCGGACACGAGCTTAGACGGAATAGGCTGCCGACATCTCAAAGACTCCGAGTACCTACTCCTCAACCCAACTTTCGGGGAGATTATTGAGGCGGCACTTAGCAACTCGGAAAGTCGATCTAGAAGCTCGAGTCGGCAATTGCTCCAGAATCGGCGAAGATATTTTCGGAGCAGTGACTCGAAGCTCTCACAAGCTGTTAAGCTCGAAATCGATGAACGGAATAAGATTGCCACCTCTAGCCTTCGAAATCTATTACCCAACGGGCAGAGGCTCGAAACTTATTCGAAAGAAATGACAGAATCGCGAGGATCGGGCTTTGCTTGAAACTCCGTCGGAGTCATTGCACTGACTTAAAACATCTAGAGCGATCAAGAAAAAGACTGGGAATTATATTGCGATCTCGTCAAGGACTTCGAATCCACAGCAACTTCGGATTAAGGATTCGGTCCACAATGTGGAAAGAGATATTCAAGCCATCCGCACCCAACTCTCTAAGGCAGATGATGCCAAAAAGGGGGAAGGTATTATGAAGGATGAACCTGATACGGATATGGGCGATGTCCAAATAGTAGAGGGTGGTCGGGAGGAAGGACCCTCTAATGCTCGGACTCGGGGGGAAGGTATTCGGGGCGGAACAACCCTCAATCGCTCATGCTCAATCCTCGGCCGCTCGAGTGAAGATACTCGGGGGGCTCTGCTTCGCTCGAATTTCCTCTAGAACCTACACCCATCTCATCTTACGCCGCTCACATAGAAGATGTTGCTCACTTCGTTGAGCAAGAGTCTCGAAGGAGAACAGAGACTCCTCTCCGCAGGCCGGGGAAGGAGACCGCTACTGCTATTACTCCTCCTTCCTCCCCGGTCCGAAAATTCAAATCTAAAGCGGAGCAAGAGGCTTATGACCTCAATATTGCCCAACAGCTGCAAGATAAGAGGCAAGAAGTATGCATTAGTGTCGAGAAGAGTCATTGATGATGATCAGAGTCATTGATGACTACTCGCACTACACATGGGTCATATTTATTGCCAACAAGTCTGACGTCAAAACAGAGTTACCAAGGCTTCTGAAAAGGCTTAGTGTCGAGAAGAACACCAAGATCATCAAAATACGTTCAGACAGAGGAATTGAGTTCCAGAATTTCATGGTAGAGGAGTTCTGCAAAGCAGAAGGCATAGAGCATGAGACGTCTGCCGCGCGCACACCTCAACAAAATGGGGTTGCTGAGAGAAAGAATCAAACACTCAAAGAAGCAGCAAGAACCCTGCTCGCAGACTCAGGACTTCCAACCAAATTCTGGGTAGAAGCTACTGATAATTCGTGTTATACTCATAATAGATCTCTACTGACAAAGCAGCATAAGAAGACACCATATGAATTATGGAACGACAGGAAGCCTTCTTTATCCTATTTCCATATATTTGGGTGTTCGTGCTTTATCCACAATAATGGCAAAGATCAGCTGAAGACTTTTGATAGCAAGTTAGATCAGGGAGTGTTCTTAGGATACTCCCAGGTGAGCAAAGCTTTCATAGTCTTTAACTATCGGACCCTTTGCGTGGAGGAAAGCCCTCATGTTGTTTTTAATGAGTTTGCTACTGAAGACAGGAGCAGAAACTCTAAACCTGAATCTGAGTACATCAGTAAGCAGCTACAAGATCTGAGCTTAAAAGACAAAGTTGAAAAGATCCAGCTATGTTGGGATGATGATTCAGATGAAGAAACTGAAGACAAGACCACTGAATCTCAGCCAGCAACAGAAGTAGCTGAACATATTGACTCTACTGGACAGAGTCAATCCCAGGTAACTCAGGTCGATGAAGAAACCCAAGTGGTAACTGAGACCTCTACTGAGGATAATAATTCAGGGGGAACTAATGATGTTCCTGAGCTAAATGCCCCTGAACCTGGTGACTCAGTAGATCACACTCTTGTAACTGAATTACTTCAATCTCAGAATAGTACAACTGAAATGCCTAACTCACCTACTATCTGTGTTGAACAAATTTCAGATGAAAAGTTGAAACATCGTAGATCGTGGCTGGACGCTCACACTTCTGATTTAATTATTGTAGATCCTTCAGCAAGAGTAAAGACAAGATCCAGATTCTGTCAGGGAGAAAGCGCCGTATATTCCTGCTTCTTGTCTACTGAAGAACCTCGGTCAATTGAGGATGCACTTAAGGATGCTGACTAGATTATAGCTATGCAGGAGGAGCTGAATCAGTTCACGAGAAACGAAGTTTGGGAGCTTGTTGACAGACCCCGGCATCAACATGTGATTGGAACTAAATGGGTCTTCAAGAACAAGCGAGATGAAAACAACGTTATAGTAAGGAACACAGCAAGGCTCGTGGCAAAAGGCTACTGTCAAGCTGAAGGGATAGATTTCGACGAAACGTTCGCTCCAGTTGCAAGATTGGAGGCAATCAGACTATTCCTAGCCTACGCAACACATCAGAGATTCAGAGTCTATCAAATGGATGTGAAGTCTGTGTTCCTGAACGGTGTACTGAAAGAAGAGGTCTATGTAGAACAGCCTCCCGGCTTTCAGCAGGTTTATAGACTCAGAAAGGCTCTGTATGGGTTAAAACAAGCACCCAGAGCTTGTTACGATACCTTGTCTGAGTTTCTTCTTCAGAAAGGTTTTCAGAAGGGCACAGTAGACCGCACATTATTTAGCATTCGACTGGAAGACGATATTTTACTTGTGCAGATCTACGTAGATGACATTATCTTCGGTTCGAAGAACATCATCATGTCAATGATGGGAGAGATGAACTATTGGAAGGATAATTGAGGGTTAGAAACCGATACCTTCCTCCTTCGTATGTTGTCGCGGCTTTGATTGTTGCTCCTGTGTTAGATCTTCTGATCTGTGTCCCGACCTTTTTCTTCCTCTGGGTGGTCAGAGAACTAAAGAAAATAAATATTTCGTCTTTCCCTCACTCACGCACGGCGTCACAAATTTTATGAATGAGTGTAATCTGTTTCTGAACAGAATACTAATATATATAGGCTTCAAAAGCCAATATAATTTTAATATATTTGTAGCTCATTAATTTAATTATATTTCTAATGGGCTTCCACATAACCAGCCCATAATATAATTAATTAATTTACTGGGCTACTAATATTTATCAATTAATTGGCCCAGCCAATTAATTCCAGATAAATAACATTATTAAATAATGTAAAAATACATTAATCTATTAATAATGATTTCTGAGAGACAATAAATAACCAGACAGCTAATTGGGCCAGATCAGGGATCCAATACAAGAAATAAAGTTGGGCCTCAAATTAATTAATTATCCATGCTCAGCCCAGAGCAAAATTAATTAATAAACACAGATTCATTCCACTAGAGAATCCGTGCTGGCTTATCCCTTTATCCCAAATTGAGCAAGGGCTTGTATTTTAGACTTAATCGATCTCCGTATTTAAGATAGAAATATTCGTTAATTAATTAAGCTCACTGACAGCTTAAATTAATTAACATCTTATATTCATGAGTAGTACCACTCGACCATATTAACACACCTGAACTTAATCAACCGGCCGGGTTTAGTGTGCTAATCCTTTCGAGTTCCTCAGTGGATATTATCAACCCATTTTACTAGGATACGGCTGCAAGATACAGACAACCAGCCTGAGCCACAAATAACTACTAACACCTAAGATACGTAGATCCGGTCGCGATGACGTTCACCATAGTAGGTCAAAGTGATAGATAGCCAAATGTACTCGTTGAAGTCTTACCAAGCTTAAGACCCGGCTAAGTCACCGAGATCTTGGTTCTCCACTAAGGTCGGTTAGGAGAACACATCTCACCGTGATCCGTCAATACACCACCTTAAGTGAACCAGTAAAGACAAGCAGCTAAGACAAGCCACTTCTTATCTAAACTGCAGCTTAAACCGACAACTTATCCTTAAGTTGTCTCAGCTGTGATAACTATTTATATCTTATCAGTTCAACCAATTTGTGTTGTCTTCTGTGATACCCGACACACCACAAATCTAACTTTTACACAAGATAAAGGATAACATGTGCAAATATACATATTTATCAGATAGGAGAATAAAATAGTGGTAAGGACAAAAACACATTGTATACAAGCATAAAAAGTGCTTCCAGTATACAAAATCCCAACACTATTTCCTTGGATTTCAAGTCAAACAATCTGAGAAGGGAACGTTCATCAATCAAGATAAATACACTCGAGACCTCATCAAGAAATTCGGTTGCACATTCGGCAAACCAATCGAGATCCCGATGAACACGAACATGAAAATTGATCTTGATAAAGAGGGAGTATCAGTAGACCAAACTGAATTTCGTGCTATTATTGGTTCTTTATTATATCTAACAGCTACTCGTCCTGACATAACTTATGTTGTAGGTGTCTGCGCTCGATTTCAGGCGAATCCGAAGTAGAGTCACATGGACTCAGCAAAGCAGATTCTCCGCTATCTCAGAGGAACACCTGACATGGGTTTATGGTATCCAGCTGATGATAATATTGAACTAACTGGTTATTCTGATGCTGACTATGCAGGATGTAAAATTGACCGAAAATCAACTTCTGGAACGTGTCAGTTCCTTGGTAGTAAGCTGATCTCATGGTTCTCAAAGAAACAGCACTCAGTAGCGACGTCAACTACTGAAGCTGAATATATGGCTGCCGGAAGTTGCTGCGTCCAAATCCTAGGGCTGAGACAGCAGCTACGCGACTATGACGTCATTCAGAGTGAAGTGCCGATCTTCTGCGACAGTACCAGTGCAATTGCAATCACTCAAAATCCTGTACTTCATACGAGATGCAAGCACGTGGACATCAGACACCACTTCATTCGTGACCATGTCGAAAAGAAGGATATCAGGATGGAAAAGATCCATACTAACCATCAAAGGGCTGATATACTGACCAAGCCTCTAGCTGAAGCCAGATTCAGAGAACTTTCAGTAGAGCTACGTCTACTGGACCCTATTGACTCCAGTCAGTAAGCGGATTCAGGAGAGGAGCATTCAGTAAGGGGGAATGTACACTCTCAGTACTGAGTAAAATCTGTACGTAGAGACTCAGCAACCATCTACACGAGGTATCAGCTGACTACGATGTTCAGCTGACAGGTTTGCGTATCTCTACTCAGTAGCCAATAGAACAGTTCTGTACATTTATGACTCAGATTCAGCTTCGTATTCAATGCCTTAGAAAATGTCATTTAATATTAACAGTTTACATTTAATACACGACATTCTATGTAAAAGCATGCTGAACTCTGCAACGCATTAAATGCATGTCGTATCAAGTTACTTCTTTGGCTATATACAACTGTATTTTGACTTAGGCGGCTAATATGATCATTGCCTATTTTATAAAATCTAATCTTGGCCGTCCATCTCAAAAAGCATATTCAAATGTTTATCTTCCTTAAGATATATATATACGTTCAAATATTTGAAACCGCCATTTCTACTCTGCAAATATCTATCGAACCCTAGATTTTCTGAGATATCTTCTACTCCTTTACAAAACTTATCTTTCAAAGGTTCTCAGAAAACTCTTTGGTAAATTTCAATGATCATTCAGTATCTTATACGTTTATATTTACTTTTATTGGATACTGACCTACTGTGCTTGCAGATTACAGAATATGTCAGGAAATATTGTGTATGCTCCTGCCGATATGCAAGAGATCCTCGAGAAGGATCGGGTTTGGTGCGAACCAGTGATGGAGTTCGACGCGTGTGACCTGGATTACATGGAAGAAATCTTCTACGCCCTTCGGGAGACCGGGCTTGAAGGTTTCCTGATGAGGAAGCCGACATTCTTCCTTCCGTGCCAGATTGCTGAGCTCTACCTGAACTCAGAATCTATAGATGGAGATATTCGCTGCCGCTTCGTCGTTCACTCAGTAGGCGTCCCCTCTCGCACTGATATTGTAGTCAAGCAGATGTCCATCAGAGAAGCACTCCAGAAAAGCTTCAACCTGCCCAATGAAGGATTCACCACAGTGGCTTACAAAGACGATCTTATGGATGAATACCTGATAGAGTTCTGTGGGAAGCCGACAACATTCAGAGCCGCATTTTCGAAGAATGCAATGCTTCCACAATACAGAGCATTGGCCTACGTCATGACTCAGCTACTGACGAGTCAGGTCGGCTCCTTCGATCAAGTGTCAAGGCCGAAGATACAGCTTATGATGGCCATACACGACAGAGCTAAGATCAACTAGACTGAATTCTTCCTCAGAGAATTCATGACGCAGTCAGCTAAGTTCGACAAGACAGCCAGACGTCTGAGCATCAAAGGAAAGCTACTGTATGGTCTGAAGCTTTCCGTGATGATCGAAGATTTCTGCGGATCGGACAACATTACCTTCGCTAATAAGCAGTACTTCAACCAAAAGAAGGTCCGATTCTAGAATAGGGCAGCGGTCCTTCAGCAGATCGGTTCAGGGCCCGTTGATCCTAAGACCGGGACTCAAAAGACCTCCACACCAACCAAGAACAGGTCCTCTCCCAAATCTACTCCTAAAATACCGACCAAGAAGCTGAAGAAAGTCAGTGAGGTCGTGCCGGAGGCAGAGCCTGAGGCAGTGGTTGCTGAGCCTCCTCTGCAGTTGAGGGATGAACCTGAGTCATGCGAGAAGACACCATCAGTGGAGAAGGCAGTCTCCACTGAGCGTGGTGAAACAGTGGACCAAGGGGTCCAAGCTGAATCTGTGGAAACTCTGGAAACCCCTTGGATGTTCCACCACTCAGCAGTATACCATCTGCTGAGAAGCAGCCGTCTCCAATTGAAGTAGAAGACTCGGAGGCAGCCTCATAATCAGAATCAATCGGAATGGAGGCCTCAGCTCTCAAATCACGAGCCTCTCGAGAGATAGCTGAACGGATCCCAGAGATAGCCGCCCACCGCGACTTGGCCTTATTAGCAAGGCAGGCTAGGCTCCACATGCTGATTCGGTTCCAGGATTGGCACAACCTGAAGCACCTTATCATCCACCACTCCTGCGAACAGCTCCATGAGGAGGAGCTGATTATTAGAGGGAAGATTGGCTACTCAGAGCCATCCGACCTAGGCACTCTTGAAGACCTGAGGGCTGCGATGCTCGCTATGCTGAACGAAAGACAACCAGTCTCAGCATCAGCACCCTCAGATGGGTCTGACCCCGATGGTCAGGACCCACCCCGTGATTCAGGCCCTGAGAAGCCTGATGAGGGATCTCAACTGGATAAGGATGCTCCGACATCCACTACTGAACCGCCGCTCAGCATCCTTGGTCCAGGACAGTCGGTGGCTGGTACTTTGAAGGCAGCTGAACCTTTACAGCTATTACTCGAATCTGCTTTCGAAGTAGTGCCCAGCCCGAAGAGCCGACGATCAAAGTCAGTGGCCAGGGCACTGAGGAGTCAAGGGACTCAGAACCGACTCCTCGCCCGCGCCATCCACAAGACGTGGAGGCAGACCACTCAGGCCCACAGTGCAGAGATTAAGGGGCTCCGGACATCCATTCAGAACTCGCCCGCCCCTGACTTCTCCACAATTCTTACAGATGCGCTAGCCACCCAAAGGGCTGACTTTGATGAACAACTGAAGACGATTCAGGCTGGCCAAGCTCAACTTCTAGCAGACTATAAGGCCGCACAAAAAGCACATACTGAATCTATCTCCTCCATCTCTCAAGCCGCAGATCTCAGACTCCAAACAATTCAGAAGGCAATCGAAGAGAGAGTGGAAAACCAGCTGAAAGAGTTCCAGACATCAGCAGACACCTCCCATAAGAAATACAGTGCTCAGCTTACTGAGGAGAGGAATGAGCTGCACGAGAAGCTGACCAAGCTGCAGAATGCCTTAGACGATCTTGTAGAAGCTTACAAGAGTTTGGACATAAAGGTATCAGTTCCTCCCCCAAGCCGATTTGTTGATGCCAAAAAGGGGGAAAGAGAAGGAAAAGAAGGAAAAGGGAAGATTCCTGAAGGCAAGGAACTGGTACTGAAAGTACTAAAAAGAGCAAGGTCAGTGGCAGGGGCAACTCAGACTCAGACAACTGCTCCCACTGGACCCTCTACTCGGGCCCGGCGAGGCCCGGGGGTGTCTCGGCGAGAGCGATGTAGTGTCTGCTGAGACTGGCCCAAGCGGCTCAAGACCCAAGGAGGTAGCTACTCAGGCAACCCAAACACCCTCTGATATAATCAAAGAGGTTGCTGAGTACGCTGACGAGTCAGAAGAGGAAGAGGTTTCTCTACCTCCCCCAGTTGCCAGGAAAGGCAAGAAAGTCATGATGCTTCCTACCCCTCCCAAGAAGAAAGGACCCAGGAGGTATATTACTCCGGAGGAGGAAGCTCAGATAGCTGCTGACGAGAAGTTATCAAGGGAAATTGCTGAAGCTGAAGCTGCTAATAAGCCTAAGAAGAAGCCTGCTAAAGGCAAGACAAAGGCTCCAGCAGGAGGTAAAAAGACTGGACCCAGGCTGCCTCCCAGAACGCTGAAGCTCAGTGACGAAGCAGACAAAGAAAAGGAGAAGCAACGACGAGCGACGAGACTTCGGACGGCAGGGAACTTCTAAGGAAAAATCTATCACACCTGCTGAGTCAGAAGAAGAACCTCACATACTCTCCTATGTTGCCTCTAAGGAACAGGATCAAGAAATGCAAGAAATATGGGCTCAAATGGAGAGGTACTTGTACAGAGGAGAAGAAGCTAGACAGATAGAAGCAGCTCGAGAAAGGCTAAGATTAGCAGACCTTGAAGCTCTGACGCTGAAAGCTGAACAAGAAGCGAGTCAGAGGATTCCTGAGAAAGCTGACATTCTGTACAGATATAGAAGGTTCAGGAAGCCTACTGATCTCAAGATTCATAGATGGCCTAGAGTTGATGAGTGGATGCCATGGGAAGTAACTCAGAGGTGGGAGACGCTGAAGGCTGAATTTATTAAGCAGAATTATTTCTGGAGGTACAGGGCTGAGAAGCACAAGTCTGTAGCCTTTGCTGAATGGCTCATGAGGGCCGACATAGAGATGTTCGCCAGAGTTCAGAAGGCCGTCAAAGACAAAGTAGATGTCAGAGTACCTGCTCCAAGAATCATGTCACCCCACTGAAACTAGACGGCTCAGTTCATTATGGAGTGATTCAGAAGGAAGTCAAGGATGCTGCTGAAGCCAAGTTCTTAGATGAAGAAGATCCAGCTGACTTCGCTGAGATACTGAAGCTGAGGAAGGTCACCTACCGGATGTATGGACTGCCTCTTCTTGAAACCCAATCAAAGGACTTCAAAGACATGATTAAGCGGTTCAGATGACTATTAGCTTCTGTGTTTCTTTGTATCTTCTTTCTGTTCTTCTTAGTATATCAGACGATGTAACTGTACTGAATCTTTTCAAATCTATAAAACATCTCTATTATTGGCCCTGACAATTCCTTATTGTCTAAATGGCCTTGTTTGATTTTATGCTTAACACTCAGAATCACTGAAGTGATTACTGACTCACACACTCACTGCTATTACTTATGTTGTCAGTTTTTGCTTAGCTAGTTTATGATAGATTGCATAGATGAGGGAATATATTGTTAGAAAGGGGGAAGTTGCTGATTAGTTTCTGTATAAGTTCTGATATTTCTGCCCTGATTCCCTCAGTAGTCTAGGACATGAAGAACAACTCCACTGATCCTACTTGTAATATTTGTAAGGAGCTCTGTTTCTGATAAGTCATAGTGTTAGGTTTTGGCATCATCAAATAGGGAGGAAAATGTTGGGAGATGATTCAGTCTTCTCACAATCAGTTGAGAAATAACTCAGTAGCCCTGTACTCTGAATATTTACTGAAGATTTGAAGATCCCAAAACCCTATCTTGGTTGATGAACCATTCAGTTGTAACCTGTTTGTTTTGTCTCTAAGGTTTCAGACTCAGCAGACACTCTGCATCTAGTTCAGGCGCTCAATAGATTACCTACCTCAGTATCAGAAGTAGAAGACTGCGTATCTTGGACTCGGCCCAGAGCAAGATATGCAAAGGAGTCAGTGGAACTGAACTCAGCAGGAGTAGTTCACTGAACTCACAGCTGATCTTTAGTAGAGCCGACTCAGCAGGAGCATGTTACTGAACAGAGATCAGACTCAACAACGGCTAAACAATCCTCTGACTGTCAGATTCTCTAAAAGTCAAATCAGCAGAGTCAATACGAGGAAGAGAGAAGTCAGCTTCAGATCTCCTTGAAGTCTGTTCTGTCTCAACCACTTTCCTGAACCTCGACCAATGACAAGTTGCCACCTATCCTATACCTGTTAAAGCTGCAAGTCAATAACTTTCTAGAAATGGAGGGAAAGGACACTGCAACCATACTTTGAAAGAGCCGTTAGCTACCTAAAAGAGAGAGATATAGGATCGTCGTCTCCAATGGATCTATCCTTATCTCTGCTCTATAAATAGAGGGATAAAATCAAATTGAAGCTCACCTTCGCACACGAAACCTAGAAATCGAAGAACACACAGAGCATTCAAAGAGCAACTCATAAATGCCTTAAGTCTTCCGCAAGAAGTTTGAAGAGACAATCTCCGGAGAAAGACTACATTTCTGCTCATAGGGAACCAAGCTAAATTAGAATTATACAACCTCTAGTATCCAAGCTACTGAACACGAACCCAAAGTTAATTCTTAGTCGTTCGTCGCTCTAGAAGCCACATTCTCATTCCCTATCCCTCTAACCTAAGCTCAGCTGTTCATATCTATAGCTTAGATGAAGGAGTTCATAGTAGAACTGATCCTTATTGTAAAGGACTCCTTCACTGTTGGAGAGTTTTTCAAACGCTTAGTTTGATACCCTGTAAACTGAGACTTGCTCAGTATAAATCTCAAGACCAGTGTTTGTCCACTGTACAAACCGACTGAGACTATCTCAGTATAATACATAGCTTCCTGATCTTTTGGGACAGTGGACGTAGGATTGTTGGATCCGAACCACTTTAAAAATTGCCTGTGTTCTATGTTCTTTATTTTACTGTTGTATTTATTTACTGTGCATACTGAAAATATCTTTAAAATCATTCAACTGAGTTTCAGCAAGCTTAATCGACTGGACTAATATACTGAAACTGTTTTGATAAAAACGTTTTCCTAACTCAACTGAATTTGGGCCTACACATTTCTGCACTACTGAACTCTATCTGAACGGTACTGAATTCTGACTCTAGTCAGCTAGCAGGCCTCAGTAAAGTCAGTCACTCTGCCACACGATTCAGAACAGCTTATCTGGTCTGCTGAACTCGTTCAGTACGACACTCTCCTGAAAAGGACTGTTCGCGTTTTAAGTTGAGAAATTGGTTTTCAGGTGTATTCACCCCGCCCTCTACACCTGAATGTTACTCTCGGGACCAACAAAGGCACCTCATCCCAGCTATCAGCATTCTGATAAGAAGATCAACTCTAAATTACCCCATCTCAGTCAAGGGGGAACCAACAAAGTTAAGTGGGCTGATCAGTATGGACCTCCACAGCTGACACATCCAGCTCAGTATGGGTCATATTACTATGATCCTATAGTCAGAAGAGGACCTAAGAGTCAGAAAAGAAAGAAGAAAGCCGTTCAGAAGGCAAAGGTCAGCAGTCCACCTACTCAGAAGATTAGGACTCCTGAACCTGGGAAGCCTCGAAAGTTAGCATCGACCAGTCCAGTGGTCAAGTATGTTGATCAGAGTGGAAAGAAACTGTTTGAGACCATAAGGGTCGTGAGACAGATTTAGGTTTCCAAAACTAACATCTAAGGAGCCAAAATCAAAAATAAAGGGTACCTAAATATAATTCTTTTTTACAGGTGCACAAGGAGCCTTGGTATGTGGACAGCAGATGCTCAAGACATATGACATACCAGAAGGACCTACTGAAGAATTATACAACTGAAGAAGGACCAAGAATCGAGTTTGGAGACAATGCAAAAGGCTGTACCAGAGGCTATGAAACACTCAACATTGGAACCGCCACAGTTCCAAGAGTATCATATGTTGAAGGACTTCAGCATAATCTTCTCTCTGTTAGTCAATTTTGTGATAACTCGAATAGAGTGATTTTTTACGCTGGTTAATGTGATGTCATTAATAAATCTACAGGGAAAACAGTGTTATCAGGTTCGCGTAAAAAGAATATCTATGTAGCTGACTGGAATTCAGCTGAACCTGAAGCATGCTTGTTAGCAAAAAACGATAACAAAACGGGGTGGCTCTGGCACAGAAGACTCAGCCATCTCAACTTCAAGACGCTCAACAAGCAGCTAGAAACGCTCTAGCAAGAGGACTGCCGGATGAAGTATTCAACAAAGACACTCAGTGTGAAGCATGTCTGAAGGGAAAGCAAACAAAGAAGTAAAATCTGTCTGTTCCATCGCCTTCCACTGATGGAATCCTTCAGCTGCTACATATGGATTTATTCGGTCCAGTCTCTCCAGTGACGATCAGAGGCAAAAAGTATGCTTTAGTGGTCATTGATGACTACTCGCGCTACACATGGGTGGTCATATTTATTGCCAACAAGTTTGACGTCAAAACAGAGTTACCTACGCTTCTGAAAAAGCTCAGTGTCGAGAAGAACACCAAAATTATAAAGATACGTTCAGACAAAGGAACTGTGTTCATGAATTCGATGGTGGAGGAGTTCCGCAAAGCTGAAGGCATAGAGCATGAGACGTCTGCCGCGCGCACGCCTCAACAAAATAGGGTTGGTGAAAGGAAGAACAAACAACTCAAAGAAGCAGCAAGAACCCTGCTTGCAGATTCAGGACTCCCAACCAAATTCTGGGCAGAAGCAACTGACACTACATGTTACACTCAGAACAGATCTCTACTGACTAAGCAGCATAAGAAGACACCATATGAATTATGGAACCGCAGGAAGCCTTTCTTATCTTATTTCCATATTTTTGGGTGTTCGTGCTTTATCCACAATAATGGAAAGGATCAGATAAGGACTTTTGATAGCAAGTCAAACCAGGGTGTCTTCTTATGATACTCCCGGGTCAGCAAAGCCTTCAGAGTTTTTAACTACCGGTCCCTTTGCGTGGAGGAAAGCCCTCATGTTATTTTTAATGAGTTTGCTACTGTAGACAGGAGCAGAAACTCAAAATCAGAATCTGAGGACATTAGTAAGCAGCTACGGGATCTGAGCCTAAAAGATAAAGTTGAAAAGATCCATCTGTGTTGGGATGATGATTCAGAAGAGGAAATTGAAGATAAAACTACTAAATCTCAGCCAGCAGCAGATATAGCTGAACAGATTGACTCTACTGAACAGAGTCAATCCCAGTCGATGAACAAACCCAAGTGGTAACTGAGACCTCTACCGAGGATAATAATTTAGGGGGAACAAATGAAGTTCCTGAGCTAAATGCCCCTGAACCTGGTGACTCAGTAGACCCAACTCTCGTAACTGAATTACTTCAATATCAGAATAATACAATTGAAATGCCTAACTCACCTACTATCTGTGTTGAACAAATTTCAGATGAAGAGTTGAAACATCATCGATCGTGGCTGGACGCTCACACTTCTGACTTGATTATTAAAGATCCTTCAGCTAGTGTAAAGACAAGATCCAGATTTTGTCAGGGAGAAAGCGCATTATATTCCTGCTTCTTGTCTACTGAAGAACCTCAGTCAGTTGAGGATGCACTTAAGGATGCTGATTGGATCATAGCTATGCAGGAGGAGCTGAACTAGTTCGCGAGAAACAAAGTATGAGAGCTTGTTGACAGACCCCAACATCAACATGTGATCGGAACTAAATGGGTCTTCAAGAACAAGCGAGATGAAAACAACATCATAGTAAGGAACAAAGCGAGACTCGTGGCAAAAGGCTACTGTCAAGCCGAAGGGATAGATTTCGATGAAACTTTCACTCCAGTTGCAAGATTGGAGGCAATCAGACTATTCCTAGCCAACGCAACACATCAACGTTTTAGAATTTATCAAATGAATGTGAAGTCTGCGTTCCTGAACGGCGTACTGAAAGAAGAAGTCTATGTAGAACAGCCTCCCGGCTTTCAACAGGGACATCATGTTTATAGACTCAAAAAGGCTCTGTATGGGTTAAAACAAGCACCCATGGCTTGGTACGATACCCTATCTGAGTTTCTTCTTCAGAAAGGTTTTCAGAAGGGCACAGTAGACCGCACATTATTCAGCATTCGACTGGAAGAAGATATCTTACTTGTGTAGATCTACGTAGATGACATAATCTTCGGCTCGAAGAACGTCATCATGTGTCAGCAGTTTGAGAAAATGATGAAGGATAAGTTCAAGATGTCGATGATGGGAGAGATGAATTATTTCCTCGGTTTTCAAGTCAAACAATCTGAGAAGGGAACATTTATCAATCAAGGCAAATACATTCGAGACCTCATCAAGAAATTCGGTTGCACATTCGGCAAACCAATCAAGATCCCAATGAACATGAATATAAAAATCGATCTTGATAAAGAGGGAGTATTAGTAGACCATACTGAATTTCATGCTATTATTGGTTCATTATTATATCTAACTGCTACTCGACCTGATATAACTTATGCTGTAGATGTCTGCGCTCGATTTCAAGCGAATCCTAAGCAGAGCCATATGGACTCAGCAAAGAAGATTCTCCGCTATCTCAGAGGAACACCTGACATGGGTTTATGGTATCCAGCAGATGATAATATTGAACTAACTGGTTATTCTGATGTTGACTATGCAGGATGTAGGATTGACCGAAAGTCAACTTCTGGAACTTGTCAGTTCCTTTGCAGTAAGTTGATCTCATGGTTTTCAAAGAAACAACATTCAGTAGCGACGTCAACTACTGAAGCTGAATACATGGCTGCCGGAAGTTGCTGCGCCCAAATCCTTTTGCTGAGACAGCAGCTACGCGACTATGACGTCATTCAGAATGAAGTGCCGATCTTCTGTGACAGCTGCAGTGCGATTATAATAACTCAAAACCCTGTACTTCATACTAGATGCAAGCACGTTGACATCAGATACCACTTCATTTGTGATCATGTCGAAAAGAAGGATATCAGGATGGAGAAGATCCATACTGACCATCAAAGGGCCGATATTCTGACCAAACCTCTAGCTGAAGCGAGATTCAGAGAACTTTCAGTGGAGCAAGGTCTGCTGGACCCTACTGACTCTAGTCAGTAAGTGGATTCAGGAGATGAGCATTCAGCAAGGGGGAATGTTCACTCTCAGTACTGAACTCATTCAGTACATGGAGATTCAACAACCATCTGCACGAGGTATCAGCTGACTACTATGTTCAGCTGACAGGTTTGCGTATCTCTACTCAGTAGCCAATGAAATATTTTATGCATTAATGATTCAGATTCAGCTTCGTATTCAATGCCTTAGAAAATGTCATTTAATATAACGGTTTACATTAAATACACGACATTCTATGATAATTATGCTGAACTCTGCGGCGCATTAAATGCATGTCTAATCAAGTTACTTCTTTGGCTATATACAACTGTAATTTGACTTAGGCGGCTACGTTGAGCATAACCTATTTTATAACATTAAATCTTAGTCGTCCATCTCATAAAGCAAATTTAAATTGAACCGTGGATATAAAACTATTCATCTTCTTGATCATATAAAACACGTTCAAAGATAGAAAAACCGCAATTTTTGCTCTGCATCTTTTAAACCCTAGAATTTTCTGAGAAAAGCATCTACTCTTTGCAAACATATTTTAAAACTTCTCAGAAATCACTTCGGTAAACTTCATGCATATTCAGTATCACGTATATTTCTTCGTAATATTTTTCGATACTGATATCTTCTCTTGCAGATCAAAGTCATGGCAGCGAAGAATGTCACAGTAACTGTTCCAGAAAATATGGTGGAGATCCTTGAAAAGGACCGTGGTTGGTGTGAACCAATCATGGAATTCGACGCCTGCGAGTTGGACTTCATGGAGGAGATCTTCAACGCGTTGAGGGCGTCAGGATTGGAAGCTTTTCTCTCAAGGAAGCCTGCCTTCTTCCTTCCGAGACAGATTTCAGAGCTACATCTGAATTTTGAATCCGTAGATGGCGACATTAGGGGTCGATTCATCATTCATCATGTCGCAGACCCCGCCCGTGCTGTATCTAAGATCAAACAGATGTATATCAGAGAAGCTCTTCAGCGGAGTTTTCAGCTTCCCAGCACAGGCATCAGCATCACAGGTTATAAGGATGATCTCATGGACGAGTACCTAGAGATCTTCTGCTGTGAGCCTACGTCGTTCAGGGTTGCCTTCCCAAAGAACGCAATGTTGCCTCAGTACAGAGCACTGGCCTACATAGTTACTCAGATCCTGACTATCCAGGCAGGGTCATTCGATCAGGTGTCCAGACC
The DNA here is from genome assembly GCA_028984105.1 of Lavandula angustifolia. NCBI lineage: Eukaryota > Viridiplantae > Streptophyta > Magnoliopsida > Lamiales > Lamiaceae > Lavandula > Lavandula angustifolia. Next base: position 19,342,845 of record CM054805.1, read on the forward strand.
CAAGATACAGATGATGATGGCTATCTATGACAGAGCCCAAGTCAACTGGACAGAATTCTTCCTCAAAGAGTTCATGACCCAGGCCGCAAAGTTTGATAAGAACTCAAACTATCTAACTGTCAAGGGCAAGCTTCTTTACGGGATGAAGCTGACAGTTATGATAGAGGATTTTTGTGGTGCTGACCACCATGTGTACGCTGACAAAGGGTACTTGAACCCTAAGAAGGTCAGGTTCCAGAGCAGGGCAGCAGCCTTTCAGCAGATCGGATCAGGGCCTTCTGAGCCCAAGAAAGGCTCTAAGAAAACCTCTACTCCGACCAAGAAGAGGTCACCACCTAAGACTGCTCTGAAGACACCGTCCAAGAAGCAGAAGACGGTTTCTAAAGCAGTCGTCGTACCTCCCCTCCAAGTAAGAGATGAGGCAGAATCTTCTGAGAAGACTGTCTCAGTGGAGAAGGCAGTCTCCACTGAAAAGGGAGAGGAAGTGGAATATGGGTCAGGAGCTGAGCCTACTACTCATATCACTCAGACCCCGCTCGACATTCCACCTCTCAGCAGCATCCCGTCTGCTGAGAAAGAGATGTCTCCAATAGAAGTTGAAGATTCGGAGACAGCTTCAGAATCAGAGACAATCGGGATGGAGGCCTCAGCTCTTCAATCCAGAGCCTCCCTAGAAGTTTCAGAGGCCATTCCTGAGATATCGAGTCACTCTGACTTGGACACTCTCTCTATACAGGCCCGGCTTCACACACTGATAAGGTTCCAGGTGTGGTCTACTCTGAACAGACTGATCCAACACCACACCTGTGAACAGCTTCATGAAGAGGAGCTTCTGATCCACGAGAAGATAGGCTACTCAGAGCCCGCGAATCTCTGCTCCATGGAAGACCTAAGGGCAGCTATGCTAGCCTTGCTGAATGATATAATTCCATCTTTAGCAGTTGCGCCTTCAGATGAGTCCGATCCTGATGATCAGGACCCGCCCCATGATTCAGGCCCTGAGAAGCCTGTTGAGGGATCTCAACTGGAGGAGGGTGCCCCATCAACTACTGCTGAAATCCCACTCAGCATCCTCCCTCCAGGTCAATCGGCGGCTGGTACCTCTCAAGCCGCGGACCGAGTACAACTTCTGCTGGGGTCTGCATTTGAGGTAGCGCCCAACCCTAAAACCCGACGCTCAAAGCTCAAAGACTGTGGCCAAGGCACTCAGAAGTCAAGGCGCTCGGAACCGACTTCTTGCCAGGGCTGCCCACAAGACGTGGAAATATTCTACTCAGGCTCAGAGTGAGGAAATGAAGGAGCTCCGAACCTCAATTCAGAACACTGCAGCTTCGGATTTCTCTTCTATACTGACAGACGCTTTAACCACTCAGCGAGCTGAGTTCGAGAAGCAACAGAAACTGATGGAAGCTGCTCAGAACAAACTTCTTGAAGATTATAAAGCAGCCCAGTCAGCCCATGCTGAATCTATCTCTTCCATGAGCCAGGCCTCAGAACTCAGACTTCAGAACATTCAGAAAGCTCTAGAAGAGACGATGGATAATAAGTTGCAATCGATTCAGACCAAGGTGGAGTCTTCCCACAAGAGATATGGCGATGCACTTACTGAAGAGAGGAATGAACTCCATGAACGCCTCGAGAAACTGCAGACACCTTTGGATCAGCTGGCAACTACTTATGAAAGTCTGAATAAGAAGGTGCAGGTACCTACCCTTAGCCCAATTGATGATGCCAAAAAGGGGGAAAGGGAAAGGATACCGAAGGCAGCAAGGGGAACCATGTCAGTAAGGGGAGCAACCCAGACTCACCAATTTGCTCCCACTGAACCCCAAGGTCAGGCCCAGGGTGTCTCAGCAGCAGGAGATGTAGTGCCTGCTGAGACCGGCCCAAGCGGCTTAGGACCTAAAGACTCAGCAACCCACACTCCAAGCGAAATTATCAAGGAGGTTGCTGAATTTGTCGAGGAGGATTCTGATGAGGAAGAAACTCCTCTGCCTCCTCCGGTGGCAGGTAAGGGGAAGAAAGTTTTGAAACTCCCAACCCCACCGAAGAAAGGAACCAAGAGGTTTATAACCCCTGAGGAGAGAGCTCAGATAGAAGTTGATGAAAAGCTCGCCAGGGAGATTGCTGAAGCAGAGGCTGCTAATAAGCCTAAGAAGCCCCTGCTAAGGGCAAAACTAAGGTTCAAGGGGTAAGGAAGCCTGGAACGAGGGCACCCCCTAGGAAACTGAAAGCTGATTAAGAAAAAGAGAAGGAATAACAGACGACGGCGTAGAGTCGGCGCCAGTGTGGAACCAAGTCCAGATCACAAACCCCTGCTGAGTCAGAAGAAGAAGAGCATGTTCCATCATATGTCCCTTCTAAAGCCCAAGAACAAGAGATGAAAGAAATATGGGACTTGATGGACAGATATCTAGACAGAGGTGCTGAAGCCAGACAGATCAGTGAAGCCAGAGAGAGGCTCAGACTCACAGATCTAGAAGCTCTAAGACTCAGGACTGAGAAAGAGGCTAGAGAGAGGGTTCCTGAAAAAGATGAAATTCCATATAAATACAGAAGGAGCAGGAAGCCTACTAATCTCAAGATCTACAGATGGCCTAGGATTGACACTTGGATGCCATGTGAGCGGACTCAGAGGTGGGAGACACTCAAAGCTAAATTTATCAAGAGGTATTACATCTGGAGGTACTGGACTGACATGCACAAAGCTACAGCGTTTGCTAAATGGCTTCTGGTAAGCGACCCTGAAATATATGCCAGAGTCCAGAAAGCCTTAGCTGAGAAGATTGATGTCAGAGTCCCAGCCCCTAGGCCTCTGCCCCCTCCACAGAAGCTTGATGGATCATTGCATGTTGGAGTCATTGAAGGAGAGGTCAGAAGTGCAGTCCAAGCCTTCGATCTCGATGAGTCAGATCCTGCTGATATGCTGAAGATACAGAAGCTGAGAAGAGACACATTCAAAATGTATGGATTGCCGCTACCTGAGGAGAAGTCCAGAGATTTCAAAGCGCGGATCCAGCAGTTCAGAAGATAGTTGTTAGCTTCTTTGTATCTTGTTTTGTTGTATTTCTAGAATAGCAATTGATGTACTGTACTGAATGTTCTCTTATTGTCTTCATGGCCTTGTTTATTTATGCTTAACACTCAGAATCACCTAAGTGATTACTGACTCACACACTCACTGAATATATATTTGTGTTTGTCTTTTTTTGCTTAGATTGATAGATTCTTTCTTGATTGAGAGATTTATGAGGGAACTTATTGTATAAGATTTCTCAGGGGGAAATTGTTATTATATTTCTATATAGGTTCTGATATTTCTTCCCTGTACTCCCTTAGTAGTATAGGACTTGAAGAACAACTCCACTAATTCTACTTGTAATATTTGTAAGGAGTTTGTTTCTGACAGTTTGTAGTGTTAGGTTTTGGCATCATCAAATAGGGGGAAATTGTTGGGAGATGATTCAGTAGCCTAGTGCTCAGTAGATTTAAATGATCCCAAAACCCTACTTTGATTGATGAACCATTCAGTTGTATTTGTTTTGTTCTGTCCCTGAGAGTTTCAGACTCAGTAGACATCCTTCCTACATGGTTCAGGCGTTCGGTTACGTCTCGCGATTCTTGGGTAGACTATCGGCCTCGATACCATGAGAAGAAGACTTCAGTAGTCTTTGGACTCGGCGAGGGAACGACATGAAAAGAGTCAGTTGAACTGAACTCAGCAAGAGTAGTTCACTGAGCTCAGAGTTGATCTTCAGTAGAGCTAAACTCAGCAGGAGTATGTTACTGAACATAGACCAGACTCATCAACGGCCAGACAGTCTCCTGACTGCTAGAGATCTTATAAGTCAAATCAGTAGAGTCATACGAGGTATAGAGAAGCCAGCTTCAAATGTGTCTTGAAGTCTGTTTGTCTCACATACTTTCTTCAGCCTCGACCAATGACAAGCAGCCAGCTGTCTACTTTCTGATTAAATGTGCAAGTCAACATCTTTCGAGAAATGGAGGGAAAGGACTCTGTCACCATACTTTGAAAGAGCCGTTAGCTACCCAAAAGAGAGAGACACATGGATCATCGTCTCCAACGGATCTTTCCATGTCTCTCATCTATAAATAGAGGGAAGATTTCAAATCGAAGCTCACCTAGAAAACGAAGAACACACGACCATTTACGTACAACTCAGAATCGTCTTAAAGCTTTCCGCAAGATTGTCAGAGAGCTATTCCAAGCGAAAGGCGACATACTTGCTCAAAGGGAACCGAGCTGAATCAGATCATAAGCCTCTTGTATCCAAGCGACTGAATACGAACCCATAGTTTATACTTAACCGTTCGTCGCTCTAGAAGCCACTTTCTCGTTCCCTTCCCTCTAACCTAAGCTCAGAAGACCATATCTATAGCTTAGATCGAAGGAGTTCATTCCTGAACTGTTCTTTATTGTAAAGAACTCCTTCATAGTTGGAGAGTTTGTCAAACACTTAAGTTTGATACCTTGTAAACTGAGACTTGCTCAGTATAAATCTCAAGACCAGTGTTTGTCCGGTTGCACAAACCGGCGAGACTAACTCCGGTATAATAAAATAGCCTCCTGATCTTTTCGGGACAGTGGACGTAGGATTGTTGGATCCAAACCACTTTAAAATCGCTTGTGTTCTGTGTGTTTTCTTTATTGTTGCATTGATTACTGTTCATACTGAAAATTTCTTTCAAATCATTCAAGTGTGTTTCAGCAAAGCTTAAAAGATTGCACTAATATACTGAAATAGTTTTCCTAAAAACGTTTTCTAACTCAACTGAATTTGGGCCTACACATTTCCGCACTCTGCGAACCTGGCCGAACGGTGCGAATTCGACCTAAGTCAACTAGCAGGCCTCAGTGAAGTCAGTCACTCTGCCACGCGATTCTAAACAGCTTATCTGGTTTACTGGACCTGTTCAGTACGATATCTTCCTAAAAGGTACTGTTCGCGTTTTAAGTTGAGAAAGTTTTCAGGTGTACTCACCCCCCCTCTACACCTGAACGTTTATCTCGGGACCAACAAGGTTACTGACAACAAGGGTAAGAAGAAGTCTGAAGCCATCAGGGCTGCTAGACAAGTTTGGATCCTAAAATCTAACAATTAAGGACCCAAGCTGAACCCAAAGGGTGCCTGAATCTGTTTTTGTTTTGCAGGTGCTACAGGACTCTTAGATTGTCGACAATGGATGCTCACGACATATGACTCATCAAAAGAGCCTACTGACCGACTACGTTAAGCAAGATGGAGCCATAATTGAGTTCGGTGACAACTCTAAAGGCTACACAAGGGGATACGACACATTAAAAATAGGAACTGCAACAGTTCCTAGAGTATCTTATGTTGAATGACTTCAACATAATCTCCTTTCTGTGCAGTCAATTCTGTGATAACTCCAATAAAATTACTTTTGACGCAGGTTTTTGTGATGTTCTTGATAAATCTACAGGAAAAACTGTGTTATTAGGATCGCGGTGAAGGAACATATACTATGCTAAATGGAATACCACCGAAACTGAAGCTTGCCTGCTAGCACACACGAGGTCAGATGACAAAACAACATGGTTGTGGCACAAACGACTGAGTCATCTGAACTTCAAGACAATGAACAAGCTAGCACGTGATGAGAAAGTCAGAGGACTGCCCAACGAAGTATTCAAAAGACGTAAAAATTGTGAAGCATGTATGAAGGGGAAGCAAACAAAGTCAAGCAATCCGCCAATTCCGTCACGTTCCACTGATGGAATCCTTCAACTGCTGCACATGGACTTATTTGGGTCAGTCAATCCAGTGACGATCAGAGGAAAGAAATATGCTCTTGTAGTTATTGATGACTATTCAAGATATACTTGGGTGAATCCTTCAACTACTGAAGCGACTGAGCGTCGATAAAGATATCAAGATCCAAAGGATACGCTTAGATCGTGGAACTGAGTTTCTGAACTCGATGGTGAAAGACTTCTGTGAAGCTGAAGGCATTGAACACAAAACCTCAGCGGCACGTACGCCTGAGCAAAACGGACTTGCTGAAAGGAAAAACAGAACGCTTAAAGAAGCAGTAAGGACGTTGCTTGCATATTCAGGTCTACCATTGAAGTTTTGGGCAGAGGCTACTGAAACTGCCTGCCCTACTTAGAACCGGTCTCTATTGACTCAGATGCACATGAAGACGCCTTATGAACTATGGAAAGGGAGAACTCCTTCTATTTCGCATTTCCATATTTTTGGTTGTTCGTGCTTTATCCAAAATAATGGAAAGAACCAGTTAAAGGTCTTTGATAGCAAGTCAGACCAAGGAGTTTTCTTAGGATACTCCAGGGTCAGTAAAGCTTTCAGGGTCTTTAACTACCGGACACTTTGCGTGGAGGAAAGCCCTCATGTTGTATTTGATGAATTTGAAGTCAAACTCTAGCCTGAAGCTGAAGAGGTCAGGACCAAGCTACAAGATCTAAGCTTAAAAGACAACACTGAAAAGATCCAGCATTGTTGGGATGATGATTCAGATGATAAAATTCAAAATCAACCAACAAGCAGTGTAGCTGAGGTGATTGATTCTACCAAACATAATCAATCCCAGGTAATTCAGGTCGATGAGGAAACCCATGTGGTAACTGAGACCTTTACTGAGAATAACAACTCAGGGGGAACTACTGATGTTTCTGAGCTAAATGCCCCTGAACCTAGTGACTTAGTAGACCCAACCCTTGTTACTGAATTGCTTCAAACGTAGAATAGTACAACTGAAATTCCTAATACTTTTACTGTATGTGTTGAACCAGTTCCAGATGAGGTAACAAGACGTCGTCACTCGTGGTTAGATGCTCATTCTTCAGATCTTATAATTGGAGATCCCTCAGCTAGTGTCAAGACAAGATCCAGATTCCGTCAAGGAGAGAGCACTTTATACTCCTGTTTCTTGTAAATTGAAGAACTTAGACAATTGAGGACGCGCTAAATGATCCTGATTGGATCACCGCCATGTAAGAAGAGCTGAATCAGTTCACGTGAAACGACGTATGGGAGCTTATTGACAGACCTAGACATCAACACGTGATAGGAACGAAGTGGGTCTTCAAGAACAAGCGTGATGAAAACAACGTCATTATTAGGAATAAAGCTTGACTCGTTGCTAAAGGATATTGTAAATCAGAAGGAATAGATTTCGATGAAACATTCGCCCTCAGTCGCAAGATTAGAAGCCATTCGTCTATTCCTAGCCTATGCAACACATCAGCAGTTCACAGTCTATCAAATGGATGTGAAGTAAGCTTTCCTGAACGGTGTACTGAAGGAAGAATTCTATGTCGAACAATCGTCCGGCTTTCAGCAGGGACATCAGGTTTACAGACTTAAGAAAGCTTTGTATGGGTTAAAACAAGCACCCAGGGCTTGGTACGATACCGTCTCAGACTTTCTACTTCAGAAAGGTTTTTAGAAAGAAACAGTGGATCGTACCCTATTCAGTATCAAGTTAGGAGAAGACATCCTACTGGTGTAGATCTACGTGAATGATATCATCTTTGGATCAAGGAATCTGACTCTATGTCAGAAATTCGAGCAGATGCTGAAAGAGAAATTTGAAATGTAGATGATGGGAGAGATGAACTATTTCCTTGGATTTCAAGTCAAACAATCAAAGAAAGGAATATTCATTAATCAAGCCAAATATATAAGAGATCTCATCAAGAAATTCGGATGTGAATCCAGCAAGTCTGTAAAGATACCCACGAACACCAATCTTAAGATTGATCTTGACAAAGAGGGAGTATCTATTAACTCAACTGATTATCGTGCTATTATCGGTTCCTTATTATATCTTACAACAAGCAGACATAACATAACTTGTGTTGTAGGTGTATGGTGTATGCGCGAGATTTTAGGCGAATCCCAAGAAGAGCCATATAGATTCAGCGAAGAGAATTCTTCGTTACTTGAAGGGAACACCTGATGTTGGATTATGGTATCCTACTGATGATAACCTTGAACTAACTGGTTATTCTGATGCTGATTATGCAGGTTGCCGAATCGACAAAAAATCTACCTCGGGAACTTATCAGTTCATCGGCAGTAAGCTCATATCATGGTTTTCAAAGAAACAACACTCAGTAGCGACGTCCACTACTAAAGCTGAGTATATGGCTGCCGGAAACTGTTGCGCACAGATACTGTGGCTTCGACAACAGCTGAGAGACTACGACATTCATCACGATGAAGTGCCGATCTACTGCGAAGTACCAGTGCTATTGCAATCACTCAGAACCCAGTTCTACACACAAGGTGCAAGCACGTGGACATTCGTCATCACTTCATCAGAGATCATGTCGAGAAAAAGGATATAAGAATGGAGAAGATCCACACTGATAAGCAAATAACTGATATCCTGACCAAACCTCTAGCTAAGACCAGATTCAACGATCTCTCAGTAGAACTAGGTCTTTTGGATCCAACTGATACGATTCAGTAAATGATCCTGGAAGTACTGAGTAAGGGGGAACTTACTCTCAGTACAGTTGAAATACTCAGTATCGTCAAATGTGGTATCAGCTGACTACGATGTTCAGTTGACAGGTTATGAGTATTAAATTCAGCATTTGGTGATTCAGCAGGTCATAGCATTTATTTCCCGCCTTTAATGTTCATCGTACTGCATTGAGTTTGTCGTTTTCATTAAACTCACGACATTCCATAAAATTGATTGCGCGCATTAAATGCATGTCATTTCACCTTAGCATTTAGGTGATAAAGATAAGTAGGTGAGATTATAGGTGGCACAATAATCATAACCTATTATAACATCCAATCTGAGCCGTCCACATCTTAAAAACTGATTAATATCAACCGCATGCTTAGAAATCGTTCATATTCAAATACGATATATATATATATATATATATATATATATATATATATATATATATATATATATATATATATATATATATATATATATATATATGCATGATTATCTCTCATCTAAATCATATTTTCGCCATTCTTGAAAGATTTGTGCTTTCTGCAACTGTTCAATCTTTGAATTAGACTTCTAGCGCATTTTTAGCACTTATCCTTCGGTAAGATCTTTATAAACTAAATTTGCTTACTAACTTACTCTATTTTCAAGTGCTAACATTCTTTTTGCAGATTTTAGTTCATACTATGGTGACGATCGTTCCCACCAGTGATGTGCTGATCCCCGAGGATATCGCTGAGATCATATCCGGGAAGAGGGTTCTCTTTGAACCCTTATTGTCCGTTAGGACATGTGGCGTGGAGTGCATGACTCCAATCTTTGACGCACTTGAGAGATCAGGCCTCCTGCCAATTCTCTCTAGGTCCCCGCGTCAGTATCTTCCACGCTAGGTAGCCGAGTTCTTTCTGAACTACCGGGAGGATGAAGATCATCATGATATCTCCACCATTTTCTTGAGGCATGAAGTCCGTCCCAATCAGTGGGAGGACAATGCCACCTAGATTGACGTGGAAAATCGTCTTCACGTCAGTTTCGACCTCGAAGACGAGGAGATTCCTATTATTGGGTACAAGGAAGCCTCACTAGATGAGTACCTCTGCCATTTCAGCGGTGAGACAACTATCGTCTTCGAAGCTGCTTTCCCAAAAAGTCAGTTGCTCCCACAATTCAGAGGGTTGGCCTATATAGTCAACCATATATTGACCAGTTCTACGGGATCATATGATCAGTTCTCCCGCATTCGCATCCAAATTATGATGGCAATCATAGACGAGGCCCCAATAAATTGGAACGCCTTCTTCAAAGCTGAATTCAAAGCTCAATCTCAGAAATTTATCGATTCTAAAGATGGCATGAAGTTGATTCCGAAAGGGAATCTACTATATGGGAGCAAGGTGTCTATAGTGATCGAGGATGATTGCCCTGATAGAATGTCTTTCGCCGATGATTTTTACTTCGATCAGAAACTGCTGAAATTCCTCAACGCAGCAGCCGCCGAGAAATCCATAGGATGAGGACAGGCTTTCAAGCGTCCTCTAGAGATCAAGCAAGATCCCCGCCCTACTGAGCAGCATCAGCCGAAGAGGTAGAAAACGCTTAAGAAGTCAGTACCTTCAGTCGTGATCCCTCCTTCACCTGTATCTATCGAGTACTCAGGGTCTGGTCAGAAGGATGTGACCCTGAGAGAAAAGGTGAAGAGAGTCCTGTCTAAGGAAACTCAGCTGGAGACCCCTGCTGAAACTCAACCTGCTGAGATTTCCTCCCTTCCAACTTCAGTTCTTAATGCACAGATCAGAGCAGCTGAAGAAGTCGAGAATGAGATTCCTAAGATCAGTGCCCATGCTGATTCTCTTGGACATTGTTGTAAGAGCAAGGGTTCAGATGCGCATTCGATTCCTACAGTGGGATCTAATGGAGGAGTCCATCCGGCTGAAAACCCTCTCCACTTTGATGGAGGAAGAATAGAGATTGAAAGAGGAGATTGGCTATGAAGAGCCGACTGATAGAGCTTCTCTGGAGGATCTCAAGGCTGTGATGCTCATGATACTTAGTGATGGACTACAAGGAGCTCAACCTTCCTCCACTCAGCCTCCTCCTTCTCCTCCTCCATCTCCTCCTCATAATAACACACCCAAGGGTGCAGACCTGGGAGGATCTTCTGAGGGTACTACTGAAGTGCAGAGGATCAGCACTCCAACTTCTATCAATGCTAGAGAGATCCTCACCAACGCACTTGAGGCAGAGAAGATAGACCTGACTGCTCAATTCCAAAATATATTGCAGTCGCAAGACAAACTGTTCTCTGAAGAAATGGCTGCTGCAACAAGTCGTGTCTAGAAGGCAGTCGAGGATCATTACAAGTTTACATCTGAAAGTGTTTCTAAAGCACCGACTAACAAACACGACTCCTGCCAAGAGATCAAGAAGGCTGCTGCTGATGCTGTGGAAGACTATCTCACAAGCTTTGACAAGTCTAAAGCAGCTCTACTGCAGGCTATTAATCAAGAGCACGATCAGAGATAGGAGTCTTACACGATGTGGCCTCAGACATTGCCTCAGGTCTGACTATGGTCAAGGCCTCAGTAGAAGGACTGACGAACAAGGTTACCTCCCTGGCTACTCTAATTGATGATGCCAAAAAGGGGGAAAAGTCTAGATCTACTCAGCTCATAGCTTTCCTCAAGGCAGAAGATCAACAGGACGCAGAACCAAGTTCAGCTCAGGGGGAAGTCCCTATGGTGGAACCTACTGATGCGAATGTGGCTGAGATGGCCAAGTACATAGAAAGCCTGCCTACTGAAGAATAGCCACCTCCCGCCAAGAAATTCGACAAAGGCAAAGGTAAGGCCCCAGCTGAACCCAGTCCGCCCAAGGAGAAGAAACTCAAGTTCAGGTCACGAGAGGAACAAATAGCTTTTGATGCTATGCTGGCCAGAGAACTTGAAGAGTAGGATGCTAAGAAGAAGCTGACAGCCAAGAATGGAGTACAGATCCGTACTCCAGTGCCGACTCGCACCAGATTTTCTATTCCCAGACAATCCAGATCTTTAGCAGCTGCTCAACCCAAACAATCCAAACTTGAACAGTCCAAAACTGAGAAGCAAGGAACACCTGCATCCAAATCCAAATCTTCATCGCCTGCTGACTCAGAAGATGAGCATGTATCCTCCACTGTCCCCTCCAAGGATCAAGAGTTTGAAATGAAAGAAATATGGGACACAGTCGAGCGTGCAGTAGACAGGACAGCTGAGGCCAGGCAGATTAGAGAAGCTAGGGAAAGGATTCGTCTAGCTGATCTAGAGGCTCTCAGTGAAGGACAAAAGTATACCTACTTTTTCTAGGTACTCCAGGAGAAGGGAACCGGTCAGTGAAGTAAAGAGGATCATCTTCAAGAGAACTGATGACTAGGTACCTCTCAAACTGAATCAGAAGTGGGAACAGCTGAAAGTGGACTTCATCAAAAGATTTTATATCTGGAAAGTTGGCAATGAATATTCTACTGATGCTGATACATTCTTCAAAGACTTTCTAACAACTGCAAACCCATCCCTCCTTGCTGAAATTCAGACTTTGATGGATCAATCTGGCAAAATGCTTAAGGCACCTCTCTTCAGGATCCTTCCTCCTCCTCTCACTCATCAAGATAATATCTGCAAGAAGGAGATCGAAGAAGAGATAAAGGAAGCCATCATAAGCAAAGCTCTGAACAAAGATGTTGCAGAAGATTTAATGGAGATTAAGGGCTTGAGGCGCAGAGTTTATTCAGGATATGGTATTGAGCTTCCGAAGAAGAAGTCTGCTGACTTCCGTGCTCGCATGCAACAATTCAAGAAGAAGTCGAGCTAACCTCTCTCTCTCCTAGTCTAGTTTTCTAGTGATAGCATGTCTTGCAATGTAATTCTTATCTCATCTATGACATATATCACTTTCAGCCTTGACAACTACTCATTGTCTTTACGGATATTTTTTTCTTTCAGCACGACTGATCACTTCAGTGATCAGATATCACATTTTCACACTATCTAACCCTATGTGACTTATATGCTTATCTGCCTTAGGATTATTCCCTGTTGAATATTTGTTTTTGCTCTAATCTTCTCTGATACCTTGCTAGTACTTAGGGGGAAAGACTCTTATAGATGAATATAGGGGAAATTGTTTCTTCGGGGGAACTTGCTTTATAGGGATATTTGTTATTCAGATATTGTTAGGAGCTAAATTTACTTAGATGATTAGCTACAAAGAAGTATGATATATTCTGAGCTCTATTTATTCTTTTTATATCGGCCCAGATATCTCTTGAATGTGTCAACTTGCCTTTTAGCTCTGAGACCTTTCAGTAGAATCTCTGATATCTTCAGTATGCTATAACTATGTCAATAGTATTAAGGTCTGTAAGTTCTGATACATTCAGCATTCTAACTTTAATGTGGCCCTGATACACTGCTTGATAACATAAGATATCTTTGATATCTTCTTACTTGTGATTGCTCTGATTTCTTCTTTTCATTATTTAGTCAGCTTTCATATGTTGGCTGCAGCATTCCTTGTAATAGATCTTTACTCAGTAGCAGTAGATCTTAACCTTAGCATGTTTCTTTGATAGAAGATGTAAAAGGTTTTGGCATCATCAAACAGGGGGAATTGTTGGGATGAAGATTCAGTAGAACATATTTATAGATTTGAAGATCCTAAAACCCCTAGCTGAATGATGAACTTTCGCTCTTGTAATAGCTTAGTTTGAGTTCAGCATGTTAGGAACTTAGTAGGCTACAGTTCAGTAGCTGCAAAGTTCAGTAGAAGACCTTGCACTCAGCTGATGGACTTAGGATCAAAGAAGTCAGTTGGTCAGCCGACCACCAACTGAATCTGCATAGGAATTCGTGCCCATGCATTAATACTCAGAAGAACGCCAGTAAGAAGTCTCTTCAGTTGAAGGTCCGAGGATTCAGAGGAAGTCAACCCTGATGTTTGAAAACTCTCACCTACCAATCCACCTCGACCAATAGGGAGCAGACAACACTTTATCTTTTCTGACAAAAGCTACTCCTAGACTGAAAAAGAGGCGTATCTCTACAGTGCACCTACTCATCAACGTTCAAATTTGAAGGAGCCGTTTTTCAAGTCATTTTGACACGTGGCTAGACCCCTCTCCAACGGATCTATTCACAATCGACGACTATATAAGAGGAGAGTCTTAATGCAGAGACAACACCGGGAACCAAAGCTATCGACGCACAAAAGCTCTTAATACTCAATCGAAGAATCAAGTGAAGAACTAGCATTTATTGAAGAACCTTTTAGTTCACCACTTAGAGTTATTCTTGTTCCCCTTCTCTTATCTAAGCAAGCTTAATAGTAATACTCATAGCTTAGAAACCCCGAGGAAGTTCACATTCTTGTGAAATTGTTCTTATTGTAAGAACTTTCTCATAGTTGGAGAAGCCTCAAACTCTTTAAGTTTGAAACCCTTGTAAAGTCACTACGACTATAAGTAGAGAATCTGTCATGCGAACAGATCACTGAGAACTTGCTCAGTATAAGCTTCAAGTTTGTATCTGTCTTGTGAACAGAACACTGAGACTTCCTCAGTATAAATATAACAAGTATCATACTTTGGTCAGGACAGTGGACGTAGGACCAGTGTGTCCGAACCACTTTAAAAATCTGCTGTGTTGATTTACTACTTTTCTTAACTGATCATACTGCATTAAAACTGTATTAAATCAAACTCAACATAAAACCGGTTTTCCAACCGAGACCTTTAATAGGGCCTACACTTCCGCACACAACTCTGATACTGAACGACTGTTCGACTGACTCAAGTCAGTAGAGCTGAACTCAGTAGAAGAAATCTTTGCCCACGCGATCTTGAAAGCATATCTGGCTATCTGACTCAGCTCAGTAGCAAACTCAGCTAGAGCTGACTTTCGTGTTTGAGAAAAGAATCTGTATTCAGGTGTATTCACACCCCCCTCCTCTACACCTGAACCACGTCTCAGGACCAACATAGATCCAATACACACATGCACTGCATGTAAGGCCTATTTTTGGTGTGAGGAACGATGGTGTTTTCAACTAAAAAGAACATTATTTTCACTATTTAAAAAGTAACTAAATTAATCCAATTAAAAAAAATTATAAATTAAAATAAAAGTAAATTATTCGAAATTTTAGAAAGCCTTTAATATTTAATTTTCTTTGCAATTGAGCCTTTGTTCCTTCTGTTTAGGTTCGTTTGCTTTATTCTCATTGAATTAAACGAGCTAAGAGTTGGGCCAATCAAGCAGCCCATCTCATATAACGAGACCGTATTCTTTACACTAATTAAAAAAATGCGACAGCTTGCAACTGTTTTATATTTTCACAAGGGATATTAGCCAGTAAATACATGAAGTTTGGCCAAAATTTGGTTTTGAACATGACCTTCAAAACGCTTTTCAAAATACATGACTTTTCAAATTGTAAAAAAATTGCACATCGGCGAAAAACTCTGATGAAATCGAATCTGACGGGGCAGATGACGTGACATTTTACGGCTTAATTGCCAAAGAATTCACATAGGAAATTATGTAGTATTTGTCACCTGTATGTACACGAAATTTGAGTTTCATCAGATTTTGTACATGCATTTTGAATTTTAACAAAAATACGTTAACTTATATTTTATACTTAGTGTTTAATAGAGAGTGTAAATGAATGAATCGAATAGTTTAAATATTAATAAAGAATCGAATACGAATCAAGTTTAATTTTTGAATATGAATATGAAAATGAATATTCTAATACTGTTATATTTGACCCAATTTGATTCATTTACAACTCTATAATAAATGATTAATTTTTGAGAGTGAGATTTTAGATCTATCGTATGATTATAAGGTTGCTCGTATTAATTACTCTTGTATTCACACTCTATTAATTACTAAGCATAAAATAAAATTTAAACATATTATTATTAAAGTTTGAAAGTCATGTGAAAAATCATATTAACTCAAATTTGATGTATTTATAGGTGATAAATACTATAGAATTTATTCACATTCTATACCAACTAGGTAGTAAAATTCCACGTCATCTGCCTCGTTAGATTCAAATTCGCCCGAGTTTTTGCCGGTGTGCAATTTTTAACAAATTGAAAAGTCATGTATTTTGATGAGCGTTTTTAAGGTCGTGTGCAAAACATTATTTCGATCAAACTTTGTGTATTTACAGGCTAATTGTAGGAATATGAGTCAGTGGTCGTTTAGATTATTGCTAGGGGGTACTTAGAACTGACGTCAGTAATTCATGTACTTAGGACATTGTAATATTCATTATTGGGGGAAATTGTAGTGATGCTGAATTTCATCGTTATAGAATTGAAGATCCCAAAATTTGTCCTGAACCCGATGTGTGTTTGAACCATGATGATGTAATAGGCTAGACTCGTTCTTATCATTATTGATTAATTTGTCTAAGTTCTGTAAGGGGTGTTGTTGGTCTGAACTTCAGTAGAGAAGTTAAATTCCAGAACCCAAGTCATCAGTTTGTATAGCTCATGTCTTCAGGTCCTCCCGCTGTCTATTCTCAGTCGAAGAATTCTTTCAGCAGACCTCAGTTGAAGACTCAGTACGATTCTTGATCTACTGAATTTGTGAAGAGCTTAGTATCTTCAGAGTCACCAGCTGTCTATCCTCAGTAGAAGATCCTTATCAGCAGACTCAGATGAAGAAATCAGTATGATCGGTCCAGATTTACTGAGCGCATGCAACTCAGTTGCAAGTCCGACAAGTAAACAACTGCCCGACTATTATCATTCGAATGTCAGCAGAGATTATTCAGTATACGAGGTTCAGAGAGAGTCAACTCAGATGGAAGACTGATGTCTGACAAGTCTCACCTACCACAAACCCCGGCCAATGAGAAGCAACCAAAGCCTTACCTGCTCTGACATTAAAACTGCTCTCATGTACAGAAGCCAACCACTCTGCGCCGCGTCTTCGAAATTATATGGTCGTTTTCCTTGGAAGTTTGTGCACGTGGCATCGTCCTCTCCAACGGATACATGCCTAGGTCACGACTATAAATAGAGAAGAGTCTCCAAGCTCAACGTACGGGACAACAAGGGAATACAAGCTCATTCCATACAACTCTCTAGCGCATTAAAGCCAATCCAGCGAAGAACTTGCGTAGTTGAAAATCCTTAGTTCTTCTCTGTAGAGATTCTTTAGTTCTCTCTTCTCTATCTAGGCTCCATTGTTATATCTTTAGCTTAGAACTTTCGAAGGAGTTCACTTTTATGTGAATTGTTCTTATTGTAAGAACTCCTTCATTGTCGGAGAACATCCCCTCCCCTTCAAACTTCGGTTTGATTTGTAAAAATCGCTAAGGACTATAACTTAGAAGGGTCTGTCCAGCGTACAGATTCCTTGCTGAGGCTTGCTCAGATTAATTAACAAGAACTCCTGTTCTGCAGGACCGTGGACGTAGGATGTTGCGTATCCGAACCACGTTAAAAACTGCTTGTGTTATTTACTGTTTTATTGCATTGTGCTCAAACCCATTTACAAACTCATCCTTTGCATAAAACGTATTACAAAGTGCATCAGCCAAAATAATTTTGGTTTGCGAAAACACGTTTTCAAAAGAGACGAAGTCTTACGGGCCCCACACTTATCCGCACTATATTCATCTACTAAATTCTTTATCTTGGTGAAGTCGGTAGAACGACTTCAGCTCGGTTGATACACTCTGACCCGCGATCAGAAGGTTCTTATTTGACATTGTTCATTCAGTCGCATATCTCAACTCAGCTGACCTTCGCGTTTGAGGCAAAACTTGCAATCAGGTGTATTCACCCCCCTCTACACTTGATACTCTTCTCCGGACCAACACTAATATCCCTTTTCACGACATGACGTAATTACCAAAATGAACCTTTTGAAGGGAAATCGTTGTGCACGGGAAGGGCTTTTTTTGGGTAATTCACTATTATCATTACTATTGATAGGAACAGTGTATAGCTGGTCTATCGCTATATGTATATGGTTAAAAAAATATAAAAAATATCTATAATATATATATATGGTGTGGATCTTGTGAGAACCCACACTTAACGTGAGAACTGCGAACCATGTATAATTCTTATATAATTTATGCATAATCCTTATATATTTTATGCAAAAAAATCTATAATCTTATATTCCCTCCGTCCCATTATTAGTGGCGCCTTTCTTTTCGGCACGGGAATTAAGGGAATATGTAATAAAGTATGAGAGATTAGTTAGATAATAAAGTAGGAGAGAGAGATGAGTGTGATAATGAGAGAGTAGGAGAGAGAAGATGATAAAGTAGGAGAGAGAAATGAGTATAATAATGAAAGTAGATGATAAAGTAGGAGAGATAAGATGATAAAGTAGGAAAGAGAGTGATAACTTTTTACCAATTTGGGACGTCGCCACTAATAGCGGGACATCCGAATTAGGAAAGGTGGCCACTAATAATGGGACGGAGGGAGTACTTTTTATCTTCTGTATAAAATATATGAGGATAATACAAATTGTAAAATTATAAGTTTTTTGCAAAAAAAACATAAGGAGTATGCATAAAATATAAAATGATTATGAATGGTTCGCAGTTCTTACGTTAAATGTGAGTTTTTACATGATCCACTCCCTATATATATAATATATATATATAATTATATACTTTTTTGAATAAATAAATGAAATGAACCTATATATATATATATATATAGTTATATAGTTATATACTTTTTTGAATAAATAAATGAAATGAACCTATCAGCCTATCACTTGCACAAATCATAATTTCCGATTTAAAATTTTCCGAAAAAGTTTTAATGTTTTAACTATGGGCAAAATACAGAATATGTTCAAGTTGGGCTTAGGATCCAAAGCCCATTCTGGACCGCAGATGGCCGCTTTATAACTCCAAAAACTATGAAACCCTAATTTCTTCTCTTAACAGACCGAAGAAGAGGAGAGCAGCAGCAGCAGCAGCAGCAGCAGCAGCCATGGTATCTACGAAATTCATCTACATTTTCATCTCTCTCCGTTTCTCTCTTAATCCTTCGCGTCGTCCTCTCTTTTCCTCATGTTTGTTCGTGTAATCTAGGGTATTGACTTGGTCGCCGGAGGCAAGAGCAAGAAGACCAAGCGCACAGCGCCGAAATCGAATGATATCTACCTCAAGCTCCTCGTCAAGGTTTGTCGATTAATACTGTTAAATTTAACGTCGCGATTATGAATCACATGATCTGATATTTGTGTATGTGTGGTAGTTGTATCGGTTTTTGGTGAGGAGAACTGGAAGTAGGTTTAATGCGGTAATTTTGAAGAGATTGTTCATGAGCAGGATTAACAGGCCCCCGCTCTCTCTCTCCCGTCTTGCCGCTCTCATGAAAGGGAAGGTGCGGCTGGTTATGTATGTGTATTTATTTGCCAAAGTATCTGCTTTACTTGATTTTAGCTGTTCTTCTGAATATGTTGAGTCATTTTAGGATATTTATGCTAATTTTGTTTGTTTTCGTGATAAAATTGATTTTTTGTAATATTAAAACATTATTTATTTGTTAACTCGATTTTGAAGTTTATGTGACATATCTGTTGGATGTTTACATTTTTGGTATGGTATGCAGGAAGACAAGATTGCGGTGCTTGTTGGAAGTGTTACTGATGATATTCGTGTTCACGAGATCCCTGCTATGAAGGTCACAGCTCTGAGATTCACTGAGACAGCTAGGGCTAGAATTGAGAAGGCTGGTGGAGAATGCTTGACTTTCGACCAGCTTGCTCTTAAGGCTCCACTTGGACAGAACACGGTATGCATTTCACAGCTTTGCTTATTTAGGCCGATAATGCCAATGTTGGTTAATTTTCAGAATCAATTCCCCAGTTTACACACTCCATGTTGCATTGGAATTTTAATAATGTTAACATGAAACTTGTATTTGAATTATCTCATGTTTATAAGTCTTTTAAGCTCTACTAAGGTTTAGTTTGAGACATTATTGATCATGCTCAACACTAAACTTAAAATGAAGGTCTAGATTCTTCAAATAGATGTCTGCCCTTCTGCCATAATATTATATCAACCAGTTTGATGTAATTGCATGTATAGGCATTGGCTTAAGAATAGTTTCTTTCTTTCTTTCTTTCTCTCTCTTCTCTCTTTTTTTTAAGTTGCATATTCCCATTTCCTGTTCTCTGTTAAAACTAGACATTTATTTACAGAATCAGTTATTTGTGGGATTTTTATTGATTGAGTTGCTAGTAGTGTAGGGTTTGAACAATTTGACCTTAATATCATTTATTTGGTCAACACTACAAGTCATTGTTTATGTTGTTGACTTTACAATGGCGACAGGTGCTGTTGAGAGGCTCTCGCAATGCTCGTGAAGCTGTTAAACACTTTGGTCCGGCTCCTGGTGTTCCACACAGCCACACCAAGCCTTATGTGCGAGCCAAGGGACGCAAGTTTGAGCGCGCTAGAGGAAAAAGAAACAGTAGGGGCTTCAGGGTTTGAGTTATTCATAGTTATTAACTTTGCTTGCACTTTGTCCGTCTTGTTATCTTTGTACTGCTCTTTCATGTAGCACATGCCCTTCAAAACTTTTGCACGAATTTTGTTTCGTGAGATGTTTTATAATTATTGTCTACTAGTTTTGCTATTTTGGGATATTTTCAGTTTCTATTTTTGAAATTTTTTGCCTGAAAACCACTGAAGCATATTGCTGTATTGTTTGCTTATATCTTGAGTGTTTTTCTTTCTAAAAACATGAGATATCTGAATTCTTATTTGTAGTAGTAGCTTGGGAGAATTGCAAAAATAGGCATTTCTATAACTTTATTTGCAAAAATAGGCACATTGTGTATAAATTGTAAAAATGGGCAAAAACCTAATTTTTAATATTTTAAAATTCTGGCTCAACCTAGCTAAACACTTATTCTGCACCGACACATTCAACCTAGCTAAACACCTACTGTGACTTCAACTTTTTGGTTATTAGCTAAAATAGTCAATTAATAAAAAATTACGAAGTCATTAAATCTATATAAATTTTAAAATCTAAATATTACGAAGTCAAAAAATTAAATAATTTCATTAGTCGCCTTAAGAAACAATAAATTTCCTAAAAAAGTTTACAAAGTCAATTAGGTTAAGGAAAAAAATAGATAAATACATTATTTGAAATATAAATCTAAAACGTAATTATGAATCACCTAAGCGCTCGAAAAATAACCTAAGCGCTCGTAAATCGCACGTTAGTGGTAACGAAAATACAAGCGCTTACGTTGTTCATTAAATTTATATAAATATTAAACACGTTCTATCAAAAAAAAAATCTTAAAAATTACACTTAGTCCCTAAATTAAATAATCTCATTAGTATCTTAAAAATCAATAAATTTCCTAAAAAATAATTACGAAGTCAATTAGGTTAAGGAAAAAACAGATAAATAAATTCTTTGAAATATAACTCTAAAACATAATTATTTGTCACCTAAGCGCTCGAAAAATAACCTAAGCGCTCGTAAATCTTACGTTAGTGTTAACGAAAAATCAAGCGCTTACGTTGTATATTAAATCTAAATAAATATTAAACACTATGGAGAAATCGAGTGTTTACGTTGTGTATCGATGACGTAGCACTTATCTTGATGAATACTGCAAAAATTATTAATAATATCAATCCTAATAAATTTTTTTTTATTATTTTTGAAAGATAATAATAAATCATAAATCAAAATTAAAATGATTATGTAATGAAAATTAAAATAACAATACTATCGTCTACGTGGTATGTGTATATATATATATATATATATATATATATATATATATATATATATGCATTCACCAATCAAAATTTAAATGATTGTGTAATCAAAGTCATCAAAAATCAAAAAATTCTCTTATTTTATTCTAAATTGAATGTGTCGGTGCAGAGTAGGTTTTTAGCTAGGTTGAGTCAAAATTTTAAAATATTAAAAATTATGTCTTTGCCCATTTTTACAATTTATACACAATGTGCCTATTTTTGCAAATAAAGTTATAAGAATGCCTATTTTTGCAATTCTCCCTAGTAGCTTTGGATTACTTCCGTTTTTGTTTTTTGTTTTTTTTAATTTTGGTGCTGAAAAGAATGGTGATGATAATAGCGTGGCTGAACAAACAAAATAAGTACTTAACGAACTCGCTATTTTAAGGTGAATCATGCGTTTTTCTCTCGTTAAAATAAGAAAAACAATTTACAGCCGCTCAATTTCCAACCATTTATTTCGTGCATGTAAGGTAATTCTGCTTTAATTGCATTGTTGCTTTCCATTTTCGTGGAAGAAAAAACCAAACAATCTGTAAAGAGGAGAAAGAAGGGAATCGAAAATTTAGCAAAATGTTGTGCAAGTTGGTATTGGTATTGGCACTCCTCTATGGAGTGGGCGCGGAATCTGAGCAGGGCAAGCTGTCTGGCGATGGTCTGATCCAGGCCGCATGCAACGGCACCGGTAGCGACGAATCAGAATGCATCTCGACCCTGCAATCTGCGACGCCGGATCAGAAGGCATCAGCTAATGCCCTCGCCCTCTTCACCCTCGGGTATGTGATATAATGTTGAGATAATGTTGGAGGGATGAAATAATTTGGTCTCTGCAGGTTTGTAGAAAATCACGCAGAAAACATCACAGCAGGAATAAGGAAAATCAATGCAATGCCGGACGTGGCTCCACTGCTTCAATCCGCTCTAACCGATTGCATGGAGCAATACACTTCTCTCGACGACTTGATTGAAGACGCAACCCAAGCTGTTCAATCGAATAACTATCCAGATGCTCTCAAATTCGTCACGGCTTCACTTTCCGGACCCGATCTCTGTGATTCAAAGCTAGAAGACAGCAATTTTGAGGAGCAGGCAGAGAACAAAACTGGGGAGGAATTTCAAATGGCAAAGGATTTGACCAAATACAACGCTCTCCACAAAATTTTGTTGTCTGCTGCTCTCAACATTCTTAAAGTTGATTAATTAATTAATTACTTGATTAGTCTTCAGAATTTATTTTGATGCCTTTTGCTTTTGCTTTGTTATGCCATAAAAATTCTAATGTATAATTAAAGGGATTTCTACTTGTTACATTTTCGGGCTTCATTTCTTTTTAGTTGATTCAGTGGCGAAAACTATTGTAAGAGTAGTTAATTTCGGGAAGGTGGATATTCAAAGTCTAAACTCATAATCCAGTTAGCACTCATGAAATAATGTAATAATCAAATATGAATATAAAGATTAGTAGTTTATCCACTAGAGATGAACGTAGTGCTTGTCGAGGCCCATATTAATATAGTCATTTTCGTAGCCAATAGACGTGATTAGGGAATTGATCATCAACGTAAACATACTCATGTATGAAAGATGCATTACTGATATGCATTTACCGAATCTTCCAATTGCAAGGGAGAGAAAACAGCCGATAGTGACCAACTTTATGTGACCTGAACTTTTTATTACAGTTTACATTGGGGCGCTTGTGACTTAGTTCGGGACGGCTCAAACACTAAAAAAAGCTACTCCCTCCATCCCCCTATTACTTGTTCGAATAAATTAAATGTGTAGAACTGTTTTATGATTAATTCAATTTAAAGTTATCATTTATTATGAATTATAAAGAGTATTATAATAGATCCATAGCTGGATTCATAGCCGGCTATGGATTTATAACAAGATTCAATTCCACCCAATTCCATATTCATGGATACATCAGGTAGGCTTTCGCTTTAGATTTCGTTCTCGGTTTATCAACATAGATATGTTTATGTTTAGGGTATAATCTAACTAGATTGTGCCCTAGTTTATGGAATAATTTTATCAAGTGGTATAGGAGCCACTCTATTATACTGTTGATTATCTGAGATGTAGTATAAATTTTATTATTGAAACTTGAATCTTGAACTTGAGATCCTTCGCAAACGATTGGTAATTTGCGTGCCCTAAATTCTTTAAGCTGCATGTCCATAAATTTAATACTCATTGCTGCAAAACCATTATTGGTGATAAAGCCGACGGTGGGTTAATGTTGTGATTTCTTTGAAATTGGTTCGAATATTCATGACATGTTTGGATTCAACAATTCATGGCTTATAAATTAATTTGGGGATCAATTTCATGTTTTTATGTCCAAAAAATAAAATAAAATGAATTAGTACTAATTTGATGTTTTGGCAAAATGAGGTTAAATAAAGATTTGATGAGACGTGATGCTTTTGGCTTCAATTAGTTATTTGTGTTTTAAGTTCCTGGTTAACGTAGTTTCTATTAATATGTAATGATTTTGTATCATAGATTCAAAATGAGACTGGACGATCCTTCAAAATTTGAGAAATTACTAGAATTCTTATTTGCTCAGTCATCGATTTTAAGAAATTATGTTGATTTTGTGTGGATATTGATTGATCCCTCTTCTGTAATTTCCTTATGAGAATTATAGTAAAAGGTCGAATTCATTCTTGATTTACTAAAACTGGGATAATAAAAGCAAAGGAATCATAAGTTTGCTACATATGTAAATAAACATTAGATATAAATATTCATACAACATGTCATAATTTGGATTAATTGACATGCCTTCATCTTATTTTCATGATTCTTTGTTAAGTGGAGTTTTTGGCTATGGATAATAAGGTTCTGGTTCAGTGCGTATCATAATTGTGGTTATGGTTTGCCTTAAGGAAATTAAGATTGTGCTCCAACAGGCTCATGAAGATAATTCCTTGTGTTATAGAATGCAACATATATATATATATATATATATATATATATATATATATATATGTGTGTGTGTGTGTGTGTGTGTGTGTGTGTGTCTTTGTAGCTAGTTAATTCAGCACGTTTAAGGTTGGACATAATTTTGGATGGGAATTGAAGTGGATTTGATGATTCTGAAAAGTAGTTGTTAATGAGTTTAAGGTTCATGTATACATGTATCTTCATGTATATGCCTAAATAAGTTTGTATCTTCATGTATATGCCTAAATATTGTATCCTATAACACAAGGCATAAGTTTGCCACGTTTAAGGTTATAGAATGCAACATGTATAAATATATGTGTCCTTGTAGCTAGTTAATTCAAGCTCATGAAGATAATTCCCATGTTTAATGGGTTAAAGTTTAAGGTTTGGAAAGGAAATATTTTTTGAAAACGTGATAAGGCCGAGAAAGCTTTTAGCCAACTTGATCTCACTAAGGTACAAGGGCAAAAGAAAATCATAGTTTTTTCTCTCTCGGTTTCGACTAAAGTTGCTACTATATTATTTATTGAGTTTTGGAATGGGCTAAAGCCTAATCTAAAGCACAGTCCAACTAAGGTTATGGCTAATACGTGAAAATAAATAAATCGGACACAACTTTATTGGTTATTCGGAAAAGCTTAGGTTTTCAAGTTTTATGATCCTACTATAAAGTATATTTTGAGACGAGAAGTACATAATTAATTAAGGATTTTGAGTTTGGGGGAGAAATAAGGCTTTATATGTAACTTTTGAGGAGGAGTCAATCTCGACTCTTAATACTACTTCTAGTAATATTTGGTACATGGTTTGTGCCATTACTCGAGAAGTAGATTTGGCGCCTCAAAACAATAATGTTGAAATCAAGAAAAACAAACTCAACAACCTCAATTTTGGAGTAAACTTATTTTAGATTTCTCGTTAGTGAAACCACAAATTTCATCCAACTATGTCTGCTGATGACTGCGTGTGTCACAAGTTTAGTGGGAGTTTATGATTGCTTTATGAAACCAAGAAATTTTCTATCAACGGATTTTGAAATGAAAGATCTTGCGGAAGTTTCTTTTGTTCTAAGGATCCAAATATACTAAGATGTATTATTTGATTGTTATAAATGGGCTACATTTATAAATGTTGCAAATATTTGACATGTGAAATGACAAACTAAGTGATACCCCTATAGTTAAAAGAGACAAATTTAGTCTCGACTAATGCCCTAAAAGTAATCTGAAATGACAAAATGTAGAAATCCAATCGAATGTTTGTTCGTGTCTCTAGAAGACTTGACATAGTGTTGGTTATTGGTATGTAAGGCAAAATCCTTAAGTAAGCCTGATATGGATCATTAAAGTGCAACAAATGGGGCGAATAATTAAGGTATTAAGAAAAATAATGTACATGCTCATAAACAGAAACCAAATCAGATCGAGATCATTGAGCATTCTTATTCTGATTTTGCTTGATGCCTAATAGGTGATCCCTTCGGACTACATTTTTAAAATTGATTGTGGAGCCATCTTATTGAAAAGTACTAAGCAGACACTTGTGGCACTTTCTTTTATGAGAGCTGAATTTATAGTATGTTATGAGGCATCTAATTATGTAATATGGTTCTGAATTTAGTCACTGGCTGCATATTTTTTGAAAAAGTTAAAAGATCATTAAGATTGTGTAGTGACAATAGTTCACCAATACTGTATCCAGTAACAACTGTTGGGATATTGAGTGATGCCCAACAACCTTCAGCTACGCGGTGTCAGGGATAATGGGAGATGCCTGACACTCCGTCCCTACGTGGCGGTGATGGAATTGAAGGGAATAATTGATTACATTCCTCCACGTATGTTGTTGCAGCTTTGATTATTTCTCGTGTTTCTGATCTTCTGATTTGTGTCCCAACCCTTTTCTTCCTCCATTTCGTCAGAGAACAGAAGAAAAAGAATACTGTCTCTCGCTCTCAATCGCGCGTATGAGTTTGAGCATGTGAATGTGTGTATTTTGTTTATGAATAGAATACTAATATATATAGACTTCAAAAGCTAATATTATATTAATATTTATAGTCCATTCATAATGTGCTTGTACATCAGTTACCCCATAATATAATAAATTAATCTCAATTAATTGGCCCACCCAATTAATTCATGATAAATAACATTATTAAATAATGCAAAATACATTAATCCATTAATAATGATTGCTGAGAGACAATAAATAAATAGACAACTAATTGGGCCAGATCAGAGATCTAATACAAAAATAAAGTCGGACCTCAAATTAATTAATTATCTATGCTCAGCCCAGAGCAAAATTAATTAATAAACACAGATTCATTCCACTAGAGAATCCGTGGTGACTTACCCCTTTATCCCAACTTGAGCATGGACTTGTATTTTAGACTTAATCGATCCCCGTATTTAAGATATAAATTATACATTAATTAGTTAAGCCCACTGACAACTTAAATTAATTAACATCTTATTATATTCCTAAGTAGTACCACCCGACTTTATTAACACATCTGAACTTAATCAACCGGCTGGGTTTAGTGTGCTAATCCTTACGAGTTCCTCAGGGGATATTATCAACTTATTTTACTAGGATACGGTTGCAAGATACAGACAACCAGCCTGCGGCACAAATGACTACTAGCACCCAAGATACGTAGATTCGGTCGCGATGACGCTCACCATAGTAGGTCAAAGTGATAGATAGCCAAATGCACTTAGCTGATGTCTTACCAAGCTTAAGACCAGTTAAGTCACCGAGATCTTAGTTCTCCACTAAGGTCACTTAAGAAAACACATCTCACTGTGATCCATCAATACACCACCTTAAATGTACCAGTATAGACAATCAGCCAAGACAAACCACTTCTTATCTAAACTGCAGCTTAAAACGACAACTTATCCTTAAGTTGTTTCAGCTGTGATAATTGTTTATATCTTGTCAGTTAAACCAATTGTGTAGTCTTTTGTGATACCCGACACACTACACAAATCTAACTTTTATACAAGATAAAGGATTATATGTGCAAGTATTTATTTATCATATAGGAGAATAAAATAGTGGTAAGGACAAAAACACATTGTATACAAGTATGATAACTGCTTCCAGCATACAAAATCCAACAATTCTCCCACTTATACTAAAGCAAAATTTTAGTATACAATGTGTCAGTCTGGTACTAATTAGTACTCAACTATCTATCATATCTATCACTGCATCTTCTCCCACTTATACAAAAGTTTCTGCAGTCCTAAGTGGGAGGCATCTCTACCACTCCTAAGCTACGAAGATGCTTCAACTAAGTCAGGATTGGTAAGCTCTTCATGAAAGGATCAACTAGGTTGTCTTCAGTTCCGATCTTCTCAATGACCACGTCTCCTCGATTTACGAATTCTCGTATAATGTGGTACTTTCTATCTATGTGTTTAGACGCCTTGTGAGATCTGAGTTCCTTTGAATTTGCCACTGCACCCAAGTTATCACAATAAATTGTGATAGTCTTAGGCAAATTCGGAACAATATCAAGATCCAGGAGGAAATTCTTAAGACAAAGTGCCTCTTTCAAAGCTTCTGAAGCAGCTACATACTCTGCCTCCATGGTTGAGTCCGCAATACATTTCTGCTTTGCACTCCTCCATGAAATGGTTCCACCTCCCAAGGTAAACACATAACCCGAGGTAGACTTCTTCTCGTCTCTGTCAGCCTGGAAATCCGAGTTTGTATAACCCAAAGGCACTAGACTGTCTGACTGGTAAACATTTCTACAATCTCTAGTCCGTTTAAGGTAGACTTCTTCTCGTCTCTGTCGGTCCAGACTTCTTCTCGTCTCTGTCAGTCCAGTGCGCTTGTCCAGGGTTAGACTGATATCTTGAGACCATGCCTATAACATATGAGATAACTGGTCTCGTACAAAACATTGCATACATGAGGCCACCGATAACGAAAGCATATGGTACTAGCCTCATACTTTCTATCTCTTCAGGCGTTTTAGGGCACTAATTTTTGGATAGAAAATTGCCGAAAGACACTGAACCTCTCTTGGCATTTTGCATGCTAAAACGAGAAATCACAATATCAATGTAGGACGCTTGTGATAAGCTTAACATCATTTTCTGGCGATCTCGGATAACCTTGATCCTAAGGATGTAAGCAGCTTTACCTAAGTCCTTCATTTAAAACTGGTCGGATAAACACGTCTTTATGTCTGATAACACTTCAACATTGCTGCCAATGAGAAGGATGTCGTTTACGTAAAGTACAAGAAACATCACTGATCCGTTAACACATGTACGGTACACGCACACCTTGTTAGGACATGATATAAAACCATAAGATTTGACTACCTCGTCAAAACGCTGGTGCCATAACCGGGAAGCTTGCTTAAGACCACAAATAGACTTCTTAAGCTTCCAAACTAGATGCTCTTCGCCTTCTTTCAAATAACCTTATGGCTGTTTCATGTAGATGTCTCTACCTTCTTCAAGGTGACCGTTTAAGAACGCGATTTTTATATCCATCTGCTAGATCTCTAGGTTCATATGAGCCGCTATGGCATGGAGAATCCGAATGGACTTGATCATTGCTACAGACGAGAAGGTCTCCTCATAATCGATACCCTCTTTCTGGGTAAAACCCTTCACCACTAGCCTGGCCTTAAATGCCACAATCTATTCATTCGGTCCTCTATTTCTCTTGTACCCACTTACTACCAATAGCTTTGCAGCCCTCAGGTAGTTCAGTGATCTCGTATACATCCATATCAGTTATGGACTCAAATTTTGAGTCCATGGCGATTCACCATGAATCTGCATCTACATCTACATCTCCCACTGCTTCGTTATAAGTCCAGGGATCCACAATATCTTGTTCATCTGCCGGGAGATGATCAGACGTCTCCCTAGTGAACATATACCGATCAGGTGTAAATATCACCCTCCTACTACGTCGAAGAGTGTTAGGCGTTGTGTTAACAGATTGTGTAGTTGCTCATGGAGCTCTATCTTGCACAACTTGCTCTCTAAGTGGATCTCGATCACCTTGTAATTCCTCAAGGATGATCTCAACTCGAGACTTGTGATTGCTAATATAATCATACTCTAAGAACCGAGAGTTGGTGCTAACAACGATCTTCTGTTCCTTAGGATCATAAAAGTAATCACCCTTCGTTTCCTTCGGATACCCTATAAAAAGCATAACCTCTTAACGTGGCTCCAACTTGTCGGCCTGCTTATTCAACACATAAGCAGGATAACTCCAAATCTTTATGTTGTGCATACTGGGCTTGTGTCCGCTCCATAACTCGACCGGAGTCGCGTTAACCGACTTGGATGGCACACGATTCAGTAAATATGCCGCAGTTTCTAGGGCATATCCCCAAAAGAAAATTGGCAAAGTTGCATAACTCATCATCGATCGAGCCATCTCTAAGAGAGTTCGGTTCCTTCTCTCTGAGACACCATTCTGCTGAGGCGTGCCGTGTGTTGTCAACTGGGATGTAATCCCACATTCTGTCAAGTAATCCTTGAACTCGTTGGACATGTATTCCCCACCGCGATCAGATCACAATGTTTTGATTTAATTACTAACTTCTTCTCCGCTTCTTCTTTGAATTCTTTAAAG
This sequence comes from Lavandula angustifolia, assembly GCA_028984105.1. Classification (NCBI taxonomy): domain Eukaryota; kingdom Viridiplantae; phylum Streptophyta; class Magnoliopsida; order Lamiales; family Lamiaceae; genus Lavandula; species Lavandula angustifolia. The sequence continues at coordinate 19,372,740 of CM054805.1, forward strand.
GTTTCGAAGCAATCCGACTTGTAGCGAAGAAGGTAAACATATCCATACCTCAAGTAATCATCAGTAAATGTGACGAGGTACTCATACCCTCCATGAGCTTGTGTAGACATAGGTCCACAGAAGTCAGAATGTATCAAACTTAATGCTTCTGTGGCTCTATAACCCTTTGCCTTAAAAGGCTTAGTCACCATTTTTCATTCTAAGCAGGATTCACAAGTTAGAAATGGGTTCCACTTTGAGAGACTCCAATGATCCATATTTCACCAACCTTTGGATCCTATTGAGATTGATGTGACCTAGTCGTAGATGCCACCAATAAGTTTGATTTACCTTAGAAGACTCTTTCCTCTTCTTAGAATTTGATGATGATGAAATAATATTAATAGAATTATGCGGTTTGCAAGTAATAGTATATAAAGATCCGCTTAATGGCCCTCCACAGATAAAATCACCGTCTTTCATGATAGAAACATCACTATCAAAACTTCATTTAGAGCCATTATGGTGTAGAGTTTTGAAACAAAAATTATGTTTCGTCTAAACTCATGCACATATAAAACATCTTTAAGTACTAAAATAGAACTATCAAAAGATAGATGCAAATCTCCAATGGCAATTGCAGGAACTCTCGATCCATTGCCCATTGAGACCACCACCTCGCCATCACTCAATTCCCCTTTCTGTAAGAAACCTTGCAAGGTGTAACAAACATGATCACTTTCCCCCCGAATCCACTATCCATTCGTGGGTAGAAGAGGAAACCAGAATAGTCTCAGTTACAAGAGCGACTCGCATCTCTTTCTATTTTGCATTGACGTCTGGATAATATAACTTCCAGTATTCTTTCTTACCACATTTGAAGAACCTTCCTTTCTCCTTTGGCATTCGCATGCCACTGGTAAGAACCGTCTTCTTACTCCCACTGCTCTTCTTGAATTGACAACCCTCTCTGCTCTTTTCTAGTTTCCGCCTTTCGGAGGATACCTTGAGCTACTAGGGATATTCAAGACTTGAGCACTCTTGCCCTTTCTTATAACCTCTTTGACCGCTACCAAAGATTTGAGTAACTTACTCATAGTAAACTCGTTCTTAGACATAGCGGTCCTAAAACAGAAGTTTTTATATGACCTTTACAGAGCATTTATTGGGAAGGTAAGATATATCTTCCACTTTATGAAATTATTTAAACCCGTTAGGGTTTGGTTGGTGAGACTGATTAAGCATGTAAGAAACTTAGATTTGCACATAATTCGTAATTAATAATCATTGTAACATTTTGTAAAAACAATGATATTAAAAACCTCGAATAGCTCTAGGAATTCCACTCGTAAGCCACGCGTGTGGACGTTTACCAGCATAATCCTAAACCACGCTATTTACCTAGCTCTTTAATTCCAATCCACGCTTAGGTTCTTAAGACGAATAGAATTAATAGTTCGATATTCTGGATTATGTCACTATTAAATTAAAATGCGGGAAGGGACATCGAGGGAACTAAATTATACCCGTGGTGACATTAAGCATTGACCATTAATTTGACCAAAATAGAATCAAATTCTCGAAATTGACATACTTACGAGAACCATGCCGCATTCAATTTGATCTAATTAGCCATCCTATTTAATTATTATATTCTAGAGTACTCGTGTTTACTAGGCACGCAAGCCACGTAGGTGGATGTTTACGGCTTCGCTGCCACTACTGAATTATTTTTTAGAAAACTCATCTCACAAAACTTGTAGCTCAAAGATGCAAGCAAGACATGCAAGTGGACGTTTACTACCATAATCTTACAACTTTTGTGTATAGTCCAATTAAATGGAGGTTCGATTGAGTGTGGAATCTAATTAAACATTTAATTTTAAATCTTGCTTAGTCTTTTTATTCAAAAGGTTTTTTTAGATTCATGCTTAACCACATAAATACTAAAGCATGTTTTTCTAAGCGTATATAATGAAACGTGCTCACGAAAAATTAAACATGCTTTTAACGATATAAATTCTATTTTCATGCTTTTCTAAGCGCAATTAATCACATAATTACATGCTAAAACATAAGAATAAATAAAAGCGAAAATAGAAAATAAAACACGTCGTTATCGCGCTTTAAAACTATGTAATTCCTAACTATTACATTACCCGAACAAAATACAAGTCTTCGAAATCTTCAAAATCTTCGAATCTGAAAACTACATCGAAAACTGCTACAAGGAATAAATCCATGTCAGCGCCACGTTAGCAGGGCGACCGCCACGTGACAACCACGTCACCTGCTGATTCAGCAACTAGGGTCAAGGGCTGGCATCAGCATGTCTTCCAGCCGGGAAATTGCGCCGCCACCGCCGCAATTGTCGACGCCGGCACCACCGTGCCCTCCTGCCACCCGTGTCACAACCGCGCGCACTCCCCGCACCGTGCGCCCGCCGCTTGTAGCAGTAGGAATTGCTATCTGTGCGTGGCGCGACTGCTGGTAGCATACGCGCGGGTGTGGCACCTGGCGTGGCCATTCCAGCCTTCCTCCGCCGTGTCCAGACACGTACGACGTCGCCGAGATGTCTGGGCTGTGATGAATTGCTGCCTGGAGCTGCCGCTGCGAGCATGAGTTGCAAAATTTCGCAGCCCATCGCCGGCGAGCTCCGCCGTCAAAATTAAACTCTTTTCGAGCCACGATTCGATCAATTGAAAGATGGGAAACGTATTCAGAACACTTACGACCACCGTTTAACGGGGTCTGGATAAGATTAGTTCATCAATTTCCCGAATTTCAAACAATTCACCGGAAAGAATTCATGGTGAGCAGCAAACTTCAGACGTCAATTTAGGTCGCATCCGGGATCGGATGATCCCATACGACCTATCTACGCAAAGCCCAAAAGATGAGGAATACAATGGTTTAAACCAATCGTCAATCGGATACCGAATGCGCCGGTAATTGCAGTCGCAAGATGCGGCGGAACATTAGAAAACTAGGGGTTTTCGGGGAAATTGGGGTTTTTCTTCGTGCCTTGATTTTCATGCCTCCCGAACCAAAATATAGAACAATACAATATAAATAAAGCATATTGGCCTTATAACCTACTCGTGGATTTTCTCACAAGAAAAACGATACAAAGGGAGTGGCTCGCAGGCCGCCCCAAATACAAAAAATGCCTGATAATGACGGTAAAAACCCTAAACATGCTACTAAAAGCAACAATCAGAGCCTAAAATCTGGCTTTGATACCAATTGGTGGAATTGAAGGGAAGCATTGATTACCTTCCTCCACGTATGTTGTTGCAACTTTGATTGTTGCTCGTGTTTCTGATCTTCTAATCTGTGTCTCGACCCTTATCTTTCTCCGTGTGGTCAGAGAACTGAAGAAAAAGAATTCTCTCTCTCAATCGCGCGTATGCGTTTGAGTAATGTGTGTATTTTATTTATGAAAAGAATACTAATATATATATATGTTTCAAAAGTCAATATTATATTAATATTTGTAGCCCATTAATTTAATTATATACCTAATGTGCTTCTGCATCAGTTAGCCCATAATATAATAATTTAATCTGTTGGGCTACATCTATTTATAAATTAATTGGCTCAACCAATTAATTCATGATAAATAACATTATTAAATAATACAAAATAAATTAATCTATTAATAATAATTTCTGAGAGAATAAATAACTAGGAAACTAATTGAGCCAGATGAGGGATCTAATACAAGAAATAAAACCGGGCCTCAAATTTATTAATTATCTATGCTCAGCCCAAAGTAAAATTAATTAATAAACACAGATTTATTACGCTAGAGAATCCGTGATGACTTACTACTTTATCCCAACTTGAGCATGGACTTGTATTTTAGACTTAATCGATCCCCGTATTTAAGATAGAAATTATCCGTTAATTAGTTAAGCCCATTAACAACTTAAATTAATTAACATCTAAACTTAATCAATCGATCGGGTTTAGTGCGCTAATCCTTACGAGTTCCTCAAGGGATATTATCAACACATTTTACTAGGATATGGTTGCAAGATACAGATAACCAGCCTAAGATACAAATGACTACTAACACCCAAGATACATAGATCCGATCGCGATGACGTTCACCATAGTAGGTCAAAGTGATAGATAGCTAAATGCACTCAGCGGAAGTCTTACCAAGATTAAGACCACTTAACTCACCGGCATCATGGTTCTCCACTAAGGTCAGTCAGGAGAACACGTCTCACTGTGATCCATCAATACACCACCTTAAGTGTACCAGTATAGACGAGCAGCCAAGACAAGCCACTTCTTATCTAAACTGCAGTTTAAAACGAACTTATCCTTAAGTTGTTTCAGCTGTGATAACTGTTTATATCTTATTACTTCAACCAATTGTGTAGTCTTCTGTGATACCCGACATACTACATAAATCTAACTTTTATACAAGATAAATGATTACATGTGCAAGTATATATTTATCAGATAGGAGAATAAAATAGTGGTAAGGACAAAAACACATTGTAAACAAGCTTAAAAACTGCTTCAGTATACAAAGTCCCAGCAGGCGGAGCAACATTCGATCCGTGGCGCTGGCAGCTATGCAATAAGGAATAAAAGTTGCGCCTTCACAGCAATTGGTTTTGGCGTAGTAGTAAGTGCTTGATGTCCAACAATTGGTATCAGAGCAGGTCACGTGTTCGAATCGCCGCAAGCACGCTGCAGCTGGCAGGTGTTTGGGGGGGGGATTGTTGGGATATTGAGCGATGCAATGCAATGAGGAATACAAGTTGTGCCCCGTCCCTACGTTGTGGAGCAGCATTCGATCCGTGGTGCTAACTGCTATGCAATGAGGAATACAAGTTGTGCCCTCACCGCCAACAATTGCTTTTGACTTAGTAGTAAACGCTTGAAGTCCAACAACAACAGAACTATACTAAATCAAAATATATTAACTTTATGTTTTTAGGTGTAAAAGAGTACAAATTTGTTGGGAATGTGATTCAGTATGATAAGATTTGAAGATCCCCAAACCCCTAGCTAAGTGATAGAACCTTATAATGTAATAGTTTAGTTGAGTTCAGCATGTTAGGAACTCAGTAGGCTAGCTAGAGTTCAGTAGTAGATATGCTTAGTAGAATATCTTTTCTCAGCCGGAAGGACTCAGCACCGAAGACTCAGTATGGTTGCTCATAACCTAATAAATATGATTTAAGGAATCGGTCTACGAGCTGAACATCCCAGAAGAATGTCAGTAGAGGACAACCCAGTATAAAGTGTCCGAGGTATCAGAGGAAGTCAACTCAGCATTTGCTTTGGAGTTTGAACGAGCCTCACCTAACATTCAACATCGACCAATGAGGAGCCGCTAACACAGTACTTGCATTGACACAAAGCTGCCTTCAAATTAGAGATGACCATTTTTCTTGTCGTTTTTGACACGTAGCTAGGTCTCTTCCAACGGATATTTCCATGAGTTAAAACTATAAATAGAGATCGATCTTCAACCGATGAAGATTCCGGGAACACAAACCATTCAAAGCTCTAGAGAACTTAAAACTCACTCAACGAAGAACTCACTGTCCATATAGAAATTCTTGTAGTTCTTCTCCCTAGAGATACTCTTATTCCCTTTCTCTATTCTAAGCTAACCTTGTTAGATTATACGCTTAGAAAAATTGAACGAGCTCATATTGTTGAACTGTTCTTATTGTAAGAACTCCTTCATAGTTGGAGAAACTTAAACATTGTGTTTGAAACAATTGTAAAGTCACTACAACTATAAGTAGAGCATCTGTCCAATGTATAGATCAACTGAGACTTGCTCAGTATAATAAATTCAAGACCTTCTGCCTTGTTCAGGACAGTGGACGTAGGATCTAGCATATATGAACCACTTTAAAAATCGCTTGTGCATTTACTATTTTATTGCTTATTGTTCACTCTGTATAAAGTGATTTACTAAAGCATAACTCAGATTTTTTCAATAAAGCTGAATCGACGCACAAGCACGACTTGAACCGATTTCTAAAGTTATTTTTCAAACAAGAGACGATAGAATTCGGGCCTACACTTCAGCACTTATTCGTGTACTGAGTTTATTGTAGATTGACTGAAGTCAGTAGATGGAATTCAGTAGTTCGAACCACTCTGCCCATGCGATCAGAAAGCTAACTTGGCGAGCTGAATCCTTCAGCGAGCACATTCAGTAATATACTGACTTTCGCGTTTGAGTCAAAACTTATACTCAGGTGTATGCACCCCCCTCTACACCTGAAGACTCGTCTCTGGACCAACAAAAGTTGACTCATGGCTATCGAGTGTATAAAAATAGACTGAATAAATGTTTGCATAGTAAGGTAGTAGCACATGTAGGGATGAGATTCAACATGATAAGATTTGAAGATCCCAAAACCCCTAGCTGAATGATGAACCTTCGATATTGTAATAGCTTAGTTGAGTTCAGCTTGTTACGAACTTAGTAGGCTAGAGTTTAGTAGCTGTGCATTCAGTAGAAGATTATGCACTCAGCCGGAGAACTCAGTATCGATGAAGTCAGTTGGACAACTATCGACCTACTGAATCTGCAAAGAAATTCGAGCTTGCGTATTAAATTTATCAAATGAATGTTAATAGAGGATACATCAATTGAAGGTCCGAGGATTCAGAGGAAGTCAACTCATCGTACTTTGGAGTTTGAACATGCCTCACCTACTCTCATAAACTTGACTAATAAGGAGCCGACAACGTCCTACCTGCTCTTCCATAAAGCTACTCCTAGACTGAAAAAGAGAAAATCTCTACAGTATCTCTACAACAACGTTCTAATTAATATGGCCGTTTTTCTTGTCTTATTCGACACGTGTCTATACTCCCTCCAACGGATCTATTCACAAATCGAAGACTATAAATAGAGAAGACTCTTCATGCAGAAAGACAACTGGAACACGAGCATTCAAGTGATCATACTCTAGCAAAATCAAAGCCAAACACAACGAATAACTTGCTCATTTGAAGATCATTTTAGTTCTTCTCTCTAGAGATCCCTTAGTTCCCCTTCTCTTTCTAAGCGTGCTCATTGTAATATCAATATCTTAGAACCTCGAAGGAGTTCATTTTTGAACTGTTCTTATTGTTAGAACTCCTTCATTGTTGGAGAAACTCTAACCTTCAAGATTGAGATGTGTAAAGTCACTACGACTATAAATAGATATCTGTCCTGCGTACAGATTAACTGAGACTTGCTCAATATAAGCAAACAAGAACGTATCTGTCCAGTGAACAGATCGACTGAGACTTGCTCAGTATAATTTAATCAAGAACTCCTACTTAGTTCAGGACAGTGGACGTAGGACCCAGCGTGTCCGAACCACTTTAAAAACTTCTTGTGCTGATTTTAATTGTTGCATTGATAACTGTTCATTTTGCATAAAACTGAGTTTTAATCAAACAACAGAAAATGGTTTTTCAACTCTGATACTGAACTATTGTTCACTGACATAAGTCAGTAAAATTGTACTTAGTAGAAGAATCTCTGTCCACGCGATCCAGAAAGCATATTTGGCTAACTGACTAGTTCAGTAGCATTCTTCAGCACAATTGACTTTCGCGTTCTGAGTTTGAAATTTGTATTCAGGTGTATTCACATCCCCTCCTCCCCCACACCTGAAGGTCGTTTATGGACAAACAACACCTAAGGTCTTTCATGAGCATAGTGCTCATATGGGTGTGATGTTTTGAAGATACTTCGGTTTAATGGGAGTCTGTAATATGTCGATGATCTATAATTTATTAAAGACAAAAAAAAGTATTTGGATATTTCTCTACAGATAAGGTATTTCGTTATTTGATTTTGTAATTTTTGTTATGGTTGATATCAATAAGGAATAAGGAAGACCAGTTGGAATAGGCATGTTAGATCACATTTCATGCAATTTCCATGCTACATGTCCATGATTGATCTATTTCATTTGGTTATACTTGTACTTGTACATGTGATTATTGATGGGTTGATTCACGTAATAAGTGATGACAATTCCTTTAGTCGTACATCTGTATGATTAATGCACGAGATTGTTTAGGAATACTCTTACGTGACAATAAAGTTTGAGCTCATAAGGAATAACATATTTGTTTGGTAACATATGTAGTCCAAGTGGGAGATTGTTGGAATTTATTAAGTTGGACTAACATATGTTAAATTAAATATGTACCACTTTCCTATGATTAATCCAATTTAAAGTAATCTAATAAGATATATTATGGATTATAAAGAGTATTATAATATGTCATGGATGTCTATCATGTAGATACCATAAAGATATTTCCAATTTGATAAAGATATACTTATTATTATAAAAGTATGGTTATGGTCCCCAAACGACGACACAATAAACAAAATATGTATTCCTTTTACAGATCCTAAGACACGTAGTCGTTCGTTTGGAAGATCCATAACCGGATTCAATTCACCCAATTCCAGATTCATGGACACATCATGTACACTTCCGCTTTAGATTTCGTTCTCGGTTTATCAACATAGAGATGTTAATGTTTAGGGTATAACCTAATTTGATTGTGCCCTAGTTTGCCGGATGCAAAAAATATATTGTAATTGTGCATTTAAAAATTAAAAACAGTGAATAAAATAGTAAAGAAGTGTGCATATTTCACAACATAATAAAACCACAATCACAAATCAGTAAAAAAAATGGATTACGATGAAAATAAACCAAAACGACCTTCAAAAGAAAAAAGGAAAAATCAGATAAATGTGCAATGGGTAAACACAAATCGTCGCAGTAGTGTAATGTACACTACTGCGATGATTTTTGCTTTTTTGTGATTAAATACGTAAACATGTTTAATGAATTTAGTTTAAAAACATGTTCAACTTGGTATAGTACTTAGCAAATCGTCGCAGTAGTGTAATGGTACAAAAAAAACTCAATCGAGGAAGATACATTCATGTATTCTTCTGAAGACGAAGCTGCATTTATAGCCGTTGAGGTCGGAGAAACAAATCCTGAATCGATGACAAAATATTGTTTGATGGCCGGAGAAGAGGTTGAGGTAAACTCGAAACTTAATATAACCTCTTCTTCACAAAGCACACAAGACACATGCTCGGTCACAGATGAACCTCTAGACGTGGTACAAGCATATGATGATCTACTAGAGGAGCAGATTCAGTTAAGCAGAGAGTTTAGCAAAACTATTCAGGAATTGGAACAGGTAAAGGCTGAGAATCAGAGACTTTCTTCTGATTGTCAGGTCTCCACTGATTCAGAGAATCTTGTTGCGAGACTCAAGGAAGAGATTGAATTTCTTATGACTAAGTCTCAGCTTCAAGAAACTCAATTATCAGTTCTGACCAAGGACAATTCTGAGAAAGATACTGAAATAGCCCGACTCAGTCAGAAACTCGCAGAAGTTGAGAAAGATTACGAATCACTTCAGAAAAGTGATGAGGTCTGGCGTGGACTGATGACTGAACAGTACATGGGAGCTAAAGAAAAGTTTGCAAGCATGCTTAGAGCTCAAAGACCACTAGCCATGAAAGAAGGAGTTGGCTACACTCATGAAGCTTCCACTTCCACTTCTAAAAGCTCAGGAATGCTGGCTAATAGGTTCGTTAGAGGGAAAGTTCAGATTTATGAACCAGCAACTCAGGCGAAGAACAAATAGAAGATGATTGCACCTCAGCCGAGCAACAAGAAGCAACTGACCAAATGTTCTAGCCCAGGACACCACGATCAAACTCAGGGGGAACCAAGAAGGTCAGGTGGGCAGAGCAGTACATCGAGCCACTGTATGTGCATCCGGCACAGTATGGTTTGTACTATTATGAGCCCCGGGTCAGGAGGAGCACAAAGTCTCAGATGTAGAAAAATCCTGAACCCAAAACTGCCAGGAAGTCAGTATCTCCGAGTCCAGTGGAGAAGAAGACTGACAAGGTTCAGAAGAAGAAGTCTCAGACTCCTAAGGTCCCGAGACAGATCTGGGTCGCGAAATAACCAGAAGAGGCTTGCTCAGATTAATCAACAAGACCTCCTGTTCAGCAGGACCGTGGACGTAGGATTTTGCGTATCCGAACCACGTTAAAAATCGCTTGTGTCATTTACTGTTTTATTGCACTGCATTCAAACTATCTTACAAACTCATACTTTGCATAAAACGTATTTGAAAGTGCACTAGCCAAAATTATTTGGATTGCGAAAAACATGTTTTCAAATCGAGACGAAGTCTATCGGGCCCTACACACTTATCCGCACTAATTCTCCGACTGAGAATCTAAAACTGACAGAAGTCAGTAGGAGAAACTCAGTAGTTGAGTCACTCTGACCCGCGATCAGAAGGTTACTATTTGGCACTGTTCATCAGTTGCAACCTACAGCTCACTGTCCTTCACGTTTGAGAAAAAGAACTTGTACTCAGGTGTATTCACCCCCCCCCCCTCTACACCTGACACTCGTCTCTGGACCAACAATATCAAACTGCAGTTTACTTAATGTCTAAATGCAATACACATGCTAATATAGTGCAATGGAAAAATTAAAAATAATTCTAATGCACATGATAATAAAGTGTAATATAAATGTTAACATTAATGTTAATAGCTTGCGAAAACCAATCTCCATTATAAAACAACTCCTCTTTCTTCTTTGTTCTACGGATTATTTTAACTAAGCACGAAGGGCTCATCCTACGTGACAAAGTAGGATGAGTTTCTCCTTCAGCTGACGTCCCCGATTCACATCTTTTTCTCCTCTATGCAAATTTTTGGATTTTTTAAATATAAATAAAAAATAAGCAACCCCTAACAATTGAAAGTGCAACCACTAAAAATTTAAAATGCAGACCCTAACTATAGAAAGTGCATCTTATAACAATTGAAAATGTTGTTACTAATAATTAAAAGTGAAGCCACTAACAATTGATACGTGCAGTTCGTAAGCAATGTATTTATCCACTTAAAATTTCGAATTCCCCCCCTTCCCGAAAATTTTGAATTTATCACCCTACATTAAAATGAAAATAAAGAATAAGTGTGAATGTGTGGCCACTAATTTTGTAAAATATAAAAAAATATCTATTAAGTTTCACTAATATTAGAGGTGTCTAAAATTTAGAGTTTTGAACATCTATTTTAATAGAGTTAAGTATGTAATATACATATTTTGATAGTATATAACATTATGCAAAAGATAAATCATGCAATCGCTACACTAAAAAATCAACGACATACGAAATATAAAAAACACTATCATTTAAATATCAAATTGATTCATTAGCTAGAGATTGTTATTATTATTAAAAACCTCCTCCAATTAAATTCAGGTACTGTTAAAATAGAATTTTGTACTATACTTTTCGAATAAATTATAAAAAATATAAGGGTTAATCATAGACGAAAAAATAATATAACTAAATAAGTAATAAGTAGTAAGTATAATTAGACTAAGTTAGAAAAATGTACTAATTTTTTTTTTATCAAGGGTGGGGTGGATACCCTAGATGAGGAAGACTCTAGCCACTCCAAACTTCCCCCCCCCCCCCCCCCCCCCCGGCCCCCGCCCTAACTAAAATTTCTGGATCACCCCCAATCGTAAGTAAGATAAGTGCAGTTTATAGTAAGTATAAGTGCAATTTGCTAGTAATACAAGTGCATTTTGTAAGTGTAGTTTAAAAGTGCTCACGTTCCCTTGGAACGCACACATTTTGAGGTTTACAAAACGGTAGTTGTTGGTGATTATACTAGGTAAATCCTTAATGTATTTGTTAGATTACAAAATCCACTTATATTACTACCAAACTGTACTTAGATCATTCACGTACATTTACAATAATAGTATTTGGTGATTATGCTAGTAGTTGATGACTCTAATATTACCCTGTAGGGAAAGGATAAACCCTAGGGTGCTTACGGTTTACAAATGCTTGCGTTCTTCGGAACGCTAGCATTTTCCAAACCGCTGGAATACTAGTAGTTATGATTATACTAGATACATTCTAAATGTATTTATTAAATTATAAAATGCACTTATATTACTTGCAAACTACACTTATATGTATTACAATACAAGTATTTGGTGATTTTATCCGAATGCAAGTGTTTTACTCAGAGTGTTGGAATATTGAGTGATGCCCAACATCCTCCAGCTACGCGGTGTCCAGGATAATGGGCAATGCCCGATACCCCGTCCCTGCGTGGCGGGGCAGCATTCGATCCGTGGCGCTGACTGCTATATAATGAATAATAAAAGTTGCGCCCTCACCACCAGCAATTATTTTTGGCGTAGCTGTAAGCGCTTGAGGTCCAACAATTGGTATTAGAACAGGTCATGGGTTTGAATCCCCTCAAGCACGTTGCAGCTGGCAGGTGTTGGCCGGGGGGTGTTGGGATATTGAGTGATGCCCAACATCCTCCAGCTGCGCGGTGTCCGGGATAATGGTCGATTCCCGGCACCCCGTCCTGTGTGGCGGAGCAGCATTCGATCTGTGGCACTAACTACTATGCAATGAGGAATAAAACTTGCGCCCTCACCACCAGCAATTGATTTTAGCGTAGTGGTAAGCACTTGAGGTCCAACACAGAGTATAGTATGGTTTATACTTTTCATCTAGGTATAGCATAAGTACCAAAACAATTCAGATTATTTAATAGTGCAATTAATTTAATATCAAAGTGCAATTTAGTTAATGTCTAAAAGCAATACACATGCTAATAAAGTGTTGGTCCCGAGAGCATGTTTAGGTGTAGAGGGGGGGGGGGGGGGGTTGAATACACCTAAAACCTATTTCTCAACTTGTAACACGAACAGTCCCGTTCAGGAGTGTGCCGTCGAAAGAGTTCGGCAGACCAAATAGTTGTTCTGAATCGTGTTAAGGCAAAGAGGTACTGACTCTTTTGAGATCTGCTAGCTGACTAAGTCAGAATTCAGTATCTTCAGATGGAGTTCAGTGGTGCGGAAATGTGTAGGCCCAAATCAGTTGAGTGGAAAAAGTTTTCTTAAAAACAGTTTCAGTTCAGAAGAGTGAATCAGATAAGTATGCTGAAACTTAGTTGAATGATTTTAAAGATATGATATTCAGTATGAACAGTTAAAATCAATGCAACAGTAAATAAGAGACACAGAGATTTTTAAAGTGGTTCGGATGCACAGGATCCTACGTCTACTGTCCCGAAAGGTCAGGAGGCTATTTATTATCCTGAGTTAGTCTTAGTCAGCTTGTACACAGGACAAAGCCGCGTCTTGGAATTTATACTGAGCAAGTCTCAGTTTACAATGGGTATCAAACTAAAGTGTTTGACAAACTTCTCCAACTATGAAGGGGTCCTTTTACAATAAGGATAAGGTTCAAAGGTGAACCCCTTTGTCTAAGCTATGGATAAATTTAGTTGAGCTTAGGGTTAGAAGGATAGGGAATGAGAGAGTGGCTTCTAGATCGACGAACAGCTGAGTTGTAGCTTTGAGTTCGTGTATCGTCGATTTGGATACTAGAGGCTTTTATATCTGTTTAGCTTGGTTCCCTAAGAGCTAGAAGGTAGTCTTTCGCCGGAGAATGTTCTTTAAGTTCTTGCGGAAGACTTATGCGATATTCTATTTTTGCTCGTTTTTCCGTTTTCTTGCTCGAGAGTGTGTTGGCTCGTTCGTTGCTTTTTGGCTCTCTGCATTCATGAAAAAACTTGAATCATCCCTCTATTTATAGAGAAGAGATTAGGAAAGATCCGTTGGAGATGATGATCCCTTTATCTCACTCTTTTGGTAGCTAACGGCTCTTTTGAAAAAGGTGACAGTGTCCTTTCCCTCCTTTTCCGGAAAGTTGTTGACTTGCAGCTTTAGCAGGTAAGGACAGGTGTTGGCTTGTCATTTCCCGAGGTTTTGTAGAGTAGTTGAGATAGAACAGACTTCGAGGCATAATGAAGCTGACTTCTCTCTTCCTCGTATTTGACTATGCTAATTGTTGTTCAAAAGATCGACGGTTCGGAAGGCATGCCGTTCGAGTCTGATCTTGTAGAGAGTACTGAATTTACTCTACTGAAGGCCAGCTCTTAGTTCAGTGAACTACTCCTGCTGAGTTCAGTTCCACTGAGTCTTTCAGTATACTGCTCCTGCTGAGTCCAGTACACACTGAGTCTTCTACATCCGATGCTGAGGCTGATAATCTACTGACCGCCTGAACCAGTGCAGAGTGTCTACTGAGTCTGAATCTTCAGAGACAAAAACAATTACAAAGGAATGGTTCACCAATCAGATAAGGTTTTAGGATCTTCAAATCTTCATGGGATCACTCAGGGTATAAGCCTACTGAGTGCATTTCAGTACGGAAGATAGAATCATTTCCCACTATGTAAAACCGTACTGAGGACTGAATCATCACCCAACAATTTCCCCCTATTTGATGATGCCAAAACCTAACACTATCAAAAAAAAATCTAACACTATCTATGCTATCAAAGCACTAAACTTATACAGAAACAGAGCTCCTTACAATATTACAAGAAGAATCAGTGGAGTTGTTCTGCAAGTTCTAGACTACTGAAGGGAGCAGAGCAGGGAGTCAGAATAAAAAGATTAAGCATGACCTTGTCTTAACAATTTCCCTTATTACAAGGAAACAATTTCCCTCTATAACATATCAGCTAGTCTAACAGAATCTCAGCAGCTACTGCAAAAGATCAACAAGTGAGTGTGTGTCAGTAATCATTTCAGTGATTCTAAGTGTTAAGCATAAAAACAGAACATGGCTTATAGAGATAATAAGGTATTGTCAAAGCCAAAGAAAGAGATATGTATATCAGATAAAGAAAGTTCAGTACAGATACATCTCTTGCTAAGCTAGGAAAGTACAAGAAAAGTCTAAGAACTATGAACGCTTGTACTGCTTGATCCTGACCATGAAATTTTGCGATTGAGTCTCGGGAAGGGGCAGTCCATACATTCTGTAGGTGTACTTCCTCAGCTTCAGATACTCAGTGAAGTCTGCTGGCTCATCTTCTTCAAGTCCTTTGTGTGCAGCAGCATCCTTCACTTCCTTCTCTATCACTCCAAAGTGAATAGAATCATCAAGTCTTCTTGGTGGTGGCGAGTGCAGGTTCGGGAACCTTGACTTCAATGTTTGCTCTTACGGCATTTTCCATGTAGGGATATAAGTCCGGTTCGGTGATCATCATCCATTCCACGTAGGCATCAGCCTTTGTCTTATCTGACCAGAAATTCCAAAAATAATTCCTCTTGATGAATTCTATTTTCTGTGATTCCCATCTCTGAGTGAACTGAGCAGGAATCCACTCATCCGCCCTAGGCCATCTCTGAATCTTCATGTCCGTTGGCTTCCTGAACCTTCTGTATTTGTATGGAATATCAGCTTTGGAAGGTACTCTCAGCCTGGCCTCTTATTCAGTGCGGATTCTGAGTGTCTCTAAGTCTGCCATATGAATCCTATGTCTGGCAACTTCTATCTGTCTCGCCTCTTCTCCTCTGTAAAGATACCGATCCGTCTGAGCAAAGATGGCCTTGATCTCAGCATCTTGTTCTTTTGATCTTGTGTATGAGAGCTTTTGAGACGACTGTTCTTCTGAGTCAGCAGGGGTACTAGATTTGTCTTTAGATGTACCCTGCTTCTCAGTACTTTTCTGTTGTTGCTGCTGCTCCCTATCTTCATCATCCTGAAGTACCAGTTTTCTGGGAGGCAGCCTAGCAGGAGCTTTCTTCTTTCCTCTACGAGCAGGAGCCTTAGTTTTGGCAGTTGTGGTTTTGGCCTTAGGCTTATTCGCTGCTCCAGCTTCTGCTATCTCCCTAGCTAGCTTTTCATCAGCTGCGATCTGAGCCGCCTCCTCCTTACTTATATATCTCTTCAGTTTCTTGGAGGGAGGGGTCGGGAGTTTCAAGGATTTCTTGCCTTTGCCTTCTACTGGAGGTGGGAGAGGTGCCTCTTCCTCTTCAGACTCATCCTCCTCAGCATAATCAACAATTTCTTTGACCATATCCAACGGGGTCTGAGTTGCCTGAGTTGCTTGTGTTCTGGTTCCTGAGCCACTTGGGCCGGTCCCTGCTGGGATTCCAACTGAGATACCCTGGGCCTCACCAGTCGGTTCAATGCTTGCTCCAGCCACTGACCTTGTCTTCCTTGAAGACTTTGGTGCCTGTTCCTGAGCCTTTTGGGTTTTCTCTTCCCCCTTACTTGATGGCTGCTTTTCAGGTGTCTTTTCCTTTTCAGGCTTCTTATTCTTTTCCCCCTTTTTGGCATCAGCAAATTGAGCCGGGTTAGGAACAGTTACCTTAGTGTTTAGGCTTTTGTAGGATGCTGACAACTCATCAAGTCGAGTGTGGATCTTGTTCAGCTCCTCGTGCAGCTCATTCTTCTCATTAATCAGTTCATCTTTGTATTTCTGGTGAGAAGTGTCTGCTGTAGCCTTGAACTCATTCGGCTTAGGACCGACCGAATTCTCCGAGCCTTCTGAATAGATGTGAGACGGAGCTCATTGGCTTCGAGATAAGGTGGAGACCGACTCCGTATGAAGGGACCGAGAGGCCTTGAATTCAGCAAGTAGTTTAGCATGTCCCTCCTGGAATAGTCGAATTTGTTCTTCAAAGTCGGCTTTTCTTTGGGCCGGTGCGTTTGATACGATGGAGGAGACATCGGGGGCGGCGATTTTGACAATGATTTCTTCGGCCCACGAAGCTCTGCACTAGTGGCCCGAGCGGTGTGCTTCCATGTCTTGTGGGACGGCATTGGCAAGGGCACGATTCGAGTGCCTTGGCTTCGGAGAGCCTTTGCCACCGACTTTGAGTGTCGGTCTCGGGGGGCGGGCGCTACTTCGTAGGTCGACTCCGGCAAGAGAGAGCGAGGCTCGCCGAGGATGAAGTACCGGCCGGCGACTTCACGGGAGCAAGGATACGCGGTGGTAGGTCCGGTTGAGTAGTTGTATCCTCGTCCCGGTGAGTTCCCTCATCGGGCTTCTCGGTGGCTCGAATCATGGGGTGGGTCCACGGCCGTCGTGGTCGAGACCCATCCGAGGGGGCAGCGTGCCGGTTACTGCTTGTCTATCATTCGGCGGGGCCAATATTGCGGCCCTCGGATCGTCGAAGGTTCTAAGGTCGGCGGTGGGAGTAGCCTATTTGCTGCCTTAAGAACTGCTCCTCCTTATGTAGCTGGTCGCAGGAGTAGTGTAGGATGAGGCGGAGCTGAGGATGCCACTCCTGAAACCTTAGGAGCATGTAGAGCCTGACCTGCTTGGCAAGAGATACCAGATCAGGATGGCCAGTAATCTTCGGTATGAGTTCAGTAATCTCTCGGAATGTTTGAGATCGAAGAGCTGAAGCTTCCATTCCGATCGATTCCTGTTTAGACGTTGTTTCTAAATCTTCAATGTCTATGGCGGACGTCTGTTTCTCAGCAGATGGCAAACTGCTGAGTGGAGGGATGTCAAGGGGACTGTCCAGAGTCTCCAAATCACCACTTTGGACCTCTTCAGTCTGAACCCCTTGGTCCACTTCTTGTGCTTGTTCAGTGGAGTCACTATGTAAGCCAGTGCCCTGTACTGAGGCAGCATGGCGTTCTTTGGGAAGGCCGCTCTGAAGGCCGTGGGCTTCCTGCAGAAGACTGAAAGGTAGTCATCCACCCGATCGTCCAGATACCCGACGGTGCTGACTCCTTTCGAGGGTAGGTTGAAGCTCCTCTTCAGTGCTTCCCTCACTGACATCTTCTTTATCCTTATGGCAGCCTCACCGATTGTGTGAACGGTGAATGTTCAGATGATATCGCCCGCTACTGAGTCAGAGTTGAGGTAAAGTTCAGCGACTTGCCTTGGGAGGAAAAAGGTGGGCTTCTTGGAGAGAAACGCCTCCAATCCAAATTCGCGAAGGGCCGCGAATATCTCTTCCATATACTCCAGCTCTCATGCATCAAATTCCATAACTGGTTCGCACCAGACACGATCTTTGTCAAGGATCTCTTGCATGTCTTTAGGGACGATTACAGAGAGGCCTGTATCTGCCATTATATCTATCAGCTGATCATTGTAGTCAGCTGATACCTCGTGTAGATGGCTGCTGAGTCTCTATGTACTGAAACTATTCAGTACTGAGAGCGAACATTCCCCTTTACTGAATGATCCTCTCCTCGAAACCCTTCTTGGCCCGGGGTCGGTAGGGTCCAGCAGACCTAGCTCTACTGAAAGTTCTCTGAATCTTGCTTCAGCTAGAGGCTTGGTCAGTATGTCAGCCCTTTGTCGATCAGTATGGATCTTTTCCATCCTGATTTCCTTCTTTTCGACATGGTCCCGAATGAAGTGATGTTTGATGTCCATGTGCTTGCATCTCGTGTGAAGTATAGGGTTCTGAGTGATTGCAACTGCACTGGTACTGTCGCAGAAAATCGGCACTTCATTCTGAATGACGTCATAGTCGCGTAGCTGCTGTCTCAGCCAAAGGATTTCCGGCAGCCATGTATTCAGCTTCAGTAGTTGACGTGGCTAGTGAGTGCTGTTTCTTTGAGAACCATGAAATTAGCTTGCTGCCAAGGAACTGACACGTTCCTGAAGTTGACTTTCGGTCAATTCTACATCCTGCATAGTCAGCATCAGAATAACCAGTTAGTTCTATATTATCATCAGCTGGATACCATAAACCTATGTCAAGTGTTCCTCTGAGATAGCGGAGAATCTTCTTTGCTGAGTCCATATGACTCTGCTTGGGATTCGCCTGAAATCGAGCGCAGACACCTACAACATAAGTTATGTCAGGGCGAGTATCTGTTAGATATAATAAAGAACCAATTATAGCACGAAATTCAGTTTGGTCTACTGATACTCCCTCCTTATCAAGATCGATTTTCATGTTCGTGTTCATTGGGATCTTGATAGGTTTGCCGGATGTGCAACCAAATCTTTTGATGAGGTCTCGAGTGTATTTGCCTTGGTTGATGAACGTTCCCTTTTCAGATTGCTTAACTTGAAAACCGAGGAAATAGTTCTTTCTCCCATCATTGACATCTCGAACTTGTCCTTCATCATTTTCTCAAATTGTTGGCACATGATGACATTCTTTGATCCAAAGATGATGCACAAGTAGTAGATCGTTTTCCAGTCGAATGCTGAACAGAGTGCGGTCTACTGTACCTTTCTGAAAACCTTTCTGAAGAAGAAACTCAGATAGGGTATCGTACCAAGCCCTGGGTGCGTGTTTTAACCCATACAGAGCCTTTCTGAGTCTATAAACCTGATGTCCCTGCTGAAAGCCGGGCGGTTGTTCCACATAGACTTCTTCTTTCAGCACGCCGTTTAGGAACGCAGACTTCACATCCATTTGATAGACTCTGAATCTTTGATGTGTTGCGTAGGCCAGGAATAGTCTAATTGCCTCCAATCTTGCAACTTGAGCGAAAGTCTCATCGAAGTCTATTCCCTCAGCTTGACAGTAGCCTTTTCCCACGAGTCTTGCTTTGTTCCTTACTATGACGTTGTTTTCATCTCGCTTGTTCTTGAAGACCCATTTAGTTCCAATAACATGTTGATGCCGGGGTCTATTAACAAGCTCCCAAACTTCGTTTCTCGTGAACTGATTCAGCTCCTCCTGCATGGCTATGATTCAGTCAGCATCTTTTAGTGCATCCTCAATCGTCTGAGGTTCGTCAGTAGACAAGAAGCAAGAAAATAATGCGCTTTCTCCTTGACTGAATCTGGATCTTGTCTTTACGCTTGCTGAGGGATCTCCAATAATTAGATCAGCAGTGTGAGCGTCTAGCCACGATCTACGATGTTTCAGCTCTTCATCTAAAATTTGTTCAACACAGATAGTAGGTGAGTTAGGCATTTCAGTTGTACTATTTTGAAATTGAAGCAATTCAGTAGTGAGAGCATGATCTACTGAGTCACCAGGTTCAGGGGCATTCAGCTCAGGAACATTACTAGATGTTCCCCCTGAGTCGTTATTCTCAGTAGTGGTCTCAGTTACCTCGAGGGTTTCTTCATCGACCTGAGTTACCTTGGATTGACTCTGTTCAGGAGAGTCAATCTGTTCAGCTACGTTTTCTGCTGGTTGAGATTCAGTAAACTTGTCTTCAGTTTCCTCATCTGAATCATCATCCCAACAAAGCCTGGATCTTTTCGACTTTATCTTTTAGGCTTAGATCCCGTAGTCGTCTACCGATGTCCTCAGATTCAGAATTAGAGTTATTGCTCCTGTCTTCAGTAGCAAACTCATTAAAAACAACATGAGGGCTTTCCTCTACGCAAAGGGTTCGATAGTTGAATACCCTGAAAGCTTTGCTGACCCGGGAGTATCCTAAGAACACTCCCTGATCTGACTTGCCATCAAAGGTTTTCAGCTGATCTTTCCCATTATTGTGGATAAAGCACGAACAACCAAAAATATGAAAATAGGATAGAGAAGGTTTCCTGCCGTTCCATAGTTCATATGGTGTCTTCTTCTGTTGCTTTGTCAGTAGAGATCGGTTCTGAGTGTAACATGCAGTGTCAGTAGCTTCTGCCCAAAATTTGGTTGGGACTCCTGAGTCTGCGAGTAGAGTTCTGGCTGCCTCTTTTAGAGTTCTGTTCTTTTGTTCAGCAACTCCATTTTGCTGAGGTGTGCGTGCAGCTGAAGTCTCATGCTTTATTCCTTCAGTTTTGCAGAACTCCTCCACCATAAAATTGAGGAACTCAGTTCCTCTGTCAGAACGGATTTTGATAATCTTGGTGTTCTTCTCGACACTGAGCCTTTTCAGAAGCCTTGGTAACTCTGTTTTGACGTCAAACTTGTTGGCAATGAATATGACCCAAGTATAGCGCGAGTAGTCATCGATGACCACTAAAGCATATTTCTTGCCTCTGATCGTCACTTGGAGAGACTGGACCGAACAAATCCATATGTAGCGGTGAAGGATTCCATCGGTGGAAGGAGATGGAACGAGGAGGATTTTGATTCCTTGTTTGCTTTCCCTTCAAGCATGCTTCACACTCGAGTGTCTTTCTTTGAATACTTCATTCGGCGGTCCTCTTGCTAGAGTGTCTCTTGCAAGTTTGTTGAGCGTCTTAAAGTTGAGATGACCGAGTCTCCTGTGCCATAGCCACCCCGTTCGGTTGTCGTTTTTCGCCAACCGGACAAGCTTCGAGTTAAGCCGAGTTCCGATCGGCCTACATATATGTTCTTCTTGCGCGAAACCGATAACACTTGTTTTCCCTGTGGATTTATCAATAACATCACGAAACCGGCGTCAAATATCACTCTATTCGAGTTATCACAAAATTGACTAACGGAGAGAAGATTATGCTTGAAGTCCTTCAACATATGATACTCTAGGGACCGTGGCGAGTCCCAATGCTTGAGTGTTCCAAATCCTCTTGTGTAGCCTTTAGCGTTGTCTCCAAACTCGATTCTCGGGTCCTTCTTCGGGGATATAATTCTTCGATGAGACTCTTTTGGTACGTCGTGTGTCTTGAACATCCGCTATCCACATACCATGGGTCTTTGTGCACCCGCAAAAATAGAATTATATTCGGGTACCCTTTATTTTTGATTTTGGGTCCTTAGATGTTAGTTTTGGTAACCCAAATTTGTCTTACGACCACGGTGGTCTCGGACATCTTCTTTCCACTTAAGTCAACGTACTTGACCACCGGGGTCGGTCGAAGCCGACTTCTTAGGCTTTTTGGGTTCGGGAGTCCGGATCTTCCGAGTGGTGGACTGCTGACCTTTGCCTTTTGTGCGATTTTCTTCTTTTTCTTCTGACTCTTGGGTCCTCTTCTGACTATAGGATCATAATAATATGACCCATACTGAGCAGGATGTGTCATCTGAGGTGGTCTATACTGATCAGCCCATTTGGATTTGCTAGTTCCCCCTTGACTGAACTGTGGTATTTTGGTACTGATCTTCTTGTCAGAAAGCTGATGTGTAGGATGAGGTGCCTTCATCTTTTGTTTGTTTTTGGCTAGGGGATTCAGTATTTCAGCATTGATTGTTTCCCCTCGAACAAAACTATCAGCAAGTCGCACTTCTGAGTGTACGGGGGCAGATGAGGAAGCACCCTGGCTGAAACCAAGACCTTCCTTGCAGTGCTTGGGCTTGTTGCTTGCTAGCATAGCCTCCAGCTTCTTTTCAGCGCCCATGTACCTCTCAGTCATTAGGTTCCTCCAAACATCATCACTTTTCTTTAGTGTGTCGTGCTTGGTCTGAAGTCCTGATAGTTGTTGCTTTAGTAGACTCAGTTCGGTATCTTTCTGAGTTAAGTCCTTGGTCAGAACTGAGATCTGATCTTCTTGATGCTGAGACTTGGCCAACAGAGAGTTTATCTCCTCCCTGAGTCTCAACACAAGTCCTTCAAACTCAGTAGAGACCTGACTCTCCTGAGAAAGTCTCTGATTCTCCACTTTACGGGTATCCAATTCCGAAGAGTCTTGCCGAGCTGCCGCACTCATCCGAACGTTCGTCTAATAGTTCTTCATATCTTCGAGCCGACGTCCGCATTCTCATCCGCACTCCGAAATAGTGTCGTGTGTCTTTGTGTGAAGGAGAGTTAAAAGATGCATGAGAGTTTACCTCATCTTCTTCTCCTGCCATCGGACACTTTTCAGCACTTCCTTCAGCTTCAAGCTCCAAAGCCATGGAAGCAGGTTCAATATCTGATGAATCCATGAAGGAGTCGACTTCTTTCGAGTCGTCGAGAGTTCGCCAAGCAATGTAAGCTTGTCTCTTCTTGGCAAACTTCTCTCTCCTTGCTTTGCGTCTTGCCCGTTCAAGCACTACTCGAGCTCGGGACAATCATACTAATAGTGTCCTGGGCTTCTTGCGTTTGTAGCAAGCGATGACTCTTTCTTCTTTGTTTTCGCTTTCTTTTGAAGGTGCTAAGTCATCTCTTTTCCTGTATTCAGAAGTGTTCGAGTCAGGAGCGCGTTTTGGTGTATATTTGGACTTACCTGTTGTTTCTAGATAGGCTTTAGTCACTTTTCTGCGCCTCTCCTTCTCCTTCTGATATTTTACAGCGAACAGCGCGTACTTCTGAGCTAAACTTCCTTCTTGTATGTCAGTTAGTGAAGGTTCAGTTTTGCTTGACGCGGGAGATCTTTGTCTTGACCGATGCTTTGAAAGCATGGTCAATTTTGGTGTCAGCTTCAGCTCGCTGCTTCCGTTGAGGTCTGTCGAACTCGAATTCCTCTGCCTGAAGTTCTGAAAAGATATGGTCAGGAGTAATAAAATCTAGATCAGAATGGCGTAATAAGGTGGCAAAAGGAGTCCAATGTCCATCTGGCAGTGCCCTCAGTATCTTGAGATTCATTTCTCGGTTGGAGAATGTCTTTCCCAGCCCGTTGATGGAGTTCATCAGAATCGTAAATCTGACATTTAGATCTTCTATTTTGTCACCAGGTATGAGAGACAAACTCTCCAGTTTTTGGAGTTCCAGCGTAAGTTTGTTAGCTTTGATCTTCTGAGTCCCCCGACTCAGTAGCGCTAGAGCATCCCAGAGCTCTTTTGCTGTCTTGCATTCCTGAACCCTGCCGAGACAAGAATCACGATTACTTTAACTAAGCACGAAGGGCTCATCCTACGTGACAAAGTAGGATGAGTTTCTCCTTCAGCTGACGTCCCCGATTCACATCTTTTTCTCCTCTATGCAAATTTTTGGATTTTTTAAATATAAATAAAAAATAAGCAGCCCCTAACAATTGAAAGTGCAACCACTAAAAATTTAAAATGCAGACCCTAACTATAGAAAGTGCATCTTATAACAATTGAAAATGTTGTTACTAATAATTAAAAGTGAAGCCACTAACAATTGATAAGTGCAGTTCGTAAGCAATGTATTTATCCACTTAAAATTTCGAATTCCCCCCCCCCCCCCCCTTCCCGAAAATTTTGAATTTATCACCCTACATTAAAATGAAAATAAAGAATACGTGTGAATGTGTGGCCACTAATTTTGTAAAATATAAAAAAATATCTATTAAGTGTCACTAATATTAGAGGTGTCTAAAATTTAGAGTTTTGAACATCTATTTTAATAGAGTTAAGTATGTAATATACATATTTTGATAGTATATAACATTATGCAAAAGATAAATCGTGCAATCGCTACACTAAAAAATTAACGACATACGAAATATAAAGAAACACTATCATTTAAATATCAAATTGATTCATTAGCTAGAGATTGTTATTATTATTAATAACCTCCTCCAATTAAATTTAAGTACAATTAAGGATTTTGTACTATACTTTTCGAATAAATTATAAAAAATATAAGGGTTAATCATAGACGAAAAAATAATATAACTAAATAAGTAATAAATAGTAAGTATAATTAGACTAAGTTAGAAAAATGTACTAATTTTTTTTTTTTTATCAAGGGTGGGGTGGATAGCCCAGTGCAGTTTATTGTAAGTATAAGTGCAATTTGCTAGTAATACAAGTGCATTTTGTAAGTGTAGTTTAAAAGTGCTCACGTTCCCTTGGAACGCACACATTTTGAGGTTTACAAAACGGTAGTTGTTGGTGATTATACTAGGTAAATCCTTAATGTATTTGTTAGATTACAAAATCCACTTATATTACTACCAAACTGTACTTAGATCATTCATGTACATTTACAATAATAGTATTTGGTGATTATGCTAGTAGTTGATGACTATAATATTACCCTGTAGGGAAAGGATAAACCCTAGGGTGCTTACGGTTTACAAATGCTCGCGTTCTTCGGAACGCTAGCATTTTCCAAACCGCTGGAATACTAGTAGTTATGATTATACTAGATACATTCTAAATGTATTTATTAAATTATAAAATGCACTTATATTACTTGCAAACTACACTTATATGTATTACAATACAAGTATTTGGTGATTTTATCCGAATGCAAGTGTTTTTACTCAGAGTGTTGGAATATTGAGTGATGCCCAACATCCTCCAGCTACGCGGTGTCCAGGATAATGGGCAATGCCCGACACCCCGTCCCTGCGTGGCGGGGCAGCATTCGATCCGTGGCGCTGACTGCTATATAATGAATAATAAAAGTTGCGCCCTCCCCACCAGCAATTATTTTTGGCGTAGTTGTAAGCGCTTGAGGTCCAACAATTGGTATTAGAACAGGTCATGGGTTTGAATCCCCGCAAGCACGTTGCAGCTGGCAGGTGTTGGCCGGGGGGTGTTGGGATATTGAGTGATGCCCAACATCCTCCAGCTGCGCGGTGTCCGGGATAATGGTCGATTCCCGGCACCCCGTCCTATGTGGCGGAGCAGCATTCGATCTGTGGCACTAACTACTATGCAATGAGGAATAAAACTTGCGCCCTCACCACCAGCAATTGATTTTAGCGTAGTGGTAAGCACTTGAGGTCCAACATAGAGTATAGTATGGTTTATACTTTTCATCTAGGTATAGCATAAGTACCAAAACAATTCAGATTATTTAATAGTGCAATTAATTTAATATCAAAGTGCAATTTAGTTAATGTCTAAAAGCAATACACATGCTAATAAAGTGTTGGTCCCGAGAGCATGTTTAGGTGTAGAGGGGGGGCGGGGGGGTGAATACACCTAAAACCTATTTCTCAACTTGTAACACGAACAGTCCCGTTCAGGAGTGTGCCGCACTAAAAGAGTTCAGCAGACCAAATAGTTGTTCTGAATCGTGTTAAGGCAAAGAGGTACTGACTCTTTTGAGATCTGCTAGCTGACTAAGTCAGAATTCAGTATCTTCAGATGGAGTTCAGTGGTGCGGAAATGTGTAGGCCCAAATCAGTTGAGTGGAAAAAGTTTTCTTAAAAACAGTTTCAGTTCAGAATAGTGAATCAGCTAAGTATGCTGAAACTTAGTTGAATGATTTTAAAGATATGATATTCAGTATGAACAGTTAAAATCAATGCAACAGTAAATAAGAGACACAGAGATTTTTAAAGTGGTTCGGATGCACAGGATCCTACGTCCATTGTCTCGAAAGGTCAGGAGGCTATTTATTATCCTGAGTTAGTCTCAGTCAGCTTGTACACAGGACAAAGCCGCGTCTTGGAATTTATACTGAGCAAGTCTCAGTTTACAACGGGTATCAAACTAAAGTGTTTGACAAACTTCTCCAACTATGAAGGGGTCCTTTTACAATAAGGATAAGGTTCAAAGGTGAACCCCTTCGTCTAAGCTATGGATAAATTTAGTTGAGCTTAGGGTTAGAGGGATAGGGAACGAGAGAGTGGCTTCTAGATCGACGAACAGCTGAGTTGTAGCTTTGAGTTCGTGTATCGTAGATTTGGATACTAGAGGCTTTTATATCTGTTTAGCTTGGTTCCCTAAGAGCTAGAAGGTATTCTTTCGCTGGAGAATGTTCTTTAAGTTCTTGCGGAAGACTTATGCGATATTCTATTTTTGCTCGTTTTTCCGTTTTCTTGCTCGAGAGTGTGTTGGCTCGTTCGTTGCTTTTTGGCTCTCTGCATTCATGAAAAAACTTGAATCATCCCTCTATTTATAAAGAAGAGATTAGGAAAGATCCGTTGGAGACGATGATCCCTTTATCTTACTCTTTTGGTAGCTAACGGCTCTTTTGAAAAAGGTGACAGTGTCCTTTCCCTCCTTTTCCGGAAAGTTGTTGACTTGCAGCTTTAGCAGGTAAGGATAGGTGTTGGCTTGTCATTTGCCGAGGTTTTTCAGAGTAGTTGAGACAGAACAGACTTCGAGGTATAATGAAGCTGACTTCTCTCTTCCTCGTATTTGACTATGCTAATTGTTGTTCAAAAGATCTGACAGTTTAGAAGATTGTCTGCCGTTACTGAGTCTGATCCTGTAGAGAGTACTGAATTTACTCTACTGAAGGTCAGCTCTTAGTTCAGTGAACTACTCCTGCTGAGTTCAGTTCTACTGAGTCTTTCAGTATACTGCTCCTGCTGAGTCCAGTACATACTGAGTCTTCTACATCCGGTGCTGAGGCTGATAATCTACTGACCGCCTGAACCAGTGCAGAGTGTCTACTGAGTCTGAATCCTCAGAGATAAAAACAATTACAAAGGAATGGTTCACCAATCAGATAGGGTTTTGGGATCTTCAAATCTTCATGGGATCACTCGGGGTATAAGTCTACTGAGTGCATTTCAGTACGGAAGATAGAATCATTTCCCACTATGTAAAACCGTGCTGAGGACTGAATCATCACCCAACATAAAGTGCGATACAAATGTTAATATTATTTATAATACACATGCTAATAAAGTGCAATACAAATGTTAGTATTAATTCTAATAGCTTGCGAAACCAAACTCCATTATAGCTCCTCTTTCTTCTTTGTTCTATAGATTGCTTTAAACAAGCACGAAGGACTCGTCCTACATGACAAAGTACGATGAGCTTCTTCTTCAGCAAATGTCCCCGCTTCACATCTTTTTTTCTTTTAGGCATATTTCTGATGTTTTAAAAAATGAAATTATAAAATAGGCAACGCGAACAATTCATTGTGCAATTCATAACAATTGAAAGTGCAACCACTAATAATTTAAAGTGCAGGTCCTAACTATAGAAATTGCAGTCACTAATAATTGAAAGTTTAACCACTAATAATTGACGTGTGCAGTTCACAAGTAAGATAAAGTGCAGTTCGTAAGTAATATACGTGCAGTTAGAAAGTAATAAAAGTGCATTTTGTAATCATCGAATACTAATAGTTGGTAATTATACTAGTAGTTGGTGACTCTACTGTATCCTCTAGAGGAAATCTAAACCGTAAGGATACATGCTTATTTAAAAGTTCTCACGTTCCTTTGGAATGCACGCATTTTGGAGTTTGGAAAATACTAGTTTTTGGAGATTATACTGAGTATATTCTCAACGTATTTCTCAGATTACAAAATGCACTTATATTACTGGCAAACTGCACTTTTATGTATTACGAATTGCACTAATTTTATTTACGAACTGTATTTATAATAATAGTATTTGGTGATTATACAAGTAGTTGGTGACTATACTATACCATGTAGGGGAAGGATAAACCCTAGGGGTGTATGAAGGATTATGAATCATATATATCTCTTTCGTATGTTGCAGCTCTGATTATTGCTCCTGATTAGATCTTCTGGTATGTGTCCCCGCTCTTTCTCTTCTTCCGTGTGGACAGCAAACCGGAGAGAAATCGTGTATATGTGTTTTCCAGAGTCCGTAGAGATTATGAACGGTAAACTAATATATCCAAGCTTCAAAAGCATATATTATATTAATATTTGTAGCCCATTAATTTAATTATACTTCTAATGGGCTTCAATATCAATTAACTCATAGTATAATGAATTAATTTGTTGGGTTACTTTTATTTACTAATTAATAGGCCGAGCCAATTAATTCCAAATAAATAATTCTAATATTAATAAATAATATATAAATACATTAATCTATTAATAATGATTACTAAAAAAGTAGAATAAATACTACACGTCTATTTGGGCCAAACCAACGATCCAATGCAAGAAATAAAGTTGGGACTCAAATTATTAATTATCAATGCACAACCAAAACCAAAATTAGTTAATAAACACGGATTCATTCCACTAGAAAATTTGTGTTGACTTACCCCTTTATCCCATTTGAGTATGAACTTGTATTTAAGACTTAATTGATCCCCGTATTTAAGATATAAATATTCGTTAATTAATTAAGCTCATTGACAACTTAAATTAATTAACATCCTATTATATTTTTTAGTAGTACCACTCGACTTTGTTATCACATCTGAACTTAATCAACTGGCCGAGTTTAGTATGATAATACTTTCGAGTTCCTCAGTGGATATTATCAAACCAATTAACAGTGATACGGTTCTGAGATACAGACAACTAACCCGAGCTACAAATAACTACTAACACCCAAAATACGTAGATCCGATTGCGATGATGTTCATCAAAGTAGGTCAAAGTGATAGTTAGTCAAATGCTATCAGCTAAGTCTTATCAAACTTAAGACCAACTAAGTCACCGAGATCTTGGTTCTCCACCAAGATCAGTTAGGAGAACACGTCTCACTGTGATCCATCAATACATCACCTTCAATGTACTAGTATAGACAATGAGCCAATACAAGCCACTTCTTATCTAAACCACAACTTAAACCGACAATTTATAGTAAAATTGTCTCAGTTGTGATAACTGTTTATGTCTCGTTAGCTCAACCAATTGTGTAGTTTTCTATGATTTACAATACACTATACACAATCTAACTCTTATACAAGATAAAGTAATAAACATGTGCAAATATATATTAAATCGGATAGGAGAAAAAAATAGTGGAAAGGAAAACACATTGTATACAAACATAAAATTTGCTTCCAATATACAAAATTCCAGCAGTGCATATCGCTTTAAAAATGTTTGTGTTACTTTGAAACGGTAGCTTTTTCTCCTTAATATACTTGTTAAATTACCAAATGCAGTTATATTACATATAAATTGTACTTATATATGTTATGAACTGCACCTATAAGTATCCAGAATGCAAGTGTTTCTAATGCATCCAGGTATAGTGTAAGTACCAAAAGAATAATGTAGCATTTTCACAATCATTTAATAGTGCAATTAATTTAATATCAAAGTGTAGTGTAGTTAATGTCTAAATGAAATATACATGCTAATAAAAGTATTATACAAATGTTAATATTAATTCTAATAGGTTGTGAAACTCAACTCCATTATAGCTCTTCTTTCTTCTTTGTTCTACGGATTGCTTTAACCAAGCACGAAGGGCTCGTCCTACATGACAAAGTAGGATGAGTTTTTCCTTCATCGAACGTCCCCACTTCACATCTTTTTTCCTTTTAGTCATATTTCTAAAATTTAAATAAATGCAGTCCCTAAGAATTTATTGTACAACCCCTAGCAATTCAAAGTGCAACCCCTGACTATAGAAATTGATGTCACTAATAACTGAAAGTGCATCCTATAACAATTCAAAGTGCAGTCACTAATTATTGAAAGTGCAACTAATTTGTAAGCAAGATAAGTGCAGTTCGTAATAAGTATAAGTGCAGTTTGCAAGTAATACAAGTGCATTATGTAATCAGCAAATACTAATAGTTGGTTATTATACTAATAGTTGGTGACTATACTATACCCTGTAGGAGAAAGATAAATCCTTAGGGTACATACCGGTTTAATATGCTCGCATTCCTTTAGAACGCTCGCGTATTAGGGTTTGGAAAACGCTTGTAGTTGGTGATTAATGTATTTGTTAGAGTACAAAATGCACTTATATTACTTGCAAACTGCACTTATATCTATTATTAAGTGCATTTATATTACTTGCGAATTGCAATTATACAACTAGTATTTTGTTATTATATTAGTAGTTGGTGACTATATTGTACCCTGGGCAAGGATATACCATAGGGGTGCATACCCATTTAAAATTGCTCGCGCTCCTTCGACACGCTAATGTTTTCCAAATCCCCAAACTACTAGTAATTGTGATTATACTAGATACATTCTTAATGTACTTGTTAAATTACAAAATGTGATTATATTACTTGCAAACTGCACTTATATGTCTTATGAACTGCAATTACAATAGTAGTTTTGGGTGAATGTATCCGGAATACAAATGTTTCTAACCGGAGTGAATGGTATGGTTTATACTTCTCGTCTATGTATATGATAAGTACCAAAACATTAATCTAGCTAGCATTTTCCACATCATTTAATAGTGCAATTAATTTGTTATCAAACAACAGTGTGGTTAATATTTAAATGCAATACAAATGCTAATAAAGTACAATATAAATGTTAATAATATCGATTCTAATAGCTTGCTAATTATACCCTTGGTGCAATTTATTTGTTTTGCAAGTGCAATTCACTATTTTTAATGCTAAATTAAATCTAGATTGTTTATTCATGGAATTCGATGGTTAGGATTTGTCTTACGTTGATACTCTAAGGGGTATTCTTACCTTGACCAACTCTTATATTACATTAAATTGGAAAACACGCTCTAAAATAATAAATAAATTTACCAAACGAATATATATGCATCCAATATTATTTTATTAATTTATAAATGTTTTATTTAACTACATTGATTTAAAAGAAACAAAACCAATGCATTAGAGAGTATTGAAAATCGTTTTTTTTAAATAATGAATGAAATCTACTCCTACTATTAATTTTATCATATAGACTATACTAGATTATTTATTATGAATGTTGATTACATTCATAATAATGCACTAGTGAAACTTTAATTAGAACAAGTAACTGAGTTTTGTTTTTCAATATATATTGTAACATTCAGACAATTGTCGATTGTAAATATAAATACCTAATATATATATATATATATATATATATATATATATATATATATATATAGAAGAGGGATAATTTGAGAACACCCTCTTATTGAGAGAAAGGAGAACAAGATCCGACCCTTCAATTTCGAGATGTGTGGATTAGATAATAAGTTCATTTTATGAGATTTGATAAGAAAAATGGTCATTAAGGGCAATTTCGTCATTTTTCCCTTTATGTTCAAAAAATAGATTTTCCCATTCTTCTCATTCTTCCACCATCTCTCGGTTTTTGGTGTGAGTTCCTCTCCCCAAATTCTGAATCAAGATCCACTTCGAGTTCAAATTCACTATGCTTTCAATTATCTGAATCCGTGTTCGTCGCCCAGCTGTAAAGTGAATTGAAGATTTCTTCCTCTAAATCTATAAGCTGAAATTAGAGTTTTCATTCTTTTGTGTAATTGCATTTTTTTTTGTAAGGATGTATATTTCAGCTTAATAATTTGTTGATTAGCCTCTAATTTGCTCGTTAATTGATCTACAAAACAAAAAATAGAATGGGTTTTACTTTTGTTGTTCAATTTCAACTAATTTGACGGTTTTTCAAACTCGCTTTGTTCATGTTGTTATGCAAATTTTTGAATTTGTATTATTTGTTGAATTTGAGCGAAATTAGTGCATTTGGTTTTCAATTCTAAGGTGTTGTGTTTAAGCACTTTTTTTTGGTTGAACTCTATAATCTCCATCGGTTTTTTGGTTGAACACTACACACATATCGAATGTTGAATGTGTGCTGCAAATTGTTGTATTTGTAGATTATAATGAAGTAATGATCTCAGTAATGTGTGATATTGTTAGGCGTAGATAGATTGATGGCCTGATTGGAGGAGAGTGGTGATGGATATGTAGAAATCCTAGAGCCAGCCGAAGAAGAGCGCCCAGTTGGTGAGAGTCGCCTCGATTCGTCGGATTAAGGAGAATACGTGATTTTTGTGTAATTTTTGTATAATTTGTACCCTCTGCATATGTGCAGAAAATTTATGGATTATATGCATACGTTTTCAATGATATGTGCAGTCGTTTTCAATGATAAGTGCGTACATTCAACTACTCTTTTCGTGATAGAATATTGTAATATGTGGACTTGTTATTGGTGTCTCGTTAATATAGTAATTGCTGGTAATTGTTTTAGTATGTATGCAATTGTTCGTATTTTCACATTTTTAATCAACTGTGCAGACATTTTTATACAAATGTACATATATTTGTATGCACATGTGCTAACAAAAAAAATTCAAAATTGCAATTGTTTGTGTGCATATACATTTTCAATCAAATGTGCAGACATTTTTATACAAATGTGCATACAAAAAACAAGTAATATATATATATATATGTTCTACCCTTCCTCAAAACAACTACGAACATGTTTTTCCTACCCAATTTACTTCAGCTGCGTCAAACCTAGAGTTTGCACTTGCAAAAAAGGCCTTTGTGTAGAACTTGATTTCAGACCTTCCTTCCCATTCAACCATCGATCGAGACCAGAGATCAACCACCATTGGCCGGACATGTCTTCTTGGTTTTAAACTGAGAAATGTGTCTTTACATACTTCCACTTCAACACCATCATAGAAGACAATTTCATTCCTACACAAATTGGTAACAACTTCATTAAATATGAGACAAATTTGAACTGACAAATGTGTCTTTACATACTTCCACTTCAACACCTTCATTTTCCTATCCACTTTCCCTCCTTTGACATCTATTTTTCCTCGTTTTCTTATCTTTGAACTGATTTGGGATTTAGACCCACCGATCAAAGCCGCTGTCTTTCTCTTGCTAGTCATCAGTAAAAAAATGTGCATATAATGATTACTTAATGTGCATATGAAATACCCATGGTGTGCATATAGACTGTTATAAAATACCCTTGATTGTGCATATGAAATATAGATAATGTGCAAACGAAATATAGATCATGTGCATATGAAATACCCATGGTGTGCATA
Organism: Lavandula angustifolia; assembly: GCA_028984105.1. Taxonomy (NCBI): domain Eukaryota; kingdom Viridiplantae; phylum Streptophyta; class Magnoliopsida; order Lamiales; family Lamiaceae; genus Lavandula; species Lavandula angustifolia. The sequence goes on from CM054805.1 coordinate 19,405,973, forward strand.
TAGGCTGTTATAAAATACCCTTGATTGTGCATATGAAATATAGATAATGTGCAAACGAAATATAGATCATGTGCATATGAAATACCCATGGTGTGCATATAAACTGTTATAAAATACCTTTGATTGTGCATGTGAAATATAGATAATGTGCAAACGAAATATAGATCATGTGCATATGAAATACCCATGGTGTGCATATAGACTGTTATAAAATACCCTGTGATTGTGCATATGAAATATAGATAATGTGCATACGAAATATAGATAATGTGCATATAAAATACCCATGATTGTGCATATGAAATACCCATGGAAAAGATTTAGTCGTTAACGTGCATACGAAAGGTACACAAAGACTTGTGCATATATTTTATACACAATGTGCATATAAACTGTTATCATTTCGACAAAACCCTCAATTCCAATCCCTAATTTGGTATGAACCCTAATTGGTATGAACCCTAATTTTTCCAATCCCTCTTTCGAAAAAAATTATATCAACTAGATTGAAAATATATTGCCAAAATATATTTTGAAATGTATAAACCCTAGCATTTTCGAAAAAAAAATTTAACAACAAAATTCGAACATACCTTCGATTTTTACAAATCGAATTTTGGCCAACACAAATCTGTATTCTCCTTGAGGAATCAGTCTCAATTCTCACTGTTGGTCCCGAGTGTACGGTCAGGTGTAGAGGGGGGGGGGTGAATACACCTGACTCCGATTTTCTCAACTTCGAACACGAACAGTCCTGTTCAGGAAAGTGCCGTACTGAAATAATTCAGCAGACCAAATATATGTTCTGAATCGTGTGTGGCAAAGAGTCTGACTCTACTGAGATCTGCTAGCTGACTGAGTCAGAATTCAGTATCAAACAGGTAGAGTTCAGTTGTGCGGAAAAGTGTAGGCCCAAATCAGTTGAGTGGAAAAAACCGTTTTAGCAAGTCTCAGTTCAGTAAATAGACAGTTCAGTATGCTGAGACAGTTGTATGATTTTAAAGTAGGTTTTCAGTATAAACAGTAAAATCAATGCAACAGTAATCAGAAAGCAATAACAAGACACAGATTTTTAAAGTGGTTCGGATATCAATCGATCATACGTCCACTGTTCCGAAAAGTTCAGGAGGCTATTTATTATACTGAGTTAGTCTCGATGCCGCTTGTGCACGGGGACAAAGCCGTGGCTTGGGGATTATACGAGCAAGTCCCGGTTTACAAAGGCATCAAACTAAAGTGTTTGACAAACTTCTCCAACTATGAAGGAGTCCTTTTACAATAAGGATTGGGTTCAAATATGAACTCCTTCGTCTAAGCTATAAGTATATTCTGTTGAGCTTAGGGTTAGAGGGATAGGGAATGAGAGAGTGGCTTCTAGATCGACGAACAGCTGAAATAAGCTTTAGGTTCGTGTATCGTCTATTTGGATACTAGAGGCTCTTCTAACAGTTTAGCTTGGTTCCCTATGAGCTGAGAAGGTAGTCTTTCACCGGAGATAGATCTTCAAATTCTTGCGGAAGACTTAGGGTTTTCTGGTTCTAGCTCGTTTGAATGCTTGTGTTTGTTTTCGTCGTTAAGCTTATGCGCATTCCTCTCTCTCTCTTGTGCTCACTCTTTCAAGGCTTGAAATGTCCCTCTATTTATAGAGTAGAGATTGGAAAAGATCCGTTGGAGACGATCTTCCTTTCTCTCTCTTTTGGTAGCTAACGACTCTTTTTGAAGGATGTAACAGTGTCCTTTCCCTCCTTTTCTGGAAATATGTTGACTTGGAGCTTTAGTAGGTAGAGACACGTGTATACTTGTCATTTGTAGAGGATTATGGAGTGGTTGAGACAGAACAGACTTCGAGGCATACAGAAGCTGTCTTCTCTTTTCCTCGTACTTGACAATACTGATTGTATATTCAAAAAGTGTCCGACGGTTCGGGAAGACGTCTGCCGTTCTTTGAGTCCGATCTTCATTCAGTAGAGAGACAGCTGAGGGTACTCTACTGATGGTCAGCTCTGAGTTCAGTGAACTACTCATGCTGAGTTCAGTTCTACTGACTCCTTCAGTATACTGCTCCTGCTGAGTCCAGTAAATACTGAGTCTTCTACTTCTTGTGCTGAGGCTGATAAGCTACTGACCGCCTTAACCAGGCAGAGTGTCTACTGAGTCTGAAACCTCAGAGACAAAACAATTACACGGGAATGGTTCATCAATCAAGATAGGGTTTTGGGATCTTCAAATCTTCAGATAGGTACAGAGCACGAAGCTACTGAGCTTACGGTCAGTGCTGAAGATAGGATCATTTCCCACTAAGTATAACAGTGCTGAGGATAAAATCATCACCCAACAATTTCCCCCTATTTGATGATGCCAAAACCTATCATCTATGCTAACACTAAACTATCAGAAACAGATCTCCTTACATTATTACAAGTAGGATCAGTGGAGTTTGTTCTTCAAGTTCTAGTCTACTGAGGGGATCAGGACAAAACAATTTCCCTCTATCTAAACAATTCCCCCGAAACACAACAACTAGACTATCAGATCTAGAGAAGCAATAAGCTGACAAGTAAGATAAAGTGAGTGTGTGAGTCAGCAATCACTTCAGTGATTCTGAGTGTTTAAGCATAAAACAAACACGCCTGTTTAGACAATAAGATATTGTCTGTGCCGAAAGACAATGTATATATAAGATATGAAAGTTCAGTACAATACATCTCTTTCTAAGCTGGGAAGATAAAGAAATCTAATACTAAGAACGCTTGTACTGCTTGATCCTGTCCATAAAGTTTTGCGATTCTGACTCAGGCAGGGGCAAGCCATATATTCTGTATGAGTTCTTCCTCAGCTTCAGGTATTCAGCGAAGTCTGCTGGCTCATCTTCTTCAAGTCCTCTGTTTGCGGCAGCATTCTTCACTTCTTTTTCTATTACTCCATGATGGACTGAGTCATCATTTCTTCTTGGCGGAGATATGATTCTGGGCTTAGGAACACTGACTGCTATACCTTCAGACACGGCTTTATGCAAGTATACGTATAGATCCGGTTCTGTTATCATCATCCATTCTGTGTAAGCATCAGTCTTAGCCTTGTCTGGCCAGAACCTCCAGAAATAATTGCGCTTGATAAACTCTATCTTCGCAGATTCCCATCTCTGAGTAAACTGAGCAAGCATCCAATCGTCTGTCCTTGGCCATCTATACGATTTCAGATCAGCTGGCTTCCTGAACCTTCTGTATCGATAAGGAATATCAGCTTTTGAAGGTACTCTCAGCCTGGCCTCTTGTTCAGTACGAATTCTCAGTGCCTCAAGGTCTGCCATATGTATTCTCCCGTACGGCGGCTTCTATCCGTCCGGCTTCCTCTCCTCTGTAGAGATACCTATCCATCTGAGCGAAAATGGCTTCGATCTCAGCATCTTGTTCTTTGGATCTCATATAGGAAGGTTGGTGAGGAGAGTCTTCTGAGTCAGTAGGGGTACTGGATTTCTCTTTGGTTGTACCCTGCTTCTCAGTATTCTTCTACTGTTGCTCCTTTTCCTTTTCTCTATCTTCATCATCATGAATCTTGAGCTTCCTTGGAGGCAACCTAGCACTTTTCTTTCCGCCTCGAGCTGGTGCCTTAGTTTTGCCTTGAGAGGTCTTTTCTTTAGGCTTGTTGGCAGCCTCAGCTTTGGCTATCTCCCTAGCAAGCTTCTCGTCAGCTGCTATCTGAGCCTCCTCTTCAGCAGAAATGTATCTCTTTGATTTCTTTGCTGGAGGGGTCGGGAGTTCCAGTACTTTCTTCCCTTTGCCTGGAACAGGCGGTGGTAGAGGAGCTTCTTCCTCTTCTGAATCATCATGTTCAGCATACTCAGCAACCTCCTTAACAATATCAGTAGGAGTCTGGGTTGCGTGAGTAGCTGTTCCAGAGCCACTTGGGCCGGTCTCTGCTGTGCTCGCAGCGGAGACACCCTGGGTCTCTTCAGTTGGTCCAGTAGCAGCAATAGTCTGAACTTCGCTTGCATCTGCTACTGACCTGGTTTTCTTGGCGGGCTTTAGTGGAGCTTCCCCCTTAGTGAATTTGGCTGAGGGTTTAGTCAGGGTCAGCTTGGGGGTTGACTTGTCCCCTTTTTCACTGTCTTTCTTTTCTTCCCTTTTATCCTTTCCTTCCCCCTTTTTGGCATCATCAATTATTACCGGAGTCGGAGTGGATACCTTTAGGTCTAGGCTTTTGTAAGAGGTTGACAAAGAGTCGAGTTTGTCTTTGATTTTTGTCAGTGCCTCATGCAGCTCATTCCTCTCAGAAGCAAGATCTTCACTGTATTTCTTGTGGGAGAGTTCAGCTGCAGCCTTAAATTCCATAAGCTTCTCAGACACCTTATCCTCCAGAGCTTGTTGAATATTGTTGAGTCTGAGCTCAGTGGCCTGGGATAGGTTTGAGACTGATTCAGTATTAGTGGACTGAGAGGCCTTGAATTCTTCAAGCAGTTGGCCTGTCCCTCCTGAATCACTCTGAGCTGATCTTCAAAGTCCTGTATCTGCTTTGCCAGCGCATTTGAGACAATGGAAGAGACATCAGGGGCAGCTGAGTCGGATAGAGAGGTTTTCAGCCCCTGAAGCTCAGCTCTAGTGGCTTCAGCAGTTTTCTTCCATACTTTATGGACAGCTTGGGCTAGAGCTCTGTTCTAAGCTCCTTGGCTTTTCAGTGCCTTGGCCATGGACTTTGAGCGTCGGCCTTTGGGGCTGGGCGCTACTTCAAACTGAGATGTTAGCAAGAGCTGAGCAGGCTCTGCAGACGTTGAAGTACCAGTCGCCGACTTCACAGGCCCAAGGATACTGAGCGGTAGATCAGAAGTTTCAGGAGTTGTATCCTTGTCCTGGGGTACTCCCTCATCAGGCTTCCCAGGGCCTGAATCATGGGGTGGGTCCTGACCGTTGTGGTCAGACCCATCTGAGGGGGCTGAGCCTGAAGTCTGCTGCCTATCGTGCAGCAAGGCCAGCATCGCGGCCCTCGGATCATCGAAGTTACCTAGGTCGGCGGGCACGGAGTAGCCTATCTCTGCGCCTTAGGTGCTTGCTCCTCCCGATGTAATTGGTCACAGGAGTAGTGAAGGATGAGGCGAAGCTGTGGGTGCCACTCCTGGAACCTTAGGAGCATGTGGAGCCTGGCCTGTCTAGCAATTAACACCAAGTCTTGGTGGCCAGCGATCTCCGGTATTTGGTCAGCTATCTCTCGGAATGCTTGATATCTGAGCGCTGAGGCTTCCATTCCGATTGATTCTTGCTCAGACGCCGTTTCTGAGTCATCAAGATCTATGGCGGACGTCTGTTTTTCAGCAGATGGCAAAGTGCTGAGTGGTGGAATATCAAGCGGGCTTTCCAGAGTTTGTATATCAGCACTCTGGCTAGGTTCAGCTGGAACCCCTTGATCCACTTCTTGAGTCTGTTCAGTGGAGACGGCCTTCTCCACCGAATGAGTCTCCTCGGAGGACTCTGACTCATCTATTAGCTGCATAGGCTGAGTAGGCTGTTCAGTAGCATGTTCAATAGCCTGTTCAGCAGTTGGTTGTTCAGTAGTTTCCTCCGGTACAACCTCGGATTCAGTAGGGACATCAGCAATGGCTTTCTTCGGACGTTTAGCCGATGTCTTAGAAATTTTCGCTAGAGGAGACCTCTTCTTGGTAGGCGTGGTTTGCTGAAGCGACGGTCCTAAACCGATCTGCTGAAGAGCAGCTGTTCTGTTGTGAAACCTGATCTTCTTTACATTAAAGTGTACCTTGTCTTCAAAGGTGATCTGGTCATCTCCACAGATATCTTGTATCATGATGGACAGCTTCAGTACATACAGCAGCTTGCCTTTTACTGTCAGGTTGCACGTTGCCTTATCAAATTTGGCAGCTTGAACCATGAACTCTCGAAGAAAGAACTCCGTCCAATTGATTTTTGCTTTGTCATATATTGCCATCATGAGCTGGATCTTGGGTCTCGATACTTGATCGAATGAACCCGCTTGGCTTGTCAGTAGCTGCGTGACTATATAAGCTAGTGCACGGAACTGGGGCAGCATACTGTTCTTTGGGAAGGCCGCTCTGAATGTGGTAGGCTTTTCCGCAGAATATAGATAGATAGTCGTCTATCCTATCATCGTTGTAGCCAACATGGCTAACTCCTTCAGTAGGCAAAGCGAAGCTTCTCCTCAGTGCTTCTTTAATTGAGATCCGCTTCAGTTGCATAGAGGCATCGCCTATGGAGTGGAAGGCAAAACGTCCAATGATGTCTCCAGATATCGAATCTGAGTTGAGGTATATCTGAGACACCTGTTGAGGAAGGAAGAAGGTAGGCTTCCTTGAGAGGAACTGCTCCAATCCAGACGCTCTTAGATACGAGAAAATCTCGTCCATGAAGTCAAGGTCGTAGGCGTCAAACTCCATGACTGGTTCGCACCAGACACGGTCTTTGTCTAAGATTTCCTGCATGTTCCCTGGGGAGACGAGAGAAAGATTTGCCATTTTATCTGTCACAAGAAAAGATTATCAGTATCGTTTGTTCATAAAACAGTTAGTATAGCGATACTGAAAAGAGATAATGAAGTATAGTAACAGATTTAATAATCATACCGATAAAATTCTGAGAATAGAGAAGATAAGAAGCAAGTAAAGGATTGCTAGAGATCTCAGAATTTACGGAGCAAGAATTTGAAGATATACTAATGGCGGTTTCTAAGATATGATCGAAAATATATATCTAATGTGAAGGTGAACGGTTTTTGATCAAAGGCCAAATTTAAATCTGCTTTATGATATGGACGGTTAAGATTGGATATTATAAAGAAGGTAATGATCACAGTAGCCGCCTAAGTCAAAGCCAGTTGTAATTTGCCTAAGTAGTAACTATGAGAGGACATGCATTAAATGCGTGGCAGAATTCAGCATACTTATGCATAGAATGTCGTGCATTAAATGAGAGTCGTTTTCATTAAATGACAAACTTTAAGATAATTAATATCATGCTGAATCTGAATTATAAGTGCAGAATACTGTTCTATTAGGTACTACTGAGTAGAGATACGCAAACCTGTCAGCTGAACATAGTAGTCAGTTGATACCTCATGTAGATGGTTGCTGATTCTCTACGTACTGGTTATACTCAGTACTGAGAGTGAACATTCCCCCTTACTGAAATGGTCCTCTCTTGAAGACTCTTACTGACTGGGGTTAGTAGGGTCCAACAGACCTAGCTCTACTGAAAGTTCTTTGAATCTGGATTCAGCTAGAGGCTTGGTTAGAATATCAGCCCTTTGTTTGTCAGTATGGATCTTTTCCATCCTGATATCCTTCTTTTCGACATGGTCACGAATGAAGTGATGCCTAATGTCCACGTGCTTGCATCTCGTGTGAAGTACAGGGTTCTGAGTGATTGCAATAGCACCGGTGCATCGTCGCAGAATATCGGCACTTCATTCCGAATGACGTCATAGTCTCTTAGCCGCTGTCTCGCCCAAAGGATTTGGGCGCAACAACTTCCAGGCAGCCATGTATTCGGCTTCGGTAGTTGACGTGGCTACTGAGTGCTGCTTCTTTGAAAACCATGAGATCAGCTTACTGCCTAGGAACTGACAAGTTCTTGAAGTTGATTTTTGGTCAATTCTACATCCTGCATAGTCAGCATCAGAATAACCAGTTAGTTCAATATTATCATCAGCTGGATACCATAAACCTATGTCAGGTGTGCCTCTGAGGTAGCGGAGAATCTTCTTTGTTGAGTCCATGTGGCTCTGCTTAGGATTCGCCTGAATTCGAGCGCAGACACCTACATCATAAGTTATGTCAGGACGAGTAGCTGTTAGATATAATAAGGAACCAATTATTGCACGAAATTCAGTTTGGTCTACTGATACTCCCTCTTTATCAAGATCGATTTTTATATTTGTGTTCATCGGGATCTTGATAGGTTTGCCGGATGTGCAACCGAATCTTTTGATGAGGTCTCGAGTGTATTTGCCTTGGTTAATGAACGTTCCCTTTTCAGATTGTTTGACTTGAAAGCCGAGGAAATAGTTCATTTCACCCATCATTGACATCTCGAACTTGTCCTTCATCATTTTCTCAAACTGGCGACACATGACGACGCTCTTTGATCCGAAGATAATGTCATCTACATAGATCCGCACGAGTAATAAGTCGTCTTCCGGTCGAATGCCGAACGGCGTGCGATCTACTATGCCTTTCGAAAACCTTTACGAAGAAGAAACTCGACAGGGGTATCGTACCAAGCCCCGGGTGCTTGTTTTAACCCATATAGAGCCTTTACGAGTCTATAAACACGATGTCCCCGCCGAAAGCCGGGCGGTTGTTCTACATAGACTTCTTCTTTCGATGCGCCGTTCGAGAACGCGAGACTTCACATCCATTTGATAGACTACGAATCTTTGATGTGTTGCGTAGGCTAGGAATAGTCTCGATTGCCTCCAATCTTGCAACCGGAGCGAATGTCTCATCGAAATCTATTCCCTCGGCTGACAAGTAGCCTTTTGCCACGAGCCTTGCTTTGTTCCTTACTATAACGTTGTTTTCATCTCGCTTGTTCTTGAAGACCCATTTTGTTCCAATGACGTGTTGATGCCGGGGTCTATCAACAAGCTCCCAAACTTCGTTTCTCGTGAACTGATTCAGCTCCTCCTGCATAGCTATGATCCAGTCAGCATCTTTAAGTGCATCCTCATTCGTCTGAGGCTCTTCAGTAGACAAGAAGCAGGAATATAATGCGCTTTCTCCTTGACAGAATCTGGATCTTGTCTTGACTTTTGCTGAAGGATCTCCAATGATTAGATCAGGAGTGTGAGCATCTAGCCACTATCTACGATGTTTCAGCTCTTCATCTGGAATTTGATCAACACAGATAGTAGGTGAGTTAGGCATTTCAGTTGTACTATTCTGAGATTGAAGCAATTCAAGTAATGAGAGTGTGATCTACCGAGTTTCCGGGGTTCGGGGGCATTCGGCAAGAATGTAATAGATGTTCCCCCTGAGTTGTTATTCTCAGTAGTGGTCTCAGTTACCTCTAAGGTTTCTTCATCGACCTGAAAAGGATCCTTTGCAGCCAAGTTATAAAGTTATAAAATAATGTAGTAATTACATAAATGCAAAAATTAAAAAAATTAATAAAAGCTACAGCTTCAGTATATCATGACCAACTTATGAAAATTCTCTATTTTGAACTTATTTTTTACAAGATAGGATCTCTCAAACAGTAAATTCATTTTCTCAATTAGCTTTCAACTTTAAGTTGATTCACATAAACTATCACAAACACCCCCTTAGTTAATCATTTGTTAAAGCTCACACCTATCGAGATTCAGGGAGTTTCGAACTTTTGATCTTTGACAACAAGACAATCCTCTCAACATTTGTGTCAGACGTCTCTTATCTTTCATGTTAATTGTATTATTGCTTCGAGGTTTAAAAATGTTAATATTACTAATAATGAAGACTGACATTGTTAAATTTGATAGAGATGGCACATTAAAGATAATATGCTATAAATAAATGCAGATCATAGATCAATAAGTATTGGATATGTCATAAATACACAGGTATTACCTGCCCAAGCCGCGTTGATATTTACTCTTCTTTTTATATATTTTTTCTCTTACCCATATGGGCCATATCTAATAAAAATTCAAATTTAAAGTATAAAATAATTTGAACAAAGCAATTTATATATCCCACCAATCCCCTACTCAACTTTCTCTGCTTCTCAACTCAAAGTTTCCATTTTCCAAAAATGTCGAGAGTCCCCCTCTCTCTCCTCCTTTTCCTCCCTCTACTTCTTCTACTCGCACTATTTTCTCTCGATTTTCACCCCACATTTCTACGAAATCCATCAAAGGCCCCAAGAAGAATCCATGTTTACAAACACGCCCAATTCATCGCCGAGTCCACGTGCGACGGCACATTGTACCCGGACCTCTGCGTCTCCACCGTCGCAGCCTTGCCGGAGCTCCGAAAGAAAACGCTTCCGGAAGTCTTCTCTCACACCATCAACGTGACGATGAAGGAGGTGCGGGACTCCGCCTCCAACTGCAGCAGCCTCCGCCGCAAGCTCCTTAAGAAGCTCGAGCCGCTCGAGCTGCACGCGCTCGAGGACTGCCTCGAACTCTTCGCCTACACCACCGCCGATCTGACTAAAATCCTCGCAAATCTATCATCCTCCGCCGCGCCGGACAAGTACTACGCCGACCTGCAGACGCTCCTCAGCGGCGCCATGACGAACCAGTTCACCTGCCTCGACGGATTCGCGTACAGCAAGAACAACACACGCCGGTTCATCGAAGGCCGGCTGCACCGGATCTCGCGCCACTTCAGCAACGCGCTCGAGATGGTGACGAAACTGAAGAAGAAACAAGGCAGGCAACTAGTCTCCGTCGGCGGCGGCGAGCAGTTTCCGGAGTACGGAAGACTGCGCAGCGGATTTCCGAGTTGGCTGAGCAAATCTGACCGGCGGCGAATGCAGGCGGCGGTTAACGAGACGCGGTTCGATCTGGTGGTGGCGAAAGACGGAAGCGGCAACTTCAGCACTATCAATGAGGCGCTGGTGGCGGCGCCGAACAACAGCAACGCGAGATTCGTGATTTACATCAAAACGGGGGCGTATTATGAGTACATCGAGTTGGAGAGGAAGAAGATGAATATTATGTTACTTGGCGATGGCATCGGGAAAACGTTGATAAAAGGAAATAGGAGCGTCGTCGACGGCTGGACCACATTCCGATCGTCTACAGTTGGTGAGTTCGCTTTTCTCTACAGTTTCTCTATTTTTTGTTTAATTATTTACATGCATAAGCTAAATCTTAATTGCATACAGTGACAGTAGTAGCAGGACAATTTCGTCTTAATTAGTAACTTTAATACCGAATTCTTCTGATTAATTAGGTGGACTGGTCATGTGCATTAGAATCTTTTCAAATGTTTTTAGGTTAAATTTATTGTTTATAATTCTTAAATCATTTTTCTTTTTACAAATTACTTATGAATTACCCTAAATTTGTAGGAATATGGTTTAGGTGGCGCAGTAGTGTTGACGTTCGTTATCGAAAAAGGAAATATAAAAAAGGAGAACATTAAGATCCCTGTCCTAAAAATCATATGCCAATATGGTCTCATTAGTGTACCGTATCCAATGATAAACAATAATTAATGATTTATGTATTATACTAATTGGACATGAAAATTGAAACTAGGAATCCGGTCCCAATTAAGTGATGACTACTCACGGGTTAATGTGGAGCTAGTGAAGCTGTAGCATTGAATTATCACGTAGGGGGAATGGAAAGCCGTAACTAGTAGTAGTACTCATAAATTATTAAAATTTGTCCATCTTCTTTGGCGTGAATAGTAAATCCTCCGGTCGGTGTGGTCTGACTAATATATAGAGATATTTAAAAATACTCCATTCGTCCCAAATAAATATGTCTGATTTTCTTTTTGGTATGTCATAAATTGATATGTCTATTAGAATATTTTTTATGACAAATTAAATTTCTATATTAACTACTACTACAATAAAGCCTAGTTTTTTGTACAAGTTAAAAATTATTGTAACCAATGCAAATAATCGTGAATAACTTGAGAATTGCTCATATTCTTATATCACATTCAGTAACTAGTCTTAGTACTAATGTAAATAATTGTGAATAACTTTAAGTATTGCTCATATTCCCATATCACATTTATCTTGTATTAAGCAAAAAGTGACAAGTTTAGCTCATTTAAGATTCTTCTTAATCTATGTGAAAATGGGAATAAGCATATCTATTTAGGATGGAGGGAATATATATTTTTCTATATATATATATATATATATATATATATATATATATATATATATATATTTTAAGAATCAAAATCTAGATCAACCATTTACAAAGATGTGAGAAATATAATTAAATTATAATTTTATCCTTCATTAAATAAACAAATTAAAGTTATATTTAAAAATATCTGAAAACAAAATTTAAATCTGGACCATTAAATTAATGAAATCTAAGGCCATGATTTGTTCCTATTATGCATAATGCAAGAGATATTTATGCATAATGAACGAAAGTTTTATGCATAATTGAATACACTTTTAATGTGTGATTTTTTTGCATAATGAAAGAGACTTTTATGCATAGTAAAATAGATTTTTTTGAATATTTTTATGGATAAAATACAGTTTTAAATGGTAGATTTTTAATGAATTATGATTTTTGAATTAATAATATGAGAAGTTATGTAAATCAATTCGTTTGTTGCTATATTTATCCACATTAATTAATATGGTAATTAAAAGTTAAATTAGATATTAAGAAACTTGCCTTATCTATAAATCCATAAATATAAAAATTACAATCTTAACCTTCATTAAATATACAAACTAAAATTATATTTAAAAATATCTATAAACAAAATTTAAATCTGGACCATTAAATTAACAAAATCTAAGGCCACGATTAGTTCCTAGTTCTCACAAATAGGGAGGGTTCTCACAAGATCCACTCCCTATATATATATATATATATATATATATATATATATATGGCTTTGCATTTGTTGATTCAAACATTTAGGCACCAAACATTTAAATGGGTAAAGAAAATGATACACTACATATCTAATTCATCGATTTAAACGCATGTTAGTTTTATCAAGTCATTTTTTAAAAAATCTTTTCCAAGTTACCTATTTCCAAGAAATATTTAATGATCCCAATCCTCTGTGTTCATAATCAATGTTCCTGCGATGCTATAGTTGAAATATGGTTAATGCACTCACCATTATAGTACCATCAATAGCTTGATTTTGTTAATGCTAGATATCATGTTATACTTAACGTGCATTAATTAAATAAATAAAATAAAATATGAAATAAAAAGAAATCGTGAAATAATTAGTCGCGGGAATGTCTAAATATGATTAGGTAATTTGTGATCACAACAAATTCCATAACATAGTCTACTCACTACATAAAAATTGATGTCACGTCCACAAAATTTTCAATTTTCTGCATAATTAGTTTTTTCGTCATTTAAATTCTATCATGATTTTGAAAAAACAAAACGCGCTTTCCTAGTTTTCTGCTACATACATTAAAAAATTATTGTGATGATGATGATTAAATCAATCCTATTATAAATTAAATACTAGATCTAACTCTAAATTAATTATTTATATAGAATTGGGAATATAAACTATTACATGTTGTTAGTTTTGTGCTTGCTTATATATATTATTACCGTGATACATAGTTTAGTTGTTTTATGATTTTTTTCTGAAAGCACATGGCCTTCAGATTAATTAGGAATGTACGACTGAAATATGTTGTCCGGTGCAATCATCAGACACTGCCACATGCGTCGGTGATCTAAGTCAATGGATTTAGAATATCCACACACAAGTAGTCTGCTTTTTCACATTAAATTCATAAATTTTGAAGAATTATTTCTATTAGGGCAATATTATATGCAATTACGTATTTATACAATTAAAATATATTTTAATACTCAGCCTTAGGGCCCTTAAAAAGTTTAATCCGCCCCTATCACTTATATTAGAGAATGCAGGAACCTTAGAATATTTATTTATATACAATGTTGTATGATAAGTAGATGTTTATGTAGTAATATTGATTTATTAATAAGAGTATTTCTTATATATATATATATATATATATATATATATATATATATGTATATACAACATAGTGCAATGAAAGCTCGGGTGTAAGGACCAATAGTCTCCTTCTTTTTCTTGAGTATTAACGGTTTGGAGCCCAACTTTTTGCCCTTTTTTCCTTTATTGTCTACATTGACCATGATAGAAAAATGATATCTATACGTTTAAAGTAGTAAGAGAACTTGCCCAACCAGTGGGCTGTCGAGGACAGCTCAGCTTTGTGCATAGCCTTCACTCCTAGATGTAGTTCAAATTAGTTATTATAAATAGGTGGTTCGCTGCGGCATATCGAAATACTCACTCCGTCCCATTATTTATGTCCCATTGGGATTGGGCACGGTAATTAAGATAGTAGAGGTAAAGATATAAAGTTGTGGTGTAAAAGTATAAAGGAGTGGGATCCACTTGCTTAGATTGATTGTGGTTCACTCATTTATTTCCTTTTTTGGTATGGGACATAAATAATGGGACAATCAAAAAAGGCAAGTGGGACATTAATAATAGGACGGAGGGAGTATCTTTTTTCATACCATATATTATATCGAAAAATTTCGTTGCATAAATAATCATATTGTTACCATACTGTCCCTTTCAGTGTGAGCTTTTCTCTATATTGTTATCGTACCGTTTTATTGGTATACCATACCAAACTTCAACAGACGGGAATTTTTTAAGGTATATAGAAAGTGTAGTGGTATACCGAAAAGTGACAGTAGGCAGAAAATAATAGTATGTGTTTAAAAGATATGTGCAGTATCACAATTCGGTATGTCGTATATACCGATTTTGGTATACATCAATATTTTTTGGTTTCGATATATACCTACTCTTCGTTATGCGGTGCATGCCAAAACTTTTAATATATACCGAAACTCCAGTATACAACAGTATACATTGTCGTACTGAAAATTACAATATACCACTAAAATCGGTATTTTTGGTATTCTTTTCGATACGGTATCAGCGGTTTACCGATTTTTTTGGTATATATACCTAATCTTATTATAAATCATAAATTCTAAATCCATGCGGAATTAAACATTAATATTTAATTTATATATATATATATATATATATATATATATATATATATATATATATATATATATATATATGAAAGGTACGTGCTTGAATTGAATTTCTTGTTATATCAAACGTGCTGACATCCATCCATCCCAAACAGCCGTTGTAGGAAACGGGTTCATAGCTAAAGGCATCACGTTTGAAAACTACGCCGGTCCGAGCAAGCACCAGGCGGTGGCCCTCCGCAGCGGCGCCGACTTCTCGGCCTTCTACCAGTGCAGCTTCGTGGCCTACCAGGACACCCTCTACGCCCACTCCCTCCGCCAGTTCTACCGCGACTGCGACGTCTACGGCACCGTCGACTTCATCTTTGGCAACGCTGCCGTCGTGTTCCAGAACTGCAACCTCTACGCCCGCCGCCCCGACCCCAAGCAGCGTAACATCTTCACAGCCCAGGGCCGCGAGGACCCCAACCAGAACACCGGCATCTCCATCCTCAACAGCAAGGTCGCCGCCGCCGCCGACCTCCTCCCCGTGCTGTCCGAGTTCCGTACGTTCCTCGGCCGGCCGTGGAAGCAGTACTCGCGGACGGTGTTCATGTACTCCAAGATGGAGATCGTGGTTGATCCAAAGGGCTGGCTTGAGTGGGACGGCGACTTCGCGCTAAACACGCTTTACTATGGGGAGTATATGAATCGGGGCCCCGGATCCAACACCACGGATCGGGTCACGTGGCCGGGTTACCGGGTCATCAATAGCTCCACGGAGGCCAGTCAGTTTACGGTGGCCAATTTTATTCAGGGGAATCAGTGGCTGCCGGCCACGGGGATTCCGTTCTTTCCTAATTTGACGGCGACTACTTAATTGAGGTATTCGGGTACGGGTTTAAGATGTTCGGGTTTTGGGTTCGGCTAGGTATTTCTTCAATTTGTAACATTGTTGCTTAATATTCTTGATGTATTTTATTTCCACTTCCAAAATGGTGATATAGGGGCTCTTCGGAGTATATTTTAATTATTTGGACACAGATAATAATCTGTGTGGTTGAAATAATAGTCTCTTAAAATGTTTTTCTTTTTAAATTGATTTCCTAATTAATCGACTGTACACGTGATTATGCTTACAAAAAATTTCTGGTTGATTCATATTTTACCAAAAATATCGATTTGGTTTCGATCATAACCAAAATTCCAATGTAGAAGAAAAAAAGAAAAAAATTACAAAAAAAAAAACATAGAAAATGAATCATCTTTAATCGAATATAATAATTCTTTAAAAAAATTGTATTTAAAGACATCGATAGTAAAAATATGCCTATAAAATCTTATTCAACGTACAGTTAATATTATGAAAATCATACTTCTAACCATCTAAAAGAAAATTCAAACGAACACGAATCATTTAAAGGCATGAACAGTATAAAAAAAATAAAAGAGAAGAAAAATTAAAGGTGGCCTTTAACAACGCTTAACAGACAACGGTTATGATGAAAAACGTCGTCATATCATAAAAAACTGTTGTCGTAAGTCCAAAAGTGCGTTCATAGTCAACGGTTTTATCACCGTTGTCGTTGACCTGTTGTGGAAAGATCAAAAATGCGATCATAGACAACGGTCTGTGTAATCGTTGTCGTTTATTTATTGTCTTAGTTAAAAATGCGATCATAGACAACGTTTTAATAATCGATTTTTCGCCAATGTTGTAGTTAACTTTAAAATATTTTGACAACGTTTTTGCCTACCGTTGTCGTTTCTCTGATGTTGTAGTCAATTTTCACAATGTGTTTACCTACCGTTGTTGTTTCTTTGTTGTTGTATTCAATTTTCAAATATTTTGACAAGGGTTCCGACTACTGTTTCCCCATCTCCGTTGTCATTAATTAATCTTCTTATGTACAATTAATTTATACTTAGCGACTAGATTCTTCCAATACTTTGATTTTCTTCATTAATAGTTTGAGTTACCTTAAACTAAATTAATTATTAAACTATTAATCTAAATACTTAATTAATTATTAAACTACGTAATATAAATACTTAATTAATTATTAAACTATATACAGTTAAACCTCGATAAAGTAATATTTCGATAAACTAATAACCCACTAAGATAATAATTTATTTCGATTTCAATATGGATCAATGTATTAAAATAATGTTCAACAAAGTAATAACCTTGTTAAATGAATATTTTTTTTGCGGTTTCATATTACTTTATCGAGGTTTAACGGTTATCCAAAATATTTTTCACCAACTCCCCCTGCGTGCAAACGAATTCCCCCTTACTCCATCTCCCTTCCCCCTTCCCCCTTCCCTCATCAAACTCCATCTCCCTCCTCGTCAACGAATTGTCCCTACTCTCATATCCGAGCATCGCAATTTCGGTGTTCAACTGGTAGGTTTTTTCGATTATCCGGAGCGTCAGACGATTCGCAGGAAGCGCACCGTCTGCGGGCCGAGGTAAAACCTCTCTCTCTCTCTGGATTCATCGTTAATTATTTCAAGAGTGTGTATTGACTGTTATATATGCTTTGTGTGATTTAAGAATGTGTATTGACTGGCATGTTTCAAGTTCATACCATGGGACGGTCATTTTCTTCTTTTACTGTTTAATTAATTAGTTCTAGACTCTGTGAAATCAAATGATTTTTTCACATTCTTCATTTTTCGATAAGTCTGTTCCTTTTTTATACTTTTAGTTTGTATGGAGATAATGTTATATTCGTGTTGCATTCGATTTGTATTTGCGCGTTTGTGTTTCTAATTTTTTGCTTTTTTTAATCCTTACATTTCGTGCGGTGACTGCCTGGGACTGCTATTTTCTGCTTGTATGAGCGATAGAAGAACAGTATGAAGCTTATTGTGCTATATTTTGCATGGATTATATCGTTTTTCTGAACTCGAAGCCTGATTGTTTTTTGATGATTTGAAGAGATTTTTTGATTGAATTTTCTTTCTGCTTAGCTGCCTTTGGCAGTTGGATTCGTTTCCTTTGGCATTTGAAAAGTAGGACCACGTTTGAATAACGTACTTTCTTGGTAGTTTTGATTGATCGTCTTCACAATTTATCATCAATCAGCTCTCTCTCCATAAATCTGTCGTTATTTTTCTTTCATTTGATTTAACTTGGAAAAGATAGAGGAAGTTTATAATGCAACCAGAGATGACTTATGCTGCTATCTTTCACTTGCTCAAGTTACAGAGAAGATCATGAACGAAGCTTGAAATTCTTTTGTACAATTATTTCTTTTAATTTTCTGCATCCCAAATTAAGTCAATTAATTATGAGTTTAAGACAGCATTTCTGAATATGACAAAAGGGAGTCAGGAAAATTATAATAAGGGTTTGAGTGGTGTAAGAAAGTGAATGAGATTAGAATCAGAAGTAGTCTTCATGCTGCATGCAGAGGTTGTAAGAAAATAGACCAATAGCCAGATTTATTTTGGGCCACCTATCCATCAAGTGCTATTAATTGCTGCCCCCCCGCATCAAATAGTTTAGCACCTGCTGCTCCAAATCCAGGTGACCTTACTGCTGTAGATTAGCTCCTTGGTATCCTTGAATTTAGTTACCAATAGGACTGTTCCAATAAATAGGCTTGTTTCTGTATTTGTCATAGTTCATGGTGTTCCAGTGAAGCCTTGTAGACCAGACATGTCTGCTGTCAATTGGAGGCCAGGATAAGGCTTACTTTTAGGATTCGTGGTGATTTTTTTTTTTTTTTTTGTCTTTGTCTCTTTCACTTAGAATTCCATTTAACTTCTTCATCAACAAACATTTGTCAGAAGAAATGTAAAAATTTGTTCACATCGTATTAATGGTGCAACTAGAAATCTATTCCAATTAGATTTGAGGATGTTGATTCTCCTGTTCCTCATTCTGTAGAATACACAGAACTTAATTTATTGAGTTAGCACCAACCAATAAAAATATGAAAGTTGTATGCACGAAACAAACAGTGGCATGCTCCAAGACGTAGGTTTCTATTATTCTATATAGTGGATTTTTTTCATGCAGTAATGAACTGCCAAATGTGATGAATAAAAGTCGAGTGTATTACATTCAATCATAGAGTCAGTAAATTAAATATTAGTAGAGTTCCTTTCAGCTGGTTTATCATAGTTTATGTACATGAATATAAATCTATGAGGACTCAAAGTTATGACTATGTTTGATTTTCTGGAAATTGGTTGTATATTTGAAATCTTATTTTGTGGCAATCAAAATTCAATCTATACTTTGCAGGGGTTGTGTTTAAGTGAAATGTAAATATTTTTTTTCATATATTTGCAGCTGCAGTAGGTTCTGCTAGTGCCTTAATCCACTTTAATTTCAATTATTTGATAGGGGCCCAAAACTGGAAAATGCAAGAAGACAGCTTTCCAACTAACAAGGATCGTTTTATTTGTAAACAAAACTGAAGCAACCACTCTCTACACATAAATAGGAGTTGATGTTTGAGAATAAATGTTATCCGAATTTGACCGTGTTTGAGTTTGCTTGATCCATATTCCATGTACGGAGTTTTGTTTATCCATGCTTTTATTTCAGTTGTAAATTTTATGAATATATTAAGTGTTTGCTTCCATGAAGAGCTTAAGCTTATTATTCTTACTACTTTCTACTTCTTTGCAATATAAACACAATTGCCAATAATTTCTTTGATTGGCTGCAAATGATTACCAGAAATTTCTGAAGATGGGGACTATTGTAGCTGTTGCAAAAACATTTTGATTTAGGAAGCAATTAGAAATGTACAAACCAACAAGTAATTCTTCTGAATCAGCCATTGAAGCCTGTGTCTATGTTTTTTCGGTATATACACATTGAAACTTTGTACAGGATTTTGTATTTACTTTCTAAATAGTAGTTTGTTTCTAGTTTTGTTATTGTAGCACTCTTTCTGGACACGAATGTGATTTTATTGTTAGGATATTTATAAATTAAAACCATTGTGGTTAATATATATTAGAACGTTTAAAAATATTGTCTTTACTCAATAAGTGTTGTCGTAAGTTTATATAACAACGGTAATCAACTACAGTATAATAAATTAAAACCGTTGTTGTAGATCTATATATACAACGGTTTTCAACCTTTGTAAAACATAGATAATACAACGGTTAATAACCGTTGTCTATAGCTTCTACTATGACGACGGGACCTTCCGCTACAGTTGGAAACGTATCTATGAGAACGGTTAAAAACCATTGTTGTTGTTAGTTACGACAATGGTTTTCAACCATTGTCTATTAGCTTCTACTTACGACAACAAGAACTTTCGCAACAGTTGGGAACGCACCTACAACAATGGTCATAAAATGTTGTTGTAGGTAGTTACAACAACGAGTATTAACCGTTGTTTATGAGCGCATATGTACAATAACGGGACCTTCTGCAACAACAATGGACTTTTTTGTAGTAGTAGATGAGTGTATCAAAGTTAAAATAGTCGAAGAAGATGGTAGGTTTTTAAAATTGTTTTTAACATATAAAAATAAAATATTTTTGGTTTGGCTTGATTCGGTTAATCAATGATTAAATCGTAAATCGAAACAAAAATTAAAAATACAAAAAGTGAAAACCGAATACCAAACTAAATTTCTTTAGTTCAATTTGGTTCGATTTGATTCAACTGGTAAACCAACCAAATTGACTAACCCTGATTATACTAAGCACAATGTGAGGTTGATACGAGTATACCACCACGCACATATGACTACAGGTCTACAATCAGCATTACGATTTTGACATGAATTCATTAATAGAGTATTACAATTATTTAAGCATCATCTAATCTACATGAAAACACCATTTTACTAAATTCTAAGATATTTGATCGACGTATAATGTCAACCATACTACTTAATTATAAAGAAAGAGTGCCTCGTCATTTCATTACGATTGAGAGAGCTCGAGCAAGACGACAGAGGACCAGATTATCGACTTCTAATTAATATGTATCATGGATGTAGAAAATAGATTCCTATTAAACTGGGTCAAATAATGAGATCTTACACATCTCATGCACCCTTGTTACTATTCTTATCGTAAACGAACATCAGCAAGAGATTATCGGTTGAACCAAAAAACAAGAACGATTTTCAATCACACACCAATAAAAAAGTCAATTAATATATTTATCTCGATTTAGAAATGGCATATAAAAACCAGATCAGTCCCTTTGAATCATTCGCAAGCAGTAACATTCAACAAAACAAAAACAAAAAAAAAAACAAAAGTTGTAATTAATAATACATATAATATGTGGTGTAATTCACAAGGAAGCCGTGCGAAGATGATCAAGGAAAGCCTCGTCTTCGTGGTAGCCAGTTTGTTGGTGAACAACGCCATCGGCGAACGACATATCTTGCAGTCAGAGACCGTCTTCGATATCACCAAATACGGTGCTAAGGGCGACGGCACGACAGATGATGCAATGGTGTGTATTTCAAAAAATACAAATAAATGAGTGTTGCATGCATGCATCAACAGTTTTGTTTTACATAGATTTACATATTAGTAATAGTATATGTTAAATGAAATGACATGCAGTCGTTCATTCAAGCTTGGAGGGCAGGATGCGACGCTGCCGGACCGGCAAGGATTTTAGTTCCGGCAGGGAAACAATTCATGATGGGTGAGGTGGTTTTGAGCGGACCGTGCAAGGCGGCGCCACCGATGGTCGTCGATATCCAGGGCACCCTCCTCGCCAATACTGACCCCAGCGCCTACTCCAACGTAATGTGGATCTTGATCGAGCATGTCGATAATATCAAGATCCTTGGCGGAGGTACCCTTAACGGCCGTGGTCAGAACATGTGGAAGCTGGCAGGCGAAGGCAATCACATGCCCGTCGTAAGTTTCCAATCTTAAATTAATTATAATACAAATATTTCATATGCATTACGAATTACTAATATGTATGTATACTTATATATATATATACATATATATATAGAGTTTCACATTGCAATCATCTACAAAAGGCGACATAAGCAACTTAAACTTCGTCGACGCGATGGGGTTCCATAGCAAACTTATTGACAGCATCGACGTAAAGGTAAGTAACTTGAAAATCACGGCCGATGGGGAGAGCCCTAATACCGACGGAATCCACTTGAGTAACGCGACCAACATTAACATAACCGATTCCGTGATTGCAACCGGCGATGATTGCGTTTCCATCGGAACGGGCAGCACAAATGTCTATGTAAACAAACTCATGTGCGGCCCTGGACATGGACTCGCGTACGTTCTAGCTTTAATAAAAAAATATTTATTATTAATTATACTTACATTACTAATGGTTGTGTCGTGTCGTATTAGTGTTGGGAGTTTAGGAAAGAGGCCCGATGAGCTGAGCGTGACTGGACTTACCTTCATCAACTGCACATGCAAAGGAACAACGAATGGCGCAAGAATCAAGAGCTATCACGCGTCGCCTGTGATGACTGCTACCAAGATCACTTTCCAAGATATAATAATGGACAGTGTCAAGAATCCTATAATCATCGATCAACATTACTTCTCCAAGAGCAATCCTGATGTATTTTTATTTTTTTCGAATAATTTAATCGTCTGCCATATCCAAATTTCAATCTTTTTTAACTCGATCATGTTTTGCAGCAATCCAACGTGAAGATTAGTGAAGTTATATTCAAGAACATAAAGGGAACCACCATCTCGGATGTGCCTGTTCTACTCAACTGCAGCTCCAAAGTCCCTTGCGACAATATTGAATTGACCGACATTGATCTGAAACCAGTTTCACCAGCTTCAAAAGTTTCTTCCGCATGTGTCAGCGCCACCAACATCAAACCTAGCGGGACTCTTAACCCCCCAGCTCCCACTGCATGTGAAAAGTAGACTCATTTTTCCTATTCCCCACCAAAATAAAATAGAGGAATGTTTAAGTTTTATTTCTTTTTTTTTCTTGAAGAGTTATGATAATTAATGGTGCACGAACTCTGAATTATTATACTAAGTTGGAATTTTTTATTTTTTTGCATTTCGGGTTATAGATATACGGGATATGATGTTACTATTTGTATACTATATATTGAGCACACACCCAATCCTCTCTTCTTTTTCTAAAAGAAAGACAGAGAGATTAGGGAACTCTTAGTTTAGAATCAAGAATCGCAAACATTGATGTTGTCTACTGGTAGATGATTCATGTAAATGGTTTAATGTTTGTTGAGAAATAAAGTTTTGAATGATCTCAAACCCTTTTGTAATTGTAAACCATTCTTTGTATATGACTTAGCTTATAATCAGTCTAAGTCTGTAAAGGTAGACTGATATAGATCATATTAGATTTCTAAGAGTTGAAGATTTTCAGAGTTCAGTCAGACTACACCGAACTCAGGCTGAAGACAAAGTCTAGCTGATCAAGATCGAGATTAGTTCGGTCTCAGTCAAGCTTATTGATGTACGAGGTGTGAAGCACAAATCCCAAATATAATGGTCAACAGAGACATTTGACTTCCAAATCAATCTTGACCAACCAGGAAGTACCAATAAAACCCTTGTCGGCCAGCTTCACGAACCTTGTTGGTCCCGAGATAAACGTTCAGGTGTAGAGGGGGGGGGGAGGTGAATACACCTGAAAATTTTCTCAACTTAAAACGCGAACAGTCCTATTCAGGAGAGTACCTTGCTTAACAAGTTCAGTAGACCAAGCAAGCTATTCTGAATCGCGTGGACAGAGTGACTGACTATACTGAGGTCTGCTAGCTGATTGATGTCTGAATTCAGTACCGTTCAGTAGAGTGCAGAAATGTGTAGGCCCAATTCAGTTGAGTTTGAAAACGTTTTTATTAAAACAGTTTCAGTAGGTTAGTGCAATCTGTTAAGCTTTGTTGAAACTCAATTGAATGATTTGTAAAATGGTTTTCTGTATGAACAGTAATCAATGCAACAGTAAAAACAGAACACAGCGATTTTAAAGTGGTTTGGATATCAACAATCCTACGTCCACTGTCCCGAAAAGATCAGGAGACTATTTTATTATACTGAGTTAGTCTCAGTCGGTGTGTGCACTGGACAAACACTGGTCTTGAGGATTATACTGAGCAAGTTTCAGTTTACAAGTATCAAACTGAAGTGTTTGACAAACTCTCCAACAATGAAGGAGTTCTTAACAAGTAAGAACAGTCTAGGGATGAACTCCTTCGGTCTAAGCTATGGATATATTCAGTAGAGCTTAGGTTAGAGGGAAGGGAACAAGAAGATGGCTTCTAAAGTGACGAATAGTGAGGAATAAGCTCTTTGGGTTCGTGTTCAATCACTTGGATACTAGAGGCTATTGATTCTAATTCAGCTTGGTTCCCTTGAGCAAATATGCCGCCTTTCGCTTGAAGTATTTCTCTGAAGTTCTTGCGGAAAGCTTTGAGTTCTGTAAGTATTTGCTCGTAATCGCTCGTATGTGTTCTTGGTCTGGTTAGCTTCTTCGATTTGATTTTCCCTGTATTTATAGAGGTGAGACATGGAAATATCCGTTGGAGACGTCGATCCATGTGTCACTCTCTTTTGGGTAGCTAACGGCTCTTTCAAAGAATCTGGCAGAGTCTTTCTCCTCTATTTCTGGAAAGTGGTTGACTTGAAGCTTTAATCATCTGACAATCAGAACTTGAAGCTTTAATCAGAACTTTGACAGTTGGCTGCTCGTCATTGGTCGAGGCGTAGAAAGTAGTTGAGACACACAGACTTCTAGGCAGATCTGAAGGTGACTTCTCTGATTACCTCGTTTGACTCTACTGATTTAACATATAAGATCATCTGACAATCAATAAGACTGTCAGGCCATTGCTGAATCTGACCTGGGTTCAATAGTATACTCCTGCTGAGTGCAACTCTACTGAAGGTCAACTTTGAGTTCAGTGAACTGCTCCTGCTGAGTCCAGTTCTACTGACTCCTTTCAGTATGCTACTCTTGCTGAGTCCAGCACTACTGAATATGAGCACCTCTCAGTATGCTGCTCCTGCTGAGTCCAGCACTACTGATTCTTCACTTCATGGTACTGAGGCAGATAGTCTACTGAAGGGTCA
Organism: Lavandula angustifolia; assembly: GCA_028984105.1. NCBI lineage: Eukaryota > Viridiplantae > Streptophyta > Magnoliopsida > Lamiales > Lamiaceae > Lavandula > Lavandula angustifolia. The sequence goes on from CM054805.1 coordinate 19,430,733, forward strand.
GCAGACAGAACTCTGAGCCTGAACCATACTGAAGGAAAGTCTACTGAGTCTGAAACTCTCAGAGACTAAGGCGTTACTATTACAACTCAATGGTTCACCAATCAAATTAGGGTTTTGGGATCATTCAAATCTTCTAAATGCTATACTATTGAATCATCTCCCAACAATTTCCCCCTATTTGATGATGTCAAAACCTAACACTACAAACTATCAGATACAAGCTCCTTAAAAATATTACAAGTAGAATCAATGGATGTTGGGAGATGATTCAGTCCCTCCACAACTTGTTGGGAGATAACTGAGTAGCCTAGTACTCTGAAGATTTGAAGATCCCAAAACCCTACCTTGACTGATGAACCATTCCATTCTAATCTGTTGTTTTGTCTCTGAGAGTTCAGACTCAGTAGACACTCTTCATTTGGTTCAAGCGCTTAGTAGATTATCAGCCTCAGTACCAGAAGAAGAAGACTCAGTGATAGTGGACTCAGCAGGAGCAGTATATTGAAAGGAGTCAGTGGAACTGAACTCAACAGGAGTAGTTCACTGAACTCAGAGTTGATCTTCAGTAGAGCTGAGTACCCTACTGAATATAGATCAGACTCAGCAACGGATGTACAGTCTTCTGACTGTCAGGATTTATTAAGTCAAATCAGTAGAGTCATACGAGGTATAGAGAAGTCAGCTTCAGATCTACCTTGAAGTCTGTTCTGCCTCACCTACTTTCTTCAGCCTCGACCAATGACGAGCGGCCAGCTGTCTACGTTCTGATTAAAGCTGCAAGTCAATAACTCTCCAGAAATGGAGGGAAAGGACTCTACCACCATCTTTGAAAGAGCCGTTAGCTACCCAAAAGAGAGAGACACATGGATCGTCGTCTCCAACGGATCTATCCATGTCTCTGCTCTATAAATAGAGGGATAAATTAAAATTGAAGCTAAAGAAAAACCTACGAGACACCAAGAACACGAGCATTCATGAGCAACTCAAAATGACTTAAGCCTTCCGCAAGATCTTCACAGAGTAATCTCCGGCGAAAGGTGACAAACTTGCTCATAGGGAACCAAGCTGAATCAGATTATAAAGACTCTAGTATCCAAGCGGCTGAATACGAACTCAAGTCCATACTTAACTATTCGTCGCTCTGGAAGCCACTTTCTCATTCCCTATCCCTCTAACCTAAGCTCAGCAGATCTTATCCATAGCTTAGACGAAGGAGTTCATATCTGAACTGATCCTTATTGTAAAGGACTCATTCATAGTTGGAGAGTTTGTCAAACGTTTTAGTTTGATCCTTTGTAAACTGAGACTTGCTCAGTATAAATCTCAAGACCAGTGTTTGCCCAGTGTACAAACCGACTGAGACTATCTCAATATAATACATAGCTTCCTGATCTTTCGGGACAGTGGATGTAGGATTGTTGGATCTGAACCACTTTAACAATTGCCTGTCTTCTGTCTTCTTTTTACTAATGCATTGATTACTGTTCATACTGAAAATGTCTCTAAAATCATTCAACTGAGTTTCAACGAAGCTTAATCAATCGCACTAATATACAAAAACTGTTTTCTTAAAAACGTTTTCTAACTCAACTGAATTTGGGCCTACACATTTCCGCACTATACTGGACTTCAGCTGAACGGTACTGAATTCTAACTCAAGTCAGCTAGCAGGCATCAGTAAAGTCAGTCACTCTGCCGCGCGATCCAGAACAACTTATTTGGTCTACTGAACTTGTTCAGTATGACACTCTCCTGAAAAGGATTGTTTGCGTTTAAACTTGAGAAATTTTTTCAGGTGTATTCACCCCCCCCCCCTCTACACATGAACGTTTAATCTCGGGACCAACAATTGGTATCAGAGCAGGAGTTCTCTAAGACTCTTGTTATTCTGAAACTAGTCTACTTGAACAGATCCAGAAAACGTTTTCACTGCATATCATTCTTCATTCATATCATTATCTACTATGTTTGATATGTCAGGATGGTACTCATATTCTCAGTAGAGAACTACGGGGTATGGCGAGTCAGAATGGAGGCACATCTGATTTCCCTCCACGACAGCATGACAGAGGTACTGGAGGATGGACCTATCGTTCTGATGGTTGATAGTATCGTAACTCAGGACCCTGCACAAGGAGGAGGAATGGTGACCGGGAAGAAGATCCCTAAAGACAGAAGTCTCTTCACCCCTGAGGAGAAGAAGCTTCACAACTTAGACCGGGTCGCCAGAAACGCCATACTGACCACTCTGAGCGATTCCTATCTCGGGATAGTTCAGGACTGCAAGTCCGCGAAGGAACTCTGGGATGCTCTAGCGCTACTGAGTCGGGGGACTCAGAAGATCAAAGCGAACAAGCTGGCGCTGGAACTTCAGAAACTAGAGAGACTATCTCTCATGCCTGGTGACTCCATTGAAGATCTTAACATCAGATTCACGGATCTGATGAACTCCATCAACGGGTGATGAGTCGTTTTCATGCTTAGTGATTTCAGGCCGAAAAGTGCGTTAATTGGCCAACCGGTGCAGTCGCAGTGGCGTATTATGCAGGGTTTCGGTGCTGACATGGCAGGATGACAAGGATATTAATTGGCGCGTTTTGGTGAAGAAAAGGCGCGGAAAGTCGCGGTTTAGGGCACGGTTATGAGGAAAGGAAAAGATCAAGAAAATATCTTTTGGTGGTTAAGGAAAGATCTTGTTTCCTTATCCACCCAAATCTTTTCCTAATCAAGATCTAAAGGAGGAGTATATTAAGAGATGAAGGGGGCACGAAATTCACACCACCTCTGCACCATAGAACACGTCCCCAACATCCCGAGTTCACATTCCGGCCATTGCTCCCTTCCGAACCACCGTCGACCGCCGCCGCACAACCACCGCCGCCGAACTGCCCAAGCCGAAGACACTTCCGAACCTTTTCGACCAGATTTTGTAGTTTAGTAGTTGAAGAAGAAAACACTTTTTAATTTCCGTCTCTTACGTTTTTAAATTCCAAGTTTGAATTCTAGTTTTATTTCGTTTTGCATTTAATCGTTTTCTAGGATCTTAAGATTTACATTCGAACACTCGTTGCTATTTTAATTCAAGTTCTAGTTTAATTTCGTAGATTTATATTTTCTGCCTTAATAGTTTTAATTTTCGTTCATGCTAGATCTAGGGTTATTCGTGTTTATGTTTACGTTACGTAAACTGTCCCAGTTGCCCAACCGAAGCGTCTGCATGAGTAGCTAAACTTTTTAGGGTCCGACAGAATGTGAATGCACACGTGAACAGTACATGAGGCTTAGGTGCTCATAATTAATCAAAAGGGTTTCGGGATAATTACGAATTAATTAATCGGCTAGTAATTTAGGATTGATCACCCTAGGTTGCGCGATCGTAGCTAACTTAGTACTTCCATCGTTTCTCGTGGAACAAGACTAGGTAAGTAGCAAAATTATTCGTTAGAGTAATTGGATTAAACCGATAGGAGACTATGAGATGCCCAACATACGAGTAGGCTCCTATACCAGCTCCCTTAGTTCGATAAAGCCGTCTAGCTATTAAATCTATTGTTTGCCCAACAACGTAGGTTGTAGCTAGGTTAGGGAAGTAGCCGTTTCTATGCCCAACATGGCGGTTACCGAATAAGTAAGTGGGAGTGAGGATCACGCAGTTTAAGTTACGGTGGTCTATAACTAGTAGATTCTTGAGATTAATTCATATTAAGTGCCAAGGATTGGAATAAACATGTGCATAAATATTCTTTGGACTCGCTTTTCAATTGCCTAGTTAATTCAGTTTAAATTCCGTTTTCTGTTTTTATATTTGCTTTTAATTTTACAAGTTCGTAGTTTAATAGAAAACCCAATTCTTGCGTGGTTGCTAACCAAAACCCTAGATAAGTAGGAAAAATAAAGTGTCTAGTCGTCCGTTCCCTGTGTTCGATACCTGTGAACTATACTGAAGTAATTCTCTAATTTTTACAGGATTATTTGGTGCAATACAACGATCACCAAATTGGCGCCGCTGCAGGGGAACGGTGTTAACTAGTTTCTTTGATTTTTCTACTAATCTTTCGTGCTTTTTAATGTTGCATGAGCAGGTCTTCCAAGCCTAATTCTATATTCGATCCTGAGATCGAGAAGGCAGCTAAAAGAAATAGGAAGGTGACAAAGCTGCAAAAGCAACAAATTCTGTCAAGGACAGCAGACGTCTTAACTGCCCAACCAGGAGACAAAACATACGCCGTTGATCCGATCAGCGACTCAGAACCAGAGACTATTTTGTTCGACAAAACACTCCACAACACTCCAGTAACAAGCTCAGAATCAGAGGAGGAAGAGATGGAGGACGAAGTGCATGATCCACCACCCTTGAGGATGAATACCGGATCGCTTGACATGGGAGCGGACCTACCGGGACCAATCCAAATCACTACTACAGAACAAATAGATGTCAAGCTGAACATGGTCGCTGCCATGCCGAAGTTTTATGGAAGGATGAACGAGAATCCAAATTCTTTTTTGGCGTCGTTCAACCAAGTGTGTAATCTGCACCGGCAGGGCAACCTGGACGCTTTCAAGCTCAAGGCCTTTCCATTCACTCTTCAAGACGGAGCACAAGCGTGGTTCTCTAGTCTAAAGCCGAACACGATCACGACGTGGGCCCAGATGCGTACGGTCTTCTTAAAGAAGTATTTCCCGCAGTCAAAGACAAATACATTAAAGAAGCAGATTTTCGGGATTGCTCAAGAACTCGACGAAACCTTTGGCGCATACTGGGAGAGATTTGGACGACTCGTCGATAGTTGTCCGAACCATGGCTACTCGGATGTGGAGCTTCTACAAATTTTCTATCAAGGAATGACGAGACGAAGCTAAAGTCATGGTTGATATCGGTCGAGAGGGAATTTCCATACAAGCCTCTACGAAGATGCAAGAAATATAATTGAAGGGCTTGCGGAGTCTACCTCACAATACAAAGGACCAAGACCAACAAGGAGAGCAGTAAATTGGTCTCACTCCGATTACTTGGAGGAAATTGATAGTAAAGTGGAGGCAAAATTCGGTCTCTCCGCAAGACAAGCTCGACTTGTTACTCAAGCGTAACGCTCCCGCTTCAAGCCGATCAAATGCCGATCACGCATGCGGAGCGTGTGGAGAAAAAGGACATACCTCACTACAATGTCCGGGAGAAGAAGTAAACGCACTGGAAATTGGAGCGGACAGCAAGGGCTTCATCCAAACCTTCGATGGAGGCAACCGGAAGAACAATTTCAATCGAGGAATCCACATCAACAACAATTCCAGCGGCCATACCAAAGCATCAACAAAATTTTCAAGCAACCTTATCAAGCTCCTAATCGGAATGGCTACCGGCAGACGTATAGGCCTCCGCATCAAAGGCGGTTCCAAGGCAACAGAGTGCTCCGGTTGCCCAACCAGAGCACCCGGAATCCATTGGAAAAACTTTTGGCTGAAATGGTTTCTTCACGGAAGAACACTACCGCATTTCAACAACAAATGCGGCGGGAGATAAATCGAGACAAAGAAGGATCAGCAAGCTACGATGGAAAACTTGGCCAAGCGGATGAATAAGCTGAATTCTACGATGCAAGAGATGAAGAATTCTCAAGGACAACTTCCGGCTCGGACTCGGCCTAACCCGAATGCTATGGCTAATGTAAGTCAATTAAGTATGTGCGGTAAAAAGGAAACGAGATGGAGAGAACGGTGCCCGATCGCCCAAGCGAGTGGAATTTCCGAGAAAGTCAAGTACAACAACTCATCCATCGCTATGACAATTTGTACCAAACACCTACTAATGGTACAAACCGTGCTAAACGGACCGTCTCAAGCATACAAACCTCCACACCATCAAATATACCAACAACAAGGTCCATCGCATGGCCAAGCAGACCAGGGATCTTCTTCGTTTGAAGAATTGATGCACGAGATGATTGCTTCTCAAAAGGAATCAATTACATATCAAAGGCAGATGCAGAAAGAGATAATCTCAAATTAAAATGAGATTCAAGCCATGAAGGAAGAGATGCAAAAATTGAAGATGGATCAGCAAGTTACTTTGGAAAATCTATTTGAGCAAGTGTGCAAAATGACCAGCTCACTCCAAGATCTGAAGGGAGGTCACGAGCATTTACCTTCACAAGCTCAAAAACTGCTAAATCTAAATTCCCATAACTGCAATCAGATTACGTTGCGTGGAGGAAAAGAATTGCCTGGCCCAATTATGCAACCGAGACACCCAGAAAAGCTGGCAGAAAAGAAGAAGGCCGCAGAACAGCCTGCACAACCCTACCGTCCAGTAGAGCAGCATGTTGAAGATGTTGAACCAGAACAGGAAGAGGAAGCTGTCCCGATTATCCGATCGGAGTCTAAACCGATACTTCCTCCACCATTTCCGGAAGCTTTGGAAAGTAAGAGAACGCCGAACAAGGAAAGCATGGATTACATGAAGCTGTTCGAGAAATTAGAGATAAATATCCCTTTCCTTGAAGCCATAAAGATTCCCAAGTTCGGGAAATTTGTGAAGAATTTCATTGTCGGAAAAGTTCCCGAGTCCGGAAAACTCTTGTTCGACCACACAGTATCAGCAATCATACAGAAGATGCTCGCTCGCTAAATGTCTTGACCCGGTATGTTTACACCGCCTTGTCTGATGGGTGATGTTTTGATTAAGCAAGCCATGTGTGATTTAGGAGCGTCCATTAATGTTATGCCATTGTCCGTCTATAATCAATTAATTGGAGTTGAATTAGTGTCCACTAAGGTGATAATTCAATTAGCGGATAGGTCATGCATTGCTCCAATAGGTTTACTCGAAAACATTTTAGTCAGAATCAACAATTTTGTCTATCCTGCTGATTTTTATGTAATTGACACAAATGATAGGCAAGTTGAAGGAACTCTGGGAGTGTTATTGGGTAGACCATTTTTAAAGAGCTGTAAATGCTATAATTAATGTGGATGAGGGTTCGATAAGTGTAGCATACCATAACGAAACTTATGTTCATCGCATAGCTGAAACACTTAAGGAACCCTATGATCATGAGAATGAGAATGCTTTTTCTACTAACTCCATTGATGCTATTGTCCAAGAATATCTTGAGACGTATGTGATGCAGGATAAAATGGAGGTCACCTTGACTCAAGGACTGACCGAAGAAGATGTTGAAGATATGATGGACGAGGAGATCAGAGAAAGTCTCTTGGCTTTATACGTAGCTCCAAAACTGGAAATTGTCGGTAGTGTGTTTCAGTTGCCCAATCAAGACGATTCTATAGTAGAATGGCTGACAACCGTGGGATTGAAGCCCCAACCTGAAAGAGATAAGAAAAGGACAAAGCAAGAGGGCGAGACTACCATCGTCTTGCGGATGCATAGGCCATCAACCAAGTGTGAGGAAAAATTTCGGAATAAGGCCTATGACGATTTCAAGTGGTATAAAGATCGTGGGAAGAAGATGAAGCGGGTGATCAATGTAGTGGATGTGACTCCACTGCACATACTATCACACGATTGATCTTGAAGAGGAGGTCTAGCCAAAGACTCTAAAGAGAGGCGCTTCCGGGAGGCAACCCGCGTTTCTAGTAATTTTATTATTTTATTTCGTATTTTGTTTCCATTTGATTTTATGCTTGGTGTGTTCTTCTTTTTCAGATTCTTGGCTAAGTGTGATTAGTTCACTTAAGTGCAGTTGTTGCCCGACATTTTCCATTCGTCGTACTGTGATGAGCCGATTGCCTCGCTTGCCCAAGCGAGGCGCCAAGTAACTTTTCTCCCCAGTTTTTGTTTTTCGTTTTTGTTTTCTGTTTTGAGTCAGTTTTTGTGAGTCTTTTATGTCCTTACACTTGAAAGGGTTCAAGTGTAAGGAGGGGTAGTTTATTTTCTTTTGTCTCTTGTGTTAGTATGTTCTTACACTTGAAAGGGTTCAAGTGTAAGGAGGGTGTTTTTGTTTTTATTTTGTCATGCCTTCTCTCTTTGTTTTGTCTTTTCTCCTTGCTCGAGGGCGAGCAAGTTTTAAGTGTAAGGAGGGGGGTATTTTGTGTCGAAGCATGCCAAAATTTTCGATTTTTGATACGCCGATTTAAGCATGTCTTATTTGTGCTTTTATGTTTCAATATGCTTGCTTGTAGACTTTGTGAAAATTAGATCTAGGAACATATGTGTATGTAACTTGGGATGAGGAAAAATAAACCTTGTTGGATCGAATTTTATAAACCACTCATTATATTAGATTTGAGCCTTAAAGTAGGACACTTCCTACTATTTCTTTTGAGAGTGTTTATCCGCAAAATTGCAATAAGTTTGAGTCATTTGTGATACATGATAGGAGGCACTAGGGATTTTTAGCCAAACGGCCGCGACAAAATATTTTCGACCCTAAATTATCCCCTAGTGAGCCAAGTTGAGCCTTGACCGATTCTTTGATATGAGTTAGTAAAATATTAGCCAAGGCCTTTTAAACTTTCTCTTGACCCATGTTATTGCATGTCTTATAAACTTTCTTGTGCATGATATTGTTGTTTAGAGGAGTGTTACATATGTCCTCTACCTACCCAATTAAGAGGTGCTGAAAAAAGATGTGTATAGGTCGAAACTTGAATGTATAAGCTGCGAAAGAAAAAGCAGAATGTAAGTGGCCTAATTGCCCAGTTGAGACAGTCTGTACCCAGAAAAAGAAAAAATATGCCATGAAAAAAAATATATATATGAAATATTCAGAAAAAAAAGAGAGATGTGGCAGAGAAAAAAAAAAGAAAAAATGGGTACATAAAAATAATTGTAGCATGTATTCGAAATTGCTAAGTGGTAGGAAGTTTTGAATTGTTACATTAATTGCACAACTAAGTGAGTTTGACATGCATAACATTGAAATATAATTTTGATGAAGCTTAGTACCCCTAGGACCCTTACCAACATCAATTTGTCTAAGTCCTAAGCCCCATTACAACCTAATGAGAAAGACCTCCTTGATATTGCTATTGTGACGATCTCTTATCGTGATTGCGTGGATTTATTTTCTTGAGTGGCTTGAACCGGACCTAGATTAGTTGAGTGATGAGCGAAACTTGAGGAGATCCACATTGTTTAGATTTTGACCAAGTTGATATATGTGTGCTTAGTTTCGAAATTTGTATCGTCTACTTGCTTGATGAGATCATATTTGCATGATTTGATTTGCTTGGCTAGTTAATCGGTGTTGAGAATTTGGAATTAATTGGTGCTGCTTCACGTCGTTGTTTTTCATATTTTTATTTGAGTATGTGTTTCTTTGGTGTCTTTGTTTTGTTCGTGTCATTTTATCCTTGTCATGTCGTGTCTTTGTTTTCCTTGAGTCTTTTATTTTTGTTTTGAGTCTTGGGGATTGGCCGAAATAACTAAGTACTTATCTTTTTCTCTCCTTATACTCGAGGGCGAGTATAAATCAAGTGTAAGGATATTTGATGAGTCGTTTTCGTGCTTAGTGATTTCAGGCCGAAAAGTGCGTTAATGGCCAACCGGTGCAGTCGCAGTGGCGTATTATGCAGGGTTTCGGTGCTGACATGGCAGGATGACAAGGATATTAATTGGCGCGTTTTGGTGAAGAAAAGGCGCGGAAAGTCGCGGTTTAGGGCACGGTTATGAGGAAAGGAAAAGATCAAGAAAATATCTTTTGGTGGTTAAGGAAAGATCTTGTTTCCTTATCCACCCAAATCTTTTCCTAATCAAGATCTAAAGGAGGAGTATATTAAGAGATGAAGGGGGCACGAAATTCACACCACCTCTGCACCATAGAACACGTCCCCAACATCCCGAGTTCACATTCCGGCCATTGCTCCCTTCCGAACCACCGTCGACCGCCGTCGCACAACCACCGCCGCCGAACTGCCCAAGCCGAAGACACTTCCGAACCTTTCCGACCAGATTTCGTAGTTTAGTAGTTGAAGAAGAAAACACTTTTTAATTTCCGTCTCTTACGTTTTTAAATTCCAAGTTTGAATTCTAGTTTTATTTCGTTTTGCATTTAATCGTTTTCTAGGATCTTAAGATTTACATTCGAACACTCGTTGCTATTTTAATTCAAGTTCTAGTTTAATTTCGTAGATTTATATTTTTACGCCTTAATAGTTTTAATTTTCGTTCATGCTAGATCTAGGGTTATTCGTGTTTATGTTTACGTTACGTAAACCGTCCCGGCTTGCCCAACCGAAGCGTCTCGCATGAGTAGCTAAACTTTTTAGGGTCCGGCGAGAATGTGAATGCACACGTGAACAGTACATGAGGCTTAGGTGCTCATAATTAATCAAAAGGGTTTCGGGATAATTATGAATTAATTAATCTGGCTAGTAATTTAGGATTGATCACCCTAGGTTGCGCAGTCTGTAGCTAACTTAGTACTTCCATCGTTTCTCGTGGAACAAGGCTAGGTAAGTAGCAAAATTATTCGTTAGAGTAATTGGATTAAACCGATAGGAGACTATGAGATGCCCAACATACGAGTAGGCTCCTATACTAGGCTCCCTTAATTCGATAAAGCTGTCTAGCTATTAAATCTATTGTTTGCCCAACAACGTAGGTTGTAGCTAGGTTAGGGAAGTAGCCGTTTCTATGCCCAACATGGCGGTTACCGAATAAGTAAGTGGGAGTGAGGATCACGCAGTTTAAGTTACGGTGGTCTATAACTAGTAGATTCTTGAGATTAATTCATATTAAGTGCCAAGGATTGGAATAAACATGTGCATAAATATTCTCTTGGACTCGCCTTTCAATTGCCTAGTTAATTCAGTTTAAATTCCGTTTTCTGTTTTTATATTTGCTTTTAATTTTACAAGTTCGTAGTTTAATAGAAAACCCAATTCTTGCGTGGTTGCTAACCAAAACCCTAGATAAGTAGGAAAAATAAAGTGTCTAGTCGTTCGTTCCCTGTGTTCGATACCTATGAACTATACTGAAGTAATTCTCTGATTTTTACAGGATTATTTGGTGCAATACAGCGATCACCAACGGGCTGGGAAAGACATTCTCCAACCGAGAGATGAATCTCAAGATTTTGAGGGCACTGCCAAACGGTCATTAGACTCCCTTTGCTACTTTACTGAGACATTCTGACTTAGATATTGTTACTCCTGACCATATCTTTTTAGAACTTAAAGCTGAGGAGTTCGAGTTTCATCTACCTCAAAGGAAGCAGCAAGCTGAAGCTAACACACAAATCGACCATGCCTTCAAAGCATCAGTCAGCACAGCGGCTCCAACTTCTAGCAAGGCTGAACCTTCACTCAATGATTTACAAGAAGGAAACCTGGCTAAGAAGTATGCGCTCTTGCCGTAAAGTATCAAAAGGAGAAGGAGAGGCGCAGAAAACTCTCAAGAGTCGTTAGAGACTCCAAAGGTAAGTCTGAATATACACCTAAGCGCACTCCTGACTCACATAGTTATGATTGTAGGAAACCGGAGGACTCAGCTCAGTCGAAAGACAGCGAGAGCAAAGAAGAGAGAGTCACTACCTGCTACAACTGCAAGAAGCCAGGACATTATCAGTATGATTGTCCGAGCTCGATCTTCTTGAGAGAGCAAAGACACAAAGCTCGAAGGGAGAAGTTCATCAAGAAGCGTCAAGCATATATAGCTGGTGAACTCTCAGACGACTCAGATGAAGTCGATTCCTTCATGGATTCATCCGACGATGAAGTGGCATTCATGGCCGTAGAGCTTGAAGAAGATGTTGAAAAGTGTCTCATGGCAGGAGAAGAGGATGAGGTAAACTCTCACGCTCCATTTAACTCCTCTTCACAGTGCACACACGACACTATTTCAGGTGCAGATGATAATCTGGACGTCGCAGTCGCATATGAAGAACAACTCGACGAGCAGATTCAAATGAGTCTGCAGCTCAGTAAGACTCTTCAGGAGTTGGATACCCTGAAAGTGGAGAATCAGAGACTTTATCAGGAGAGTCAGGTTGCTATTGAGTCAGAAGGACTTGTGTTGAGACTCAGGGGGGAGATAAACTCTCTGATGGCCAAGTCTCAGCATCAAGAAGATCAGATCTCAGTACTGACCAATGACTTGACTCGGTAAAGATATCCGAACCGAGTCTCGAAGAAAGAGTTGTCAGGACTTCAGACCGAGCATGAAACTGCTGAAGAAAAGCGATGATGTCTGGAGGAACCTGATGACAGAGTGGTACATGGGCGCTGAAAAGAAGCTTGAGGTGATGCTAGCAAGCAACAAGCCTAAGCACTGCAAGGAGGGACTTGGATTCAGGCATGGAGCCTCCTCAATTGCAATCACTCAGAATCATGTACTTCATACAAGATGCAAGCACGTGGACATCAGACACCACTTCATTCGCGATCATGTCGAAAACAAGGATATCAGGATGGAAAATATCCGTACTGACCGTCAAAGGGCAGATAATCTGACCAAGCCTCTAGCTGAAGTCAGATTCAGAGAACTTTCAGTAGAGCTAGGTCTGCTGGACCCTACTGACTCAAGTCAGTAAGTAGATTCAGGAGAGGAGCATTCAGCAAGGGGGAATGTTCACTCTCAGTACTGAGTAAATTCAGTACGTAGAGACTCAGCAACCATCTACATGAGGTATCAGCTGACTATGATGTTCAGCTGACAGGTTTGCGTATCTCTACTCAGTAGCCAATGAAATATTATGTGCATTCATGATTCAGATTCAGCTTCGTATTCAATGCCTTATAAATTGTCATTTAATATAACGGTTTACATTAAATACATGACATTCTATGTAAAGCATGCTGTACTCTGCGGCGCATTAAATACATGTCGTATCAAGTTACTTCTTTGGCTAGTTTCAACTGTATTTTGACTTAGGCGGCTAAATTGATCATTACCTATTTTATAACATTAAATCATAGCCGTCCATCTCATAAAGCTATTTCAAACTAAACCGTGGATTTTTAACTGTTCATTTTCTTTAACATATATAAACACGTTCAAAGTTTAGAAACCGCCATTTTCACTTCGCAATTTTTCAAGCCCTAGATTTTCTGAGAATATCCTCCGTTTCCTTGCAAAACTTCTATATCAAAATCTCAGAAACTCTTTGGTAAATCTTTAATGATTATTCAGCATCGTATATGATACTTATAATATTTTTTTATTCGATACTGATATTTCTTATTTGCAGAATATTAATCATGGCAGGATCATACGTTAACGTTCCTCTGGATATGCAAGAGATCCTTGAGAAGGATCGCGTCTGGTGCGAACCAGTGATGGAGTTCGATGCCTACGAGCTCGACTACATGGAAGAGATCTTCAACGCTCTCAGAGCGACGGGCTTGGAGGGTTTTCTGTCGAGGAAGTCGTCGTATTTCCTCCCTCGTCAAATTGCTGAGTTATATTTGAACTCAGAGTCAGCAAAAGGGGACATCAGATGCAGATTCATTACTCATACGGTTGCCGACCCATCTCATGCCATTTCGGAGATCAAGACGATGTTAGTTAAGGAAGCTTTTCAGCGCAACTTCAAACTTCCCAATGAGGGATTCAGCACGGTGGGATACAAGGATGATCTGATAGACGAGTATTTGGAAATCTTCTGCGAGAAGCCAACTACATTCAGAGCAGCCTTCCCAAAGAACGCCATGCTCCCTCAGTACAGAGCCCTCGCCTACATCGTCACCCAGCTACTAACGAGTCAGGCCGAATCTTTTGATCATGTATCGAGGCCAAAGATACAAATGATGATGGCCATATACGATCACGCCAAAATCAACTGGACTGAGTTCTTTCTCAAAGAATTCATGACTCAGTCCGCCAAGTTCGACAAATCTTCCCAACGCCTAGCCGTGAAGGGAAAACTATTATACGGACTGAAGCTGTCAGTCATGATAGAAGACTTCTGCGGATCGGACAACGTTGTATATGCTGACAAGATTTATTTCAATCCGAAGAAGGTCAGATTTCAGAGCAGGGCAGTGGCCCTTCAGCAAATTGGAGCTGGGCCTGCTGATCCCAAGACAGGAGCTCAGAAGACCTCAACTCCTACAAAGAAGAGGTCGCCTCCTAAGTCTACTCCCAAGACACCGACCAAGAGACTGAAGAAAGTCAGTGAGGTCGTAGCTGAGGTTGTAGCTGAACCACCTCTGCAGCTAAGGGACGAGGCTGAGTCCTCAGAGAAAACTCTATCACTGGAGAAGGCCATCTCCACTGAAGAAGGTGAGACAGCGGACCAAAGGGTCGAAAGTGAACTAATTCCTACTTCTCAGAGCCCCTTGGATATCCCTCCACTCAACAGTATTCCATCTGCTGAGAAGCAACAATCTTCGATAGAAGTCGAAGACTTAGAGACTGCTTCTGAATCAGAATCGATCGGGATGGAGGCGTTTGCTCTGCAATCAAGAGCCTCCCGAGAGATTGCTAAACATATTCCAGAGATAGCCAGCCACACGGATCTTATTATACTGGCAAGGCAGGCTAGACTCCATACACTGATCAGGTTCCAGGAGTGGTCCACCCTGAACAAGCTGATCAAACACCACTCCTGCGAACAACTCCACGAAGTAGAGTAGATGATAAGGAACAAGATTGGCTACTCAGAGCCTTCTGACATCTGTTCCTTAGACGACTTGAGGGCTGCCATGCTCGCCATGCTGAACGATCGCCAACCCACCTCAACAATGGCGCCCTCAGATGGGTCAGACCCCGATGGTCAAGACCCACCCCGTGATTCAGGCCCTGAGAAGCCTGATGAGGGAACTCAACTGGACAAGGATGCTCCTACTTCTACAGCTGAACCACCTCTCAGCATCCTTAGACCAGGACAGTCGGAGGCTGGTACCTCAAAGACAGCAGAACCAGCTCAGCTATTGCTTGAGTCAGCGTTCGAGGTAGCACCCAGCCCTAAAAGCCGACAATCGAAGTCAGTGGCCAGGGCCCTGAAGAGTCAAGGAACTCAGAATAGACTCCTCGCCCGTACCGTCCACAAGACGTGGAGGCAGACCACTCAGGCTCAGAGTGCGGAGATCAAGGGGCTCAGAACTACAATTCAGAACACACCTGCCCCCGACTTCTCAACGATACTAACAGAAGAACTTGCCACTCAACGAGCCAACTTCGAAGAGCAACTGAAGTTGATGGAGGCTGGCCAAGCTAAACTTCTAGAAGAATACAAGGCCGCCCAGTCAGCTCATACTGCATCCATCTCCTCTATCTCTCAGGCCTCCGAGCTCAGACTCCAAACCATTCAGAAGGCCATGGAAGATAAGGTGGATCAGAAGTTGCAGGACATTCAGACGGCAGTGGACAACTCTCACAAGAAGTATAGCGAACAATTGACAAATGAGAGGAATGAGCTGCATGAGAGACTTGTAAAGCTGCAATATGCCTTGGATGATCTTTCCATAGCTTATAAGAATCTGGATAAAAAGGTACAGATTCCCACCCCTGGTCAATT
Source organism: Lavandula angustifolia (assembly GCA_028984105.1). NCBI lineage: Eukaryota > Viridiplantae > Streptophyta > Magnoliopsida > Lamiales > Lamiaceae > Lavandula > Lavandula angustifolia. The sequence continues at coordinate 19,446,149 of CM054805.1, forward strand.
TGCTGATGCCAAAAAGGGGGAAGGGAAAGTGAAGGTACCTAAAGGGAAGGAGAAGGTACTTAGAGTACAAAAAGGAGTAAGGACAGTGGCAGGAGCAACTCAGATTCAGCAATCTGCTCCCACTGGTTCTACAACTCAGACAGCACAAAGCGAGGCCCAGGGTATCTCAGCAGCAGGGGCTGTAGTGCCTGCTGAGACTGGACCAAGTGGCTCAGGACCCAAGGATTCTGCTACTCAAGCAACTCAGACACCAAGCGATATCATTAAGGAAATTGCTGAGTATGCAGAGGAGGATTCAGAAGAGGAAGAGGTTCCTCTACCTCCTCCAGTGCAAGGGAAGGGAAAGAAATTACTGAAGCTTCCCACTCCTCCCAAGAAGAAAGGAACAAAAAGATTCATCACTCCTGAGGAAGAAGCTCAGATAACAGCTGATGAAAAGCTTGCTAGGGAGATTGCCAAGGCTGAGGCTGCCAATAAGCCAAAGAAAAAGCCAGCCAAAGGCAAAACTAAGGCTCCAGCAGGAGGAAGGAAGCCTGGGACAAGGCTGCCTCCAAGAAAACTTGGTCAGTATTGATCTTCTCCATTCTGATATCCTTCTTTTCGACATGGTCATGAATGAAGTGGTGTCTGATGTCCACGTGTTTTCATCTGGTATGAAGAACAGGATTCTGAGTGATTGCAATGGCACTGGAACTATCGCAGAAGATCGGCACTTCATTCTGAATGACATATAGTCGCGTAGCTGCTGTCTCAGCCAAAGGATTTGGGCGCAGCAACTTTCGGCAGCTATGTATTCAGCTTCAGTAGTTGACGTCGCTATTGAATGTTGTTTGTTTGAGAACCATGAGATTAGCTTACAGCCGAGGAACTGACAAGTTCCCGAAGTTGATTTTCGGTCAATCCTGCAACCTGTATAGTCAGCATCAGAATAACCAGTTAGTTCAATATTATATCATCTGCTGGATACCATAAACCCATGTCAGGTGTTCCTCTGAGATAGCGGAGAATCTTCTTTGCTGAGTCCATGTGGCTCTGCTTAGGATTCGCCTGAAATCGAGCACAGACACCTACATCATAAGTTATGTCAAGTCTAGTAGCAGTTAGATATAATAAAGAACCAATAATAGTGCGAAATTCAGTATGGTCTACTGATACTCCCCCTTTGTCAAGATCGATTTTCAGGTTCGTGTTCATCGGGATCTTGATTGGTTTGCCGGATGTGCAACCGAATTTCTTGATGAGGTCTCGAGTATATTGCCTTGATTGATGAGCGTTCCCTTCTCTGATTGTTTGACTTGAAATCCGAGGAAATAATTAATCTCTCCCATCATTGACATCTCGAATTTATCCTTCATCATCTTCTCAAACTGTTGACACATAATGACATTCTTTGATCCGAATATGATGTTATCTACGTAGATCTGCACAAGTAATATGTCATCGTCTAGACGAATGCTGAATAGTGTGCTTTCTACCGTGCCCTTCTGAAAACCTTTCTGAAGAAGAAACTCAGACAGGGTATCGTACCAAGCCGTGGGTGCTTGTTTTAACCCGTATAGAGCCTTTCTGTGTCTATAAACCCTATGTCCCTTCTGAAAGTCGGGAGGCTGTTCTACATAGACTTCTTCTTTCAGCACGCCATTCAGGAACGCAAACTTCACATCCATTTGATATACTCTAAAGCGTTGATGTGTTGCGTAGGCTAGGAATAGTTTGATTGCCTCCAATCTTGCAACTGGAGCGAACGTTTCGTCGAACTTTATCCCTTCGGCTTGACAGTAGCCTTTTGCCACGAGTCTTGCTTTGTTCCTTACTATGACGTTGTTTTCATCTCGCTTGTTATTGAAGACCCATTTAGTTCCAATCACATGTTGATGTCGGATCTATCAACAAGATCCCATACTTCGTTCCTCCTGAACTGATTCAGCTCCTCTTACATGGCAATGATCCAATCAGCATCATTAAGTGCGTCCTCAACTGACTGAGGTTCTTCAGTAGATAAGAAGCAGGAATATAGAGCACTCTCTCCTTGACAGAATCTGGATCTTGTCTTTACACTAGCTGAAGGATCTCCAATAATAAGATCTAAAGTGTGAGCGTCCAGCCATGATCGACGATGTTTTAACTCTTCATCTGAAATTTGTTCAACACAGATAGTAGGTGAGTTAGGCATTTCAGTTATACTATTCTAAGATTGAAGTAATTCAGTTACTAGAGTCGGGTCTACGAGCATTCAAATAAGGAACTTCATTGTTCCCCCTGAATTATTGTTCTCGGTAGAGGTCTCAGTTACCACTTGGGTTTCTTCATCGACCTGGGTTACTTGTGATTGATTCTGTTCATTAGAATCAATCTGTTCAGCTAAGTTTGCTGTTGGCTGAGATTCAGTAGTTTTGTCTTCAATTCCCTCTTTGGAATCATCATCCTAACACAGCTGGATCTTTTCAACATTGTCTTTTAAGCTCAGATCCTGTAGTTGTTTACTGATGTCCTCATATTCTGAATTTGAGTTTCTACTCCTGTCTTCAGTACCAAACTCATTAAAAACAACATGAGGGTTTTCCTCCACGCAAAGGGTTCGGTAGTTAAAAACTCTGAAGGCTTTGCTGACTCGGGAGTATCCTTAGAAGACTCCCTGGTCTGACTTGCTATCAAAATTCTTTAACTGATCATTTCCATTATTGTGGATAAAGCACGAACACCCAAAAATTTGGAAATAAGATAAGAAAGGCTTCCTGTCGTTCCATAATTCGTATGGTGTCTTCTGATGTTGCTTTGTCAGTAGAGATCTTTTCTGAGTATAACACGCAGTATCAGTTTCTTCTGCCCAGAATTTAGATGGGAGTCATGAGTCTGCGAGCAGGGTTCTTGCTGCTTCTTTGAGTGTTCTGTTCTTTCTCTCAGCAATCCCATTTTGTTGAGGCGTGCGTGCAGCAGACGTCTCATGCTCTATGCCTTCAGCTTTGTAGAACTCTTCTACCATCGAATTCAGTGTCTGAACGAATCTTTCTGATTTCGGTGTTCTTCTCGACACTGAGCCTTTTTCAGAAGCATAGGCAACTCTGTTTTGACGTCATGGCAATAAATATGACTCATGTGTAGCGCGAGTACTCATCAATGACCACTAAACCATACTTCTTACCTCTGATCGTCACAGGAGAGACTGGACCGAACAAATCCATGTACAGTAGCTGAAGGATTCCATCCGTGGAAGGTGATGGAACTGGTGGATTTTGCTTCTTTGTTTGCTTTCCCTTCAGACATGCTTTGCACTGAGTGTCTTTGCTAAACACTTCATTTGACAGTCCTCTTACTAGAGCATTTCTAGCTAGCTTGTTGAGCGTCTTGAAGTTGAGATGGCTAAGTCTTCTGTGCCAGAGCCAACCCGTTCTGTTGTCGTTCTTCGCCAGCAATTATACTTCAGGTTCTACTGATTTCCAGTCAGCTACGTATATGTTCTTTTTGCGCGAACCTGATAACACTGTTTTCCCTGTAGATTTGTCAATGACATCACAGAAACCAACGTAAAAAATTACTCTATTTGAGTTATCACAAAATTGACTAACAGAGAGAAGATTATGTTGAAGTCCTTCAACATATGATACTCTTGGAACTGTGGCGGTTCCAATGTTGAGAGTTCCATAGCCTCTGGTATAGCCTTTTGCATTATCTCCGAACTCGATTATGGGTCCTTCTTCATCAGTTTAATTCTTCAGTAGGTTCCTCTGGTATGTCATATTTCTTGAGCATTCGTTGTCCACGTTCCATGGGTCCTTGTGCACCTGCAAAACAGAATTATATTTAGGTACCCTTTATTTTTTATTTTGGGTCCTTAGATGTTAGTTTTTGATACCCAAATCTGTCTTACGACCCTGGTGGTCTCAGACAGTTTCTTCCCACTCTGATCAACATACTTAACCACTGGACTGGTTGATGTTGACTTTTGAGGCTTTATAGGTTCAGGAGTCCTGATCATCTGAGGTGGTGGATTGCTGACCTTAGCCTTCTGAACGACTTTCTTCTTCTTCTTCTTCTGACTCTTGGATCCTCTTCTGACTATAGGATCATAATAATATGACCCATACTGAGCCGGATGTGTTAGTTGCGGAGGTCCATACTGATCAGCCCACTTGACTTTGTTGGTTCCCCCTTGACTGAACTAGGGTGATCTTGAGCTAATCTTCTTGTCAGTTTTCTGATAGTTAGGATGAGGTGTCTTCATCTTTTGTTTGTTCTTTGCTAAGGGGTTCAGAATTTCAGCATTGATTGTCTCCCCTTGAACAAACCTATCAGTCGACCGATTCTCTGAGCGTATGGGGGCAGATGAGGAGGCTCCATGGCTGAACCCGAGGCCCTCCTTGCAATGTTTTAGCTTGTTGTAGGCTAGCATCGCCTCAAGCTTTTTCTCAGCTCCCATGTACCGCACTGTCATCAGGTTCCTCCAGACATCGTCACTCTTCTTCAGAGTTTCATGCTCGGTCTGAAGTCCTGAGAACTTCTACTTCAGTAGAGTCAGTTCAGTATCCTTCTGAGTCAAGTTATTGGTCAGTACTGAGATTAGTTCTTCTTGATGCTGAGACTTGGCCATCAGAGAGTTAATCTCCTCCCCGAGTCTCAACACAAGTCCTTTCGACTCGGTAGCAACCTGACTTTCCTGAGGAAGTCTCTGATTCTCCACTTTTAGGGTATCCAACTCCTGAAGAGTCTTACTGAGTTACAGACTCATTTTAATCTGCTCGTCCAGTAGTTCTTCATAGGCGATCGAGACGTTCAGATTCTCATCTGCACTTGAAATAGTGTCGTGTGTGCAGTGTGAAGAGGAGTTAAATGGTGCGTGAGAGTTTACCTCATCCTCTTGTCCTGCCATAAGACACTTTTTAGCATCTTCTTCAAGCTCTAAGGCCATGAATGCTGCTTCATCATCTGATGAATCCATGAAGGAATCGACTTCATCTAAGTCGTTTGAGAGTTCACAAGCAATGTATGCTTGACGTTTCTTGATGAACATCTCCCTTTGAGCTTTTTGTGCTGCTCTTTTAGCTGTAATGAGCTCAGGACAGTCGTATTGGTAGTGTCCTGGTTTTTTCAGTTGTAGCAGGAGGTGATTCTGCCTTCTTTGCTTTCACTGTCTTTCGACTGTGCAGAATCCTCATGTTTCTTACAATCAGAAGTATGCGGTTTAGGAGCTCGCTTAGGTGTATATTCGGACTTACTCTTCGAGTCTCTGATGACTCCAGAAAGCTTTCTGCACCGCTCCTTCTCCTTCTGATATTTGACGGCAAGCAGTGCATATCTCTGAGCTAAGCTTCCTTCTTGTAGATCGCCTGTTGAAAGCTCAGCTTTGCTATATGCGGGAGCTGCTGTGCTGACTGATGATTTGAAAGCATGGTCAATCTGAGTGTCAGCTTCAGCTCGCTGCTTCCTTTGTGGTAGACCGAACTCGAACTCCTTAGCTTTCAATTCTGAAAATATATGATCAGGAGAAACAATGTCAAGATCAGAATGTCTAAGCAAAGTAGCAAATGGAGTCCAATGTCCATCAGGCAGTGCTCTCAAGATTTTGAGATTCATCTCTCGGTTGGAGAAGGTCTTTCCTAGCCCGTTGATAGTGTTCATCAGATCCGTAAATCTGACGTAGAGATCTTCAATCGTGCGCCAGGCATGAGAGACAGTCCCTCCAGCTTCTGAAGTTCAGCGCTAACTTGTTAGTTTTGATCTTCTTAGTCCTCCAACTCAGTAGCGCCAGAGCATCCCAGAGTTCCTTCGCGGACTTGCAGTCCTGAACTCTTCCGAGGTAAGAGTTACTCAGGGTGGTCAGTATGACATTCCTGGCAACCCGGTCTAGATTGTGAAGCTTCTTCTCTTTAGGAGTGAAGAGGCTTCTGTCTTTAGGGATCTTCTTCCCGGTCACCATTCCTCCTCCTTGTGCTGGACCCTGGGTTTCGACACCTATCGATCATGGAAACGATAGGTCTGTCTTCCAAGACCTCTGTCATGCTGTCGTGGAGGGAAGTCAGATGAGCTTCCATTCTGACTCGCCATACCCCGTAATTCTCTACTGAAAACATGGGTACCATCCTAATTCCTGACATATCAGACATTTTAAATAGTGATATGAATGAAGAATGATATGCAGTGAAAACGTTTTCAGGATCCGTTCAAGTAGACCAGTTTCAGAGAACAAGACTCTTAGAGAACTCCTGCTCTGATACCAATTATTGGTCCTGAGATAAACGTTCAGGTGTAGAGGGGGGGGGTGAATACACCTGAAAACTTTCTCAACTTAAAACGCGAACAGTCCTATTCAGGAGAGTGCCTTGCTGAACAAGTTCAGTAGACCAAGCAAGCTGTTTTGAATCACGTGGACAGAGTGACTGACTATATTGAGGCCTGCTAGCTGACTGATGTCAGAATTCAGTACCGTTCAGGAAGAGTTCAGTAGAGTGCGGAAATGTGTAGGCCCAATTCAGTTGAGTTTGAAAACGTTTTTATTAAAACAGTTTCAGTAGGTTAGTGCAATCTGTTAAGCTTTGCTGAAACTCAATTGAATGATTTGTAAAATGGTTTTCTGTATGAACAGTAATCAATGCAACAGTAAAAACATAACACAACGATTTTAAAGTGGTTCGGATATCAACAATCCTACGTCTACTGTCCCGAAAAGATCAGGAGGCCATTTTATTATACTGAGTTAGTCTCAGTCGGTTTGTGCACTGGACAAACACTGGTCTTGAGGATTATACTGAGCAAGTTTCAGTTTACAAGTATCAAACTGAAGTGTTTGACAAACTCTCCAACAGTGAAGGAGTTCTTAACAAGTAAGAACAGTTCAGGGATGAACTCCTTCGGTCTAAGCTATGGATATATTCAGTGGAGCTTAGGTTAGAGGGAAGGGAACAAGAAGATGGCTTCTAAAGTGACGAAGAGTGAGGAATAAGCTCTCTGGGTTCGTGTTCAATCACTTGGATACTAGAGGCTATTGATTCTAATTCAGCTTGGTTCCCTTGAGCAAATATGCCGCCTTTCGCTTGAAGTGTTTCTCTGAAGTTCTTACGGAAAGCTTTGAGTTCTGTAAGTATTTGCTCGTATTCGCTCGAATGTGTTCTTGGTCTGGTTAGCTTCTTCGATTTTATTTTCCCAGTATTTATAGAGGTGAGCCATGGAAAGATCCGTTGGAGACGTCGATCCATGTGTCACTCTCTTTTAGGTAGCTAACGGCTCTTTCAAAGAATCTGGCAGGGTCTTTCTCGTCCATTTCTGGAAAGTGGTTGACTTGAAGCTTAAATCAGAACTTTAACAGTTGGCTGCTCGTCATTAATCGAGGCGTATAAAGTACTTGAGACACACAGACTTCTAGGCAGATCTGAAGCTGACTTCCCTGATTACCTCGTATGACTCTACTGATTTAACATATAAGATCATCTGACAATCAATAAAACTGTCAGGTCGTTGCTGAGTCTGACATGGGTTCAATAGTATACTCCTGCTGAGTGCAACTCTACTAAAGGTCAACTCTGAGTTCAGTGAACTGCTCCTGCTGAGTCCAATTCTACTGACTCCTTTCAGTATGTTGCTCTTGCTGAGTCCAGCACTACTGATATGGACACCTCTCAGTATACTGCTCTTGCTGAGTCCAGCACTACTGATTCTTCACTTCATGGTACTGAGGCGGATAGTCTACTGAAGGGTCAGCAGACAGAATTCTGAGCCTAAACCATACTGAAGGAAAGTCTACTGAGTCTGAAACTCTCAGAGACTAAGGCGTTACTATTACAACTCAATGGTTCACCAATCAAATTAGGGTTTTGGGATCATTCAAATTTTCTAAATGCTATACTACTGAATCATCTCCCAACAAACCTCAAGTTCTATAGAAAGTGATCGATTTGAATTAAAATCAAGGAATCAATCGTTGTCAAATCACAGCCATTGAGATGCGCCAGTCATCCAACATATCTCCTCCAAAATGGCACAGAAGGCCTCTCACTCTAGAAATGTTACAGAATCTCAACAAGCTCTAACATTAAAGTGAAGAACAAGCATGTCTTTCATAGATTCTCATGTCATAAGCTCAGAGAAAAGAGTGTTTCATACTCTTGTTCTTAGACAAAACACAAAACTCACGTATCCTTAAATAGTTTTTGAAGTGATAGTAATTGATAGTTAGTTGGTTGATAGATACATTGTTAGTTGATTATATATAACTGGACCTTGCTGATACTCAGGGTTGATAGTGAATCTCTACAGAGGCAAAGAGTGGACGTATGAGTTTTAATCTCTGAACCACTCTAAATCCTTGTTCACTTTATTTTTCTTCATAGTTATCTTACTGTCATCTTCCATAAAATTTCTTTACAAAAACTAGTCTGGTTATTTAACAGGTGAACAAGATAATATTTTTTTAAATAAAGATTTTATAAGACGTATTAAAGGGGCTTACTATTCCTCATAAATGACTATCTAAAAAAATTGTCAATCTCACTCTTAAAAACAAAGGATTTATGGAAGAGTTTTTGAGACTCAAGTCCATTATCAGTCTAAGATTGACTTCCTTGATCAATTTTTTTAGAAATCTGAATCATGTGCATTCTCTCCCTACAACTAACTATATGTCTTGGAACCAACAATGTTTATCTAATTAGTATTTCCATTTAGTGTACAAATTTGCTTTATCTTATCAGTTAGTGCATGCGGAATATATGAGCCCTTAACTTAGTGAGAAAACCCAATTTTATCAAACAGGGATTATCTTTAGTGCATGTTTTATGTGCAACATGATTGGTTCAGACTGATAGAAAACTTATGCTTTGAGAAACTAGTTTAAGCAGAAAACAGAATATAAGAATGTAGAATGTCAATAACACAAAGAGTCATAGTAGTTCAGATTCACAAAGTCATACGTAAACATTCTGCCTTTACAGATATCCATTATCAGATCTTAAAGACTGTCGAGATACAGATCTTACAATCAAGCAAACTATCTATCTATCAATCGATTTATCAAACACCAAACTATCTAACTATCAACTTATCAAACAATTCTAACATAGTAGGTATGAGGTTTAGGTTTTGTCTAACTTAACAAGAGTATGTAACACTCTTGATTCCAAGTTATTAATGTGAACGAAAGACTACTTGGATCATGGACAGAGAGAATTTCTATGAAATAACACTTGAGATTATGAAGACTAAGGCACTGTTCTTTGCTACGAGTATGAGAGCTTTTTGAAATTCTATAACCTCTCCAGAGTGAGAGGTCCTTTGTATTTATAGGCCAGCAAGAAGAGATCCGTTGGATTAAGATCTGCTTCTTACTGGCTCCGTGCTCGCAATGGTCTTGAACATTAAATGCTTCAAGGAGATGTCGCTTTCTTCAGTTTACTTTCTGTAGATCAACAAGGTATTGTTTTGTCCATCTGAAACTAGGGCTTATTTGCACTTTGTAATAGGTCAATCTTGATTTGGTAGTTGGATGTCCCTGTTGACCATCGTCTTTGAATTATGTGTCTCGTACCTTGTACATCAATCAACTGATCAAGACAAGTCAGATGAGAATTGAAGATTCTATCCTGACCTAAGTTCAGTCTAACCTGAACTCCTAAGCTAACCTAACCTGAACTGAACTACGAAGATAACCCCACTCGTGATCAAATATCTTACGGTATATGTCTCGACTTACCATTATACTACCCACTCTTGGCCCTTCCAATAGTCGTTTGGCTATCACAGTGAATCATCACATGTGGCACAAGTTTCGTCCAACATGGAATATCTTCAAGAAAATTACGGAGCTATTCAGCCTCCTCACCGGCCTTATACAGAGTAATGAATTTGGATTCCATAGTGGATCGGGTTATGCACATTTTCTTCATGGATTTGTACGACACAACTCCTCCCCCTATAGTGAACACATAAGCACTAGTAGACAACCATTCTTTAGTATCAGATATCCAATTTGTATCACAGTATCCTTCAAGTACCGGGGATGTCTAGAATAGTGCAACCCAAAGTTAAGAGTGTACTTTAAGTACCTTAGAACTCTTACAAGAGCTTTACAATGTTCTCTACTCGGATTACTCGTATAACAGCACAGTTTGTTTACCAGACAAGCTAGATCAAGCCTCATACAGTTCCTGATGTACATAAGACAACCTATGATCCTAGCATAATCCTCTTGAGCAACAGGAGGACCTCTATTCTTGCTCAAGTGAACATTTACTTCTAGAGGAGTCTTGGCAGGTGCACTACCAAAAGCATTAAACCTTTTAAGCACCTACTCAATATAATGAGACTGAGATATAACAATTCCATCGGGAGTTCTTTAGATCTTCACTCTAAGAATAACAACAACCACTCTCATATCCTTCATGTCGAAAACTCTCTTAAGCATACGCTTGGTGTCATTTATGACTTGACAATTTTGTCTCATAATTAACATATCATCTACATAAAGACAAACAATTACGAAAACATTCTTTTTATTCTTTGTGTAAACATACTTATCACATTCTTTAATCTTAAAACCATTTGACAATATGGCCTCATCAAATTTCAAATGCCATTGTAACGGAGCTTGTTTCAATCCATAAAAGGATTTAACCAACTTGCACACCTATCGCTCTTGTTGAATCTTGATATCCTTCTCGACACTCCATCGTTTCAATAGCTTTGGCAGTTCAGATTAGACGTCAGATTTATTGGCGATGAAAATCACCCATATATATCTTGAATAGTCATCAATGACTACAAGAGCATATTTCTTTCCTCTGATCATCACTTGAGAGATTGGCCCAAATAAATCTATGTGCAGCAACAGAAGGATCCCATCAGTAGAAGGTGACGGAATTAGCGGATTGCTAGATTTGGTTTGCTTTCCCTTCAGACATGCTTCACAATTCTTTTGTTTCTTGAACACTTCATTGGGCAGTCCTTAGACTTTAGCATCTCTTGCTAGCTTGTTCATTGTTTTGAAGTTCAGATGGCTTAATCTTCTGTGCCACAGCTACGTTGTTTTGTCATCTGACTTCGTATGTACTAGCAAGCAGGCTTCAGGTTCAGCAATATTCCAATCTGCATAATAGATATTTCTCCTCCGCGAGCCTCAGTTTTTCCTGTAGATTTGTCAATAACATCACAAAAACTTGCATCAAAAGTCACTTTATTGGAGTTATCACATAATTGACTGACTGAAAGGAGATTATATTGAAGTCTTTCAACATATGATACTCTGGGAACTATTGCAATTCCTATCTTCAGTGTTCCGTGTCCCCTTGTCTATCCTTTGGAGTTGTCACCAAACTCAATTATGGCTCCTTCTTACTGAACATAGTTGGTCAGCAGATTCTTTTGATGCATCATGTATCTTGAGCATCCGTTGTCCACGATCCAAGGGTCCTTTAGCACCTGCAAAACAAAAACAGATTCAGATACCTTTGGGTTCAGGTTAGGTCCTTAGAGGTTAGTGGACTTTGGGACTCAAGCTTGTCTGACAACCCTGATGGTTTCAGATTTCTTCTTGCCCTTCTTATCACCTGATCTCTCTACTGAGTTGAGAGATACTGATCTCTCTACATAGTTGGTCAGCAGATTCTTTTGATGCGTCATGTGTCTTGAGCATCCGTTGTCCACGATCCAAGGGTCCTTTAGCACCTGCAAAACAAAAATAGATTCAAATACCCTTTGGGTTCAGGTTAGGTCCTTAGAGGTTAGTGGACTTTGGGACCCAAGCTTGTCTGAAAACCCTGATGGTTTCAGATTTCTTCTTGCCCTTGTTGTCACCTGATCTCTCTACTGAGTCGAGAGATACTGAGTTCTTGTTCTTCTGAGGTTCAGGTTTCTTCTTCTTCTGAACATTTGGGCTTTTGACTCTGGGCTCATAATAGTATGATCCATATTGAGCTGGATGAGTCCATTGTGGATGGCCATACTGTTCAGCCCATCTGACCTTCTTGGTTCCTCCTGAGTTGGATCTGGGTGTTCTGGGGCTTGAACCTTGGGTCCAAAGTCTGATAGCTGGGCTGAGGTGCTTTCATTTTCTGCTTATTCTTTGTTTAAGGGGTTGAAAATTCTACGTGTTGAGTTCCCCCTTGGACAAATCTGTCAGCCAGTTGATCTGAGATTTTCAGTCCTGAGGTAGTTGCTTCATAAGTGTAACCAAGTCCTTCCTTCGTGGAGCATGGTCTCTGTGATCTCAGCAACTTCTCAAGCTTTTCCTTAGCTCATATGTATTGCTCAGTCATTAAGGTTCTCCAAACCTCATCACTCTTCCTCAGAGCTTCATACTCAGCTCTGGACTGTGCAATCTTGTCCTTAAGACTAGCAATTTCGGTCTTTCTCTAAGTTGTCCTTGCTCAACACTGAGATTTGTAATTCTTGTTGTTGAGACTTAGTCATCAGAGAAGTAATCTCTTCCTTCTGTCTCAGAACTAGTCCTTCAGACTCAGTAAAGTCCTGACTCCTCATCGAAAGTCTATGATTCTCAGCTCTTAGGAGTTCCATCTCCTAAAGTGTTCTACTAAACTGTTGGCTCATCTGGATCTATTCCTCAAGAAGATCTTCGTATGCGAGAACCACATCTAGTGATTCACCTACAATAGAGCTTGTGTAGTATGTGTATGGTGAAGAGGGATATATATTTGAGTTAGAATTTACCTCAGTCTCTTCTCAAGCCATAAGACACAGTTCAGTATCTTCGGCTTCGATTGCCATGAAGGCTGCTTTGTCCTCGGATGACTCCATGAACAACTCTTCATCACTCAAGCAATCGAATAGCTCTCCGGCCATATAGGCTTGCGTCTTCATGATGAACTTGTCGCGTCTGGCTTGCCTTTTATCTCTTTCAGTTGTCGTGAGCTCCGGACATTCATACTGATAATGTCCTGGCTTCTTGCAGTTGTAGCATACTGAGCTCCTTCCTTCCTTTTTCGGTGTCTCGCTGTGTCTAACGGAGGCAGTCTCAACATTCCTGCATTCAGGTAGAAATTTAGATTCATTTTTCGAATAACTATTCTCTCTCTTACATTGATAGCTTTTTGAAGCTTTCTTCATCTTCATTTTTCTGAACTTTTCCTTCTCCTTGTGGTATTTCACTGAAAGGAGAGCGTATTTCTCAGCTAAGTTATCAGCAGTAGGGATTGACATGGAACTTCCAGCTGATAGACTTGTAACTGAGGGACTAGCTCTAGGTGTGTTGACTGTTGCCTTGTAAGCATGATATATTGCCACTTCAGACTCAGCACTGGGGGTATGTGAAAGATTAAACTCAAACTCCTCTGCTTTTAATTCTGAAAATATGTAATCAGGAGTAACAGAGTTTAAGTTAGTTCTTCTTAAACATGTAGCAAAAGAATATCATTTGAGCCTCCTAAGAGCCCTTAGAATCTTGGTGTTGGTCTCCTTGTTGCTGAATGTTCTTCCCAGTCCGTTGACGATATTGATTCGATTAGTGAATCTGATGCTGAAATCATCAATAGACTCTTCAGGAAGCATTGTAAATGCCTTGAGTTTCTGCAGCTTCAACTCCAGTTTATTTTCCTTGATTTGTGTAGTTCCTTGGCTCAGCACTACAAGAGCATCCCATAGCTCTTTTACAGTCTTACAGTAGTGCCCTCTGCTGAGGTATGAGTTAGTGAACGTAGTCAGTATCACGTTGCGTGTGACTCGGTCAAGATTGTGTAGCTTTCTCTCTTCTGGTGTAAAGAGGCTTTTGCCCTTTGGAATCTTCCCACCGGTTCTAGCACCTACTGCTCCCTCAATTGCAAGTTTGACGCTATCGATCATGGGAACAATGGGTCCTCTTTCCAGGACATCAGTCATGCTGTCATGCAGTGATGTTAGATGTGCGTCCATCCTTACACGCCATACCGCATAGTTTTCTGCTGAAAACATGGGTACCGTCCTTATGTTAGAATATGGTATAGGATACTATGAAAAGATGCAAGTGCAGAGAAAATGGTTTTTCAAGGATCTGTTTGAGTAGACCAGTTTTTTAGAGAACGATGATCAGAAGAACACCGCTCTGATACCAATTGTTGGTCCAGAGATGAGCCTCCGGTGTAGAGGGGGGGTGAATACACCTGATGACAAATTCTTACTTCAGAACGCGAAAGTCAGCTTAGCTGAATGTTGCTACTGAACTAGTCAGTTGGCCAATTAAACTTTCTGGATAGTGTGGGTAGAGAGTTCGTCTACTGAGTATAGTCTACTGACTTATGTCAGTGAACATTAGTTCAGTATCAGAAGTTGTGTGTGGAAGTGTAGGCTCGAAATATATCGTCTCAGTTGAAAACCCCATTTTATGATGTTTGATTTAAAGTCAGTATATGCAAATTTGAATAGTAAGCAATGCAACAGTAAATCAACACATGCAATTTTTAAAGTGGTTCGGATACATAGGATCCTACGTCCACTGTCCTAAACAAAGCAGGAGTTCTTGATTAGCTTATACTGAGCAAGTCCCAGTCGATCTTTTCACTAACAGATACGTTCTTATTTGCTTATACTGAGCAAGTCTCAGTTAACCTGTGCACTGGACAGATATCTACTTATAGTCGTAGTGACTTTACAATCTCAACCATGAAAGGTTTGAGTTTCTCCAACTATGAAGGAGTTCTTACTATAAGAACAATTCACAAAGATGAACTCCTTCGAGGTTTCTAAGCTATTGATATTACAATAAGCACGCTTCGGTTAGAGAAGGGGAACTAAAGGATCTCTAGAGAGAAGAACTAAGACGATCTTTCTTGAATACAAGTTCTTCGTTGTGTTTGGCTTTGAGTTCGCTAGAGTATTTGATTGCTTGAATGCTTGGTTCCCAGTGTTGTTGGTGTCTTTCTGCATGAAGACTCTTCTCCATTTATAGTCTTCGATTTGTGAATAGATCTGTTGGAGGGAGTCTGGACACGTGTCGAATAAGATAAGAAAAATGACCATATCGATTTTGATTATCGCTGTAGAGACTTCCTCTTTTTCAGTCTATGAGCAACTTTATGGCAGAGCAGGTAGAGTGTTGTCGACTCCTCATTGGTCGAGGTTATGACAGTAGGTGATGCTCGTTCAAATTCCAAGTGTACGGTGAGTTAACTTCCTCTTAATCCTCGGACCTTCAACTGATTTATCTCGTACTTATGCTTCTGAGATTCGTGGCTCGAGTTCCTCCGCAGATTCAGTTGGTTAAGGCTTATCCTATTGACTTCTTCGATACTGAGTTCCTTCGGCTGAGTGGCGGATCTTTTACTGAATGCACCAGCTACTGAACTCTAGCCTACTGAGTTCCTAACATGTTGAACTCAACTAATCTGGGGTTTTGGGATCTTCAAATCTTATCATACTGAATCTCATCCCAACAACTTACTATTCACTAACTGAAGTCTGTAAACAGTGACTTAGTTGACAGATTATCTGCCCACGCGATCGAGAAAGTTTATTTAGCAATATAATTTGTTCAGTAGCATTTTTTTAGTAACTATTGAATATCACGTTTGAGTTGAAATGTGCATTCAGGTGTATTTACCCCCCCCCCCCACCCACCCACCCACCTAAAGGCTCGTCTCTAGACCAACAATGAGGCTTGTTCAAACTCCAAAGCAGATGTTGAGTTGACTTCCTCTGATTCCTCAGCTCTTTAACTCAGTTGTCCTCTACAAACATTCTTCTATGATGTTCAACTGGTTGACCGATTCATTCAATATTCAGTAGATTCTGAACGACCATACTGAGTCTTCAATGTTAAGAGTCTATCAGCTACTGAACTTTAGCTAGCCTACCGAGTTCCTAATAAGCTGAACTCAACTAAACTATTACATCATAAGATTTCATCACTCAGCTAGGGTTTTGGGATCTTCTAATCTTATTACACTGAATCACATTCCCAACAATTTTCCCCTATTTGATGATGTCAAAAACTATTACAATCAATACAACTCAAAATTGGAAGACAAACACACAAAAGGATATAAAGGACAATAAGTGTGAGTGTGTGTCTTGATCACTAAGGTGATCAGTTGTGTTGAAAAGTAAATGTAGCATTTGTGACAATGAGTAATTGTCTCGACAAA
Source organism: Lavandula angustifolia (assembly GCA_028984105.1). Lineage (NCBI taxonomy): Eukaryota > Viridiplantae > Streptophyta > Magnoliopsida > Lamiales > Lamiaceae > Lavandula > Lavandula angustifolia. The sequence goes on from CM054805.1 coordinate 19,462,204, forward strand.
AAGGTGATATGATTTCATTAATAATGAGAATTACAAGTACATAAATCATTCTATCACTATCAGATCTAGACTAATCAGCTCCTCTTCTTGAAATTCTAAAGCTTCGCTTTGAAGTCTGCTGACTTAGCCTTCCGTCGATAATCCGTTTAGCGACGGATATGTGGCGTCGGGTCAGGCTTAGTCGGTAAAACTTACCGATGGATTACTTCCGTCGGTATATATATATACCGACGGAATATACCCCCGGGAGAATGTCGTCGGTCGTTCTGTTGGGGTTAAATCAGCGACGGTTTACCGACGGAATTAATCCGTCGGTACTTTTACCGACGAAAATATCCGTCGGCAATTATCTTGCACTACCGACTGTTTTCCGTAGGTAATATTTTTTATATATAACATCTTACATCCATAGATCAAGTAGAATGGATGGCTAGGATTTGTAGAGATTTCATTTATTTTAGCATTTTTTTTAAAGAAAAAATAAGGAAGTAAGGGTAGTTTGGGTATGTGCAAAAAAATAATGGATGGGTTCCTTTTATTTCCTTTCATTTCCCAAAACTTTCAAAATGAAATCGTTTCGTACGTTCCCTCCAACCTTCAAGGTCGGTGAAAATCGACGCCATTCTTCGATTCTCAATTCCTTCCCTATCTTCAATCTGTTCTTCCTGACTCTGTCTTCAATCTGTTCGATTCTCAATTCCATCTCTGTCTTCAAGGTCGGTGAAAATCAACTCCATTGGCGATCTGTTCCAGATCTGTTCATATCTTCTCTGTCTTCAATATGTTCTTCCTCCCTGTCGTCGATCTCTCTCATTTCTTCTCATTTATGTAGATCTGTTCCAGATCTGTATAGATTTGTTCATATTTATGTAGATCTATTCTAGATCTGTGTAGACATGTCTCAGATTTGGAATTCGAGATTGGTGGTGTTTGGGGCGTACGCATCTAGAGTTCGAATCTGGAATTCAACAAATGTTTTGCGAATTCGAGAAGCATGTGCATACAAATTACAGTTAATGTGCATAGAAGATATAAAAATATGCATATAAATTATAGAAAAATGTGCATATAAAAAATGTGCATACAGATTATAGAGAATGTGCATAGAACACACACAAAATGTGCATATAAATTAAAAAAATGTGCATAAAACACACATAAAATGTACATATAAATTAAAAAAAATGTGCATAGAACACACACAAAATGTGCATAGAAAATATTGACGAAATCAGTCGATCCCCTTCTTCAAAATCCCTTGTTGACTAAATTAGAAAGACAAAATACCAAAATACCCTTAATGAGGCTTGAGAAAATTACGAAAATTACAAAAATGCCATTAATGAGCTCCTTAATCTTGACCACACATCTTGTAAAGGAAGGGTTGAGATTTGTTCTCCTTTCTCTCAATAAGACCTTGTTCTCAAATTATCCTTCCTATATATATATATATATATATCAAATTCAAATCCAAACCCAAACCGAAACTGAAATATAAATATATAAATCTTAAAATTCAAATATTCAGTATATATATATATACATAAACATATATAACTAAATCATAAAGAGGTGGGAGGAGGGGATTGGTTGTTGTCGTCAGAAGGGTCTTGTCGGCTAGAGGAACCCATCATCGTCATCAGTTGATCCATCTTCGCATTCATGAACGCCACCTGCTCTTGGAGGGTCCTCCTAGCTGCCGACTCCTCCTCCAGTCGGCGTAAAATCTCGGCATTGCTCTGGGATGGCCCAAGTGAAGAAGTAGAAGAGCGGCTGGCGGCGTTGATGAAGCTGTTCCCTTCCTTGTCGAGATCGTACAACCGCTGCTTCTTGTCCCGAACCCCTTCCAACCGCAGATAAATCGAATTTCTATCCGCGTTGGGGCTTTCTTCAGCAGCAGCTCGCTCAACCTCCGCCTAATACAATATAAAAACAGAAAATTGTCAAACTCACAACTCTAGAATAATATCCTATATATTGTAATTGGGTGCTTACATGAAGTCTCTCCGCCTTCATGTTCTAGAAGTCTCCACCTTTGTAATGGAGACTCTGGAAAGTGTCAAACGCGGTGGACTCTAAGGAGCATCCCCTCTGGGAAGCCTATTCATCACATGCATAAACAAAATTGTGTTAAAACAAAGACTTTTTGACTAAAAACTTATAAAATGAGACTTACCGTAGGCTGGGAGTATTGTAGGGCTGACCGGGACCCTCCTTTATGCTTGCTCATCCCGGCGCCGGGCTTTGGCTCTGACCTGCGGCACTGGGAAGCAGTCTCCGACTTAGCGACTACCTCTGCCGCATCCAGTACTCGTTGAGGGCTTCCCACCTCTCTGTGGTGATGTAGTTAGGCTTTCGAGGGCAGCCCTTCTTCATTTCGAAGTGCCAATCACTGAACCTCTTCGACGCCTTCTTTTGCCACATGTGGTAGACTGCCTGGTCCCACTCAGCAGGCCAGCGAAAGTGCTTCTGCAATTTACATCGAGATACATGTTAGATACATGTGAATGTTAAATTATAAGATTGTGAACTTGAAAGAAAAACTAACCTTAAATTCCTCAAAATACTGCTCCTTAATTTCAGGAGGAGTCAGCTTCCAAGTGAACCCAGTCGGGTTATGAATCCTCTTAAAACACTCAACGATTGTCGACGTCAATCCAGATGGCTCAGCAATCGCCTATTATTGAAAATGGTTTAGCCAAGTTATAGTTGATATATTTAAAAAGATAAAACCAATTACTACATACCCCTTAGCTGAAATCTCAAAACAACGGCGGCTATCCACCGAGCAAGAGTCGGTAGAAGCACTCGCAGCCGTGGACCCTATAGGTGGGGGACTGCCCCCATGGCCAGACAACGATGGGGTGGCTCCACGCCCAGTAGGAGCTGATATAGTCCTGCCGCCACGACCTCTGGGAGGCGCCATGTACCTGAAAACAACGAATAATCATTAATTGCTCAATTATAATAAGATCATAATCAAGTAGAGTTCCAAATATTTTGTATAAATCTATCTTTTAAAACCTGTAAGTATTACTAGTCATCACTAAAGTCCTCCTCTTTTGAGGTCACAACATGTTCTTCTTCATCATCATCTCTTTCGTCAACATCTTCCTCATCGAGTTCTATTGTTTCACGTGGATGAGTTAATGTTATATCAGTTTCTAGTGTCGCGTGGCTCCATACTGGTGGGTTTAGTATGTCATCCTCTTGAAATGCTTCATCTAATGAAGATTGAGTTGGCAAATCTATCTTAAATCTCGGTTTAACTTTACATACTTCCAACCACGCCTTCCTAGATTTGTTCAGACTAGGATATGAGCAGTAATACACTTGATGCACTTGTGATGCCATGACAAATGGTTCATAGTTCCGCAGCGGCTTCGTTTGATCGATAGAAACCAACTTGTATTGTGGATGTACATAAGTCCCTCTCGGGGTTGGGTCAAACCATAAGCACTTGAACAACATGGTTCGTTTTATTGGTAAACCCGGGTACTCAACTTCACATATCTCCACCAACTGTCCATAATAATCAAGTGCATCGGAACTATAATTCTGCCCTTGTATACAAACTCTGCTATTCATAGTGGACTTTCCTACCCTATGTGATAAAGTATGAAACTTATATCCGTTCAAAACATAACCAGGGTACGTATAAATCTCGTATATACGGATTCATCTCATTACAATAAGGGGATGAAACCTAAGAACATAAAAATCTAATTAGGAAAACACAATATTGTTGCAAATCATTTAGATTGGGTACTGAATCTTACGTATGATTTGAATCAAGCTCCGAATTCCTACTCAACCGATGTTTGGTAATCTTCATCTGATATATTTGGACATGCACATCGTATTTCTTGTTCAAATTGACTTCAAGTTGTTGGTTTAAGCCGTTAGATATATTGAACAAGTTACAAAATAAGACAAGCGAATTAGTGACTCTCACTTGTGATATTCTTTAACCTCGACGCAGTTCAACAAGATGTACAAGTGGGCGGCATTATACTCCTTCTGATCAAGATATCTCATTGTCTTTGCGCCAATTGGACGACCTTTTAGACGAAATATAGAGGGCACATCTATGTTGTCGAATGTCGGGCCTTCTTGTTCTACATCGCAATTACGAGGCATCCTCCTCATCCTAGTGTTGATATGATCGTCAAAATAGTGCGAGCAGAAGTTTGATGCTTATTCAGCTAAATAAGAAGTGCATATGGATCCTTCCACACGAGCCTTATTGCCAACATATTTTTTCAATTTCCCTAAATATCTGATGAAGGGTGGTTCAATGTATAATAATTAATACTCGAATACTGAATAGGGAAACAAAAATATGAATGATCTTATACCTCTCAAATGGATACATCCATCAATATTGAATAGGACCGGCTAAACGAGCTTCAACAGCTAAATGCACCGGGAGATGTTCCATGGAATCGAAGAAACTTGGTAGAAATATGCGCTCCAGGTTGCAAAGAGTAATTGGAATACTCTAGTTTAGTCTCGTCATATCTTCAATTCTTATAGCACGAGAAGTTAAGTCTCTAAAGAATAAGCTCAACTCTGTAATTGCCGTCCAAACAGGTTGTGGGAGAAGTTCACGAAATGCAATCGGTAGAATTCGTTGCATGAAAACGTCACAATCAAGACTTTTCATCCCAAACATTCTCAACTTACTCATATCCACACATCTGCTCATGTTGGACACATAACCATCCGGTAGTCTGAGCTGCTTCACCCACATTAATAACGTCTGCTTCTCTATACGACCTAGCATGTAGCATGTAACTTGTATAGTCAAAAATAGCTTATTCTTACAATTTTTACACGGACATCTAATTTTTTCCCCGTCCGTATAAGCTGTCTGGCTACTTGCCCAATCAATGAAATCCTCAATGCCATTCATAAATTGAGGATTCAATGAACCGTCTACTGCCCACCGTGTATACATCCACGAACAACTGATTATTTCAAATCCTAATTGAATAGAATTAAATATTTCATTAGTTTGTGAAGTTGTTTTGCAAATATAAGTTAAAATAATGTGATTATTTTGATTGCCTTACAAATTTGAAGAGTATTATTACCTTAAAATATATATGAGAGATAGGGACAAAGAATATAAAAGATATATTCTAAAGTTGTTTTGCAAATATGAGTATTATTGCCTCTACATTTTCCTCAAATATCAATTTGATAAATTTATGTACTTAAATTTGATAACTTAATATATTTATCATGTAACGTCTAATAATAGGAAATCTCTGTCCCCTTATACCATCACTGCAATAAATATATCCCAATAACTTGATGCTCCCAATCAGATAATTTGATTAAAAGATTCTGATTCTTATAGAGTATGTGTAATTGTACAGTGTTCAGTCTCAGCTATTCTTCTACCCATGTTACTTCCTATTTATTTTTATATTCTTCTGCAACAATGAAGTCATAACAAGCTTGTCAATTTAAGCATAATTTAGATGACGAAAGTTCAGTACAATAATCGAAAAAACGCAATCTTCCACCCAATCAATCATCCAAAGAATTCTAAGCATAGGCCTTCATAAACTCAGCAATCTTATCCCAATAATATTCAATCCACAAACTAAAAATCTACACAAGTTCGGGTTTACTCTCTTGTTTTTAATCACAGAAAAATTGAGAATGGAGTAAAGAAATAAGAGCGAGGAGTACCGTATGTGCAGGCGGCAGAGAGAGGCTTCAATTGCCGGCGCCGATGGGAGAGGGGGAGGGGGAGACAGTGCAGGCGGCGGTGGGGGTAGGCGCGCGTAGCAGCGAGGGGGCAAGGGGCGGCGGTGCAGGGGGGGGGGGGGTAAGCGGCGTAGCGAACGGCGTGTGTGTGTGTGTGTGTGTGTGCAAAAATGGTTCGAAAGAGCTTCTGCCCGATTTAATACATTTAGGGCTTACCAACGGAATTGCCGACTTTTATTTTAAAAAAAAGATTTTTAAATATTTGCCGATGGAAATATTCCGTCGACAAAAAATTTCTGTAAAAAAATAAATTAATTTTCGTAATTGTCGACGGAATATTACGTCGCTATTCCGTCGGTAATTTGTTTGGATCATTTTCCGTTGGTAAGACAACTCGTGTTTTTTTCCCGTCGGTAAAAGTAAGATGTTTTGTAGTGATATAGCAAAAGTTATCTCTTCCTCTATTCCCTTCATTCAGATGTTCCCTTCTAGAGTCTTAGGAGGAGAAATGATTTTGTTTGCTGACGCTTTCAGTGGAAGTCCTTGGCCGTCGAGGATATTCTGAACATGAGCATACAGAGTAGGTTCCTAATGGGTCAGAAATTCCTTGAACAACTGATCTACTTCAAGTGGTTTGTTGAATACTTGTTATAAGTAGCACAGCTTGATGAATTCCACTTTAACCTCTTTCAATTTCTGATTCAGATTCCATGGTATCCACTTATCCGAGTGAAGGTGAAGAATAGTTTTCAGATGAGTTGTATGTCCTCCTCTTCTATAGAATTTGGAAGTGGTTGGAATGTTTCTATCCTTTCCTGAAACTCGTTTTCTTGCCTCTTTCCCTGTTCTCAATCTGAGCGCCTCCAGATCAGCTAATCTCAATCTTTCTTTGGCTTCTCTGACCTGTCTGGCCTCAGCGGTAATATCAAGTTGTTGGGATATGTGATGCCCAACATCCTTCTAGCTGCGCGGTGTTGGGTTGTGTGATGCTCGGCACCACGCCCCCTACGTGGCGGAGCAGCAGTCGAACTGTAACTGTGGCATTGACTGCTATGAAATGAGGAATAAAAGTTGCACCCTCACCACCAGCAATTGCTTTTGGAGTAGTGGTAAGTGCTTGAGGTCTAACAGTTGGTATCAGAGCAGGTCACGGGTTTGAATTCCCGCGAGCATGCTGCAGTTGGCAAGTGTTGGGGCGGGGGGATTGTTGGGATATGTGATGCCCAACATCCTTCCAACTGCGCGGTGTTAGGTTGTGTAATGCTCAGCACCACGCCCATACGTGGCGGAGCAGCGTTCGAACTGTAATCGTGGCGCTGACTGCTATGCAATGAGGAATAAAAGTTGCACCCTCACCACCAGCAATTGCTTTCGGCGTAGTGGTAAGCACTTAAGGTCCAACAGAAATCCTCTTTCACAAGCATCCCATATCAGTTTATGTTCTGCCTCTTGCTTTTGTGCCAGCTTCGTGATAGGACCTTGTTGCTCAGTTGTAGTCTCAGTCTTAGTTTATGAGTCCTTAACTTCAGTACATTTTGACTTCTGAGCTTCCTTAGTTTTCTCATCTTCTTTGGTTTTCGCAGCTTTGGCCATTCTCGGAATAACTGACCTTGTCCTTCTTGCTACGGTAGCTTTGATATGAATAGCTTTCTTTTTGGACTTGGTCTTAGCTTGAGCTTCCTCTTCAGCTTGAAGTCCTGCAGCCATTTGTTCGTCATATGCTTCTTGTTCAGCTCTGGTTTTGAATTTGGGCGGGGGAGTAGGGGATCTATCTGCTTTACTCTTTCCTGTGGTGGGAGACCGCACTGGCTCATCTTCAGTAGTAAGTTCATCTATGAACTTAGCTACTTCCTCTATAGCTTAAGCTGACGATCCTGCTCCTGATCCTCCAGCTGTCTTAGTGAGAGCAAGCTTTCCTTCTTTAGCTCCTACCCCCACTACTTGTGGCCAACTTGTTTCAATCATCTATGATCTTCTGCATGTCAGATACGGTGGACTACAGTTTCTTAGCATATGACTTGGCTTGAGATTCGTGAGCTACTGAAATTGTGATGTAAGATCTTTCTTTTGAGCTTCGAGTGCCTTAGTGAGGATTGTGTTAGTATCAGTAACAGTTGGAGTGTTGACCCTCTGTAATTCAATTGTTAGGGCATCGAGCTTGGCTGTCTGGTCCTTGGTATACTGAGACCACTTAATATGAACATCCTTTGGGAGAAGGAGGTTCTTGTCTCCTTGACGTTTGAGTCCTTCGTTAAAGCTCTTGGCTGAGGCATCAGAAATTTCTTTTGCCTGATACTGAGATGAGTTGAGTCTCGCTTCAGTTGATGTAGCGGTCGGCTGCTGATGAGATAAGGAAGGTGCAGCTACAATGACACCAGATGAAGGAGGTGGTGGTGGTGCATCATCGTTAGTGCTGGGAGATTGTCCCTCAGCAGATCCTCCGTAGTCTGCATCCTTGGGTGCTGAGTCCTTGTCAGCATTGTCATCCTCCTGAGTCTCTGGCTTAATCGGCAATTGAGTGCTTTTCAGACTCAGTAGGTATAGCATTATAGTTCTTAGGTCGTCGATAGAGGCGATGTCAGCTGGCTCACCATAGCCTATCTCTGACCTAAGAGTTTATTCTTTTGACATCAGTACTGGGACTGTCCTAAGGTCCATGGTTTTGTCAAGGATATCCCAATCCAAGAACCGAATCCGCATATGGACCCTAGCCCTTACTACAATATATACTAGATCAAAATGTTCTAGTATTTCTAGAATCGGTTCCGCTATCTCCTCAGTAGCCATATTCCTGGCCATCAGAACAGAGTCTAGAATGACTTCAGAAGTTTCAGTTTGAGGAATGTCAGCTAATTGAGCAGACTGAGTCAATTCTTTTGACTTTGTTTTTCAAGGTGGCATCCTCCTTGCCAGGCTCTAAGTTTGTAACTTATGTCTGAAACCATTATGCCTTTTCAATGACGATTACAGGTACCTTAGACTTCTTAATTGTTGGTCCAGAGATGAGCCTTCAGGTGTAGGGGGTGAATACACCTAAATGCAAATTTCAACTCAAACGCGAAAGTCAGTGCTACTAAGTATTGCTACTGAACTAGTCTAATGAACTAGTCAGTTGGCCAAATAAGCTTTCTAGATAGCGTGGCCAGAGTATCCTTCTACTGAGTCTTATCTACTGACTTCAGGCAGTGAACAGTAGTTCAGTATCAGATATTGTGTGGAGAAGTGTAGGCCCAAAATATGTTTGTCTCGGTTTGAAAACCCGTTTTATGTTGATTGATTAAAAGTCAGTTTTATGCAATATGAACAGTAATCAATACAACAGTAAAATCGACACATGCAATTTTAAAGTGGCTCAGATACGCAAGATCCTATGTCAATTGTCCTGAACAAATGAAGAGTTATTGAATTAGTTTATACAGAGCAAGTCTCAGTTGATATGAGCACTAGACAGATACAGTCTTGTTTGCTTATACTGAGCAAGTCTCAGTTGATCTGTGCACTAGACAGATATCTACTTATAGTCATAGTGACTTTACAGTTTCAAACACAAATGTTTGATTGTCTCCAACTATAAAGGAGTTCTTACATTAAGAACAGTTCAGAAAGCTGAACTCCATCGAGTTTTCTAAGCTAATGATATTACAATATGCTCGCTTAGAATAGAGAAAGGGAACTGAAGAAACTCTAGAGTGAAGAACTAGACAAGATCCCTCGGTATGCAAGTTCTTCATTGGGTTCGACTTTGAGTTTGCTAGAGTGTTTGTTCGCTTGAATGGTTGTGTTCCCGTTGATGTCTTCTCTATTTATAATCTCGACGTATGAATAGATCCGTTGGAGGGAGTCTAGACACATGTCTAAAATAACAAGAAAAACGGCCATCTTCAATTTGAATGTTACTTTAGAGATTCCCTCGTTTCCAGTATGGGAAGCAACTTTGCGTCAGAGCAGGTACAGTGTTGGCGGCTTCTCATTGGTCGAGGTTAGAGAGTAGGTGAGGTTTGTTCAAACTCCAATAGCATGCTAAGTTGACTTCCTCTGATTCCTCGGACCTTTTACTGAATTGTCTCCTACTTCCATTCTTCTGAGATTTCAACTCGTGGCTTGAATTCCTTTGTAGATTCAGTGGGTTATAGCATTCCCAACTGAGTTCCTGATGCTGAGTTCTTCGGCTGAATGACAGATGATCTGATGAATCCTCAGCTACTCAACTCTAGCTAGCCTACTGAGTTCATAACATGCTGAACTCAACTAAGCTATTACATTATACAAGTTTCATCATTCTGCTAAGGGTTTTGGGATCTTCAATTCTTATCATACTGAATCTCATCCTAACAATTCCCCCTATTTGATGATGCCAAAACCTTTTACAAATCTTTTACATCAACTCTGACTATCAACACAATACATCAAACACAATTTCCCTCTATCTTCCCCTTGTCTTTCCTCTTCCCCTATCTAAAATATTATCAGAGCTCCCCTATCTACCTCTTATCTAGGATAAAATCATTCCCCTTATAATCTAAGGTAGAGTCAGAGCTATCAACACAGTACTACTATCTAAGATAATATCCTTCCCCCTATAAGAAGATATCAGATCTAGACTCAACTAAGCACTGAGGGACAAACACAGAGATAAGTAACATGTGTGTGTGCATTTTGGTCACTGAAGTGATCAGTAGTATTGAAATGTAAAGATATAGCCTGATGATAATGAGTAGTTGTCTAAGGCCAAAAGAAGTAGAATTTCATATATGATCAGAGAGATTACAAGTACAAGAAATTATATTCTATCAAAGATTTCATTTTCTATAACAACACCATCAACATAAATAAATATTGGCGGAATTCAAATCTATAATATTTGGATTAATGGAATTTTCTGACTATTATATATAGAACGTGTTTATACGAAAAAAAATATTGTGAAAATCATTTTAAAACTAAACTTCGAACGATGGGCCATCGGACTTAAGAGCCCATACGATTAAACCCTAGGACAATAAAAACGAGCGCCGTATAAAATCTTATCTTCGCCCCGATCATTCGCACACCCACCCCCGGGGAGAGAGAGGACAGAGAGAGAAGACTAATGGTGTCTCTTAAGCTGCAGAAGCGGCTCGCCGCTAGCGTATTGAAGTGCGGCAAGGGCAAGGTTTGGCTCGACCCAAATGAAGTCAACGAAATCTCCATGGCCAACTCTCGTATGTTTACCGTCTACTCTTACATCGGATTCCCGAATTAGCTATATTTTCTTTTTACCTGTGTTTAAACGGTGTGCTCTGAAATCTGACTCGATTTACGTGGTGGATTTTGCGACTGTAATTTTATTTTATTTTTTTCATTCCTTAGCTGAGTTTCCGAGTGCCATTTTTATGTTTCGTAATTTAGTTTCAGATTAATCTGAGCTAGGAGAGACTACTAGGGCTCCCTGTAGATTTTTATTGTATTTTAGTCGACCTGATTCGGCCAATTATCTCTTGATTTTCCGTAGATTTTAGGAAAATCGAATGTTTATTTGATGATATTCTGTATTTGTGCTAGTAGCAGAAATGTTACACTGTAGATGATTTCGTTTTTCGTGTGTGTCCTCTGTTGATTGAGTTTCTCTTACATAGCCCTAATTTAAGGTAAAGAGAAGTGGTGAAGACTGATGTTTATGTGCATGAATGAGTGTATTTGTTATTTGGATTTTGTAATTGATATTATATTGTGTGCAGGGCAAAACATTAGGAAGTTGGTAAAGGATGGATTCGTCATCAGGAAGCCAACAAAGATCCACTCGCGTTCTCGAGCCCGCCGAATGAAGGAGGCGAAGAGGAAGGGACGTCACTCAGGATATGGTAAATATTTGTAACATTAGTTTGTATATCAAACCTGATATATGTTATTTGAATGAATCTTTAGTTTTAGTTTTATGCCCTGCTGTTTAATCCAGGTAAGCGCAAGGGTACCAGGGAGGCGAGGTTGCCCACTAAAATTCTGTGGATGAGGAGGATGAGAGTGTTGAGGCGGTTGCTCCGCAAGTATAGGGAGTCAAAGAAGATTGACAAGCACATGTACCATGACATGTACATGAAGGTTAAGGGAAATGTGTTCAAGAACAAGCGTGTTTTGATGGAGAGCATTCACAAGTCCAAGGCTGAGAAGGCTAGGGAGAAGACCTTGTCCGACCAGTTTGAGGCCAAGAGAGCAAAGAACAAGGCCAGCAGGGAAAGAAAGTTTGCAAGGAGAGAAGAACGCCTTGCTCAGGTAACCCTTGAATAATGAATTCATCCAAGCTCTTTTGGTTACTTGAATTTTCTTTTGTAATCAATCTAGGGGCCGGGAGAGAAGGTAGCCCCACCAGCCGCAGCTGCTCCTGCACCTGCTCAGCAAACACAACAGGTATAATTGCTGCAACTCAGTACAAATTCAAGTTGTAGCTTCATCATCTGATAATTGTTCCTTTCTTGTTGCAGGGTAAGACAAAGAAGGCTAAGAAGTGAGATCCTTGACGACTAGTTTCATCTTTATGTTTTTTATTTGATAACTGTACTCCTAGTTTTTTGATCTCTTGCTTTTGAGTTGTCGTTATTGTATCACTCTGTTTGTTTTTGAAGAAAGAAGTATTGAAGTTATACCCCTATGTTTTAATTATCTTTTTTCGTTGCATTCTGAGCTTTATTTCTTGGATGTCACTACCCTGTTTCTCTGCGCTACCTCTACTATATAGTACCATATTTCTCTAGCAATGATCTAATTTGTTACTCCATCTGTCCCAATTTTATTGTCCACTGTGGGTTGTAAGATTTTTAAGATGAGTTGTTAATTGAGTTGTTGTGGTGGTCCTCACTTTTAAGCTTTTCTTAATTTGTTTCTCTCCTCACTTAACAAAAATGCTGACTTTTGGGTTTATATTTGATTCTTCAACTGGTTTAGTTATTTTTTTCCTAACATATTGCAACTATTGTTGTTAATATGAATTGTTAATTTTTTTTATCTGTTGCAAAATAGATTTTCATTTTCATACGGAAGAAAAGTGGAATTGAAAGAAACAAATCATTTCATCCATATTAAAATATAAATAATCGAAACCACAAAATTTTCTCATGCAAAATTACAAATAACCAAATTAAATAAAATCAGTATCAAAGTGTAGAGAACCATCTCATCAATATCAAAATATATAAATTGTCAAATCAGCTGGCAGCTGCCATATTTTCCCTTCCACTGCCATACTTTCCCGTATCAAATTTGGGGCCAAAATCTAACCCAAATTTTAAAAATATCTCTAAATTTCCCTCCAATTCTACTCCTTAAGTACAATAATCCACAAACACTTTCCACAAATCCACTTTCAAAATTGTAAATAATCTATCATGGCTAGGAGAAAAGATCTTACAACTTCTGAAAAAAAATGGCATTATTCAATATCTTCTTCCCAACAACAAAGACGGACGTCCAGAACGAGGCAAGATCACTGAGGTTGCCAAGAAGTTCGGCTGCTGTCCAAGAACCGTGTCTAGGGCTTGGGCTGCAGCAGTAAAACAAAAGGAAGCTGGGCAAGTCATACATCTTGTTTCAGCGAAAAAAAAAAAAAAAAAAAAGGTTGGCAGGACTAGAATTCAAATTGATTTGCCATTAGTGGAAAGTCTGTCAGTTTTGAAGAGATCAGCCATTCGAAGGTTAGCAGGAGGTATAATGGTTAGTAAGAGTACGGTGTTTAGATGGGTGAAGCATGGTCTAATCAGAGCACACACTAATAGCATAAAGCCTGCCCTCACCCTTGATAACAAATTTTTAAGGCTAAGGTTTTCACTAGAGGCACTAGAGTTCGATAGAATACTTCAAAGACTCAAGTTCAAAACCATGCACAACATAGTTCATATAAATGAAAAATGGTTTTATATGCGTAAGGCTTCACATCGTATGTAGTATTTAACCCCAAATGAGGCTGAACCTCATAGATCTTGCAAAAGCAAGAAATTTATAGAGAAAGTTATGTTTATGTGTGCGGTTAGCCGCCCAGTTTTTGGAGAGAATGGTGAAGTATTGTTTGATGGGAAGATAGGTATCTTCCCTTCACAAGAATGGTTGCAGCTAAGAGAAAGAGCAAAAAACAGACCAGCTGGGACTTTGGAGACAAAAGCGATAGACTCAATCACCAAAGAGGATACAAAGGAACGCTTGATTACTTAGGTAATGCTCTAGTATTAATAGAAAATTGCAGTTCAGTGAAGAAGGAAGAATCTGCCTAATTCAGCAGATTCTACCTGTTGTATCAGTAGCTGCCTAGTTACATTGTAGAATAGTTTATTAAACTATCTTCAGCATAGTTTATTAAACAACAACATTGTAGAATAACTAGTTTGTACTTTATATTAAATCCTGCAGAATATTTTATCTTTTTTTGTAACATAGTACTGTGTCTGGTTGTCTTTCATTTATCCAACTTGGTTAGAGTAGGAAACTAGATAAAAATCTGGTTTCTGATTCTTATGTACAGAGCCATTTATACAATAACAAACCAAAAACTCTGGTTTTACAAGACTAATAGTTGAACACATCAGTGCAGAATGCATTCTTACTTGAACTACCTCAGTACAATGAGGCAAGTTCAGCATTCAAAGTTCTTATATTTTCATTCGGTCATTTAATTTCCAAACATTGCATTTTTTACTACCCTCACAGATTCTTGCAGCAATAAGAAGAAAATGGCCTCATTTAGCATCAAAGTTAATTTTTATTTAACAAGATAATGCCAAGCCACATATAAAAGATTGTGATGTGGATTTTAGGGCAGCAGCCAGCCAAGAGGGATTTGACATTAGGCTTGTGCACCAACCACCCAACTCTCCGGACACAAATGTGAATGATTTTGGGTGGTTTAGAGCAATTCAGAGCATTCAAACAAAGTGTGACTGCACCAATATTGACCAACAGGTTGCTGCAGTGCTTAACTCATTTGAAGCACTGACTCCAGAGACTCTAAACAAGGTATTCTTAAGCTTAAAAGGATGCACGGTAGAAATCATGAAAGTGAAGGTTCCATATTTAAAGAAGATGCTCTTACCAGAGTAGACAACCTTCCAATTGATTTGGAAGTAGATGTCAATTTGGTAAGAGAATGTTTCACCTACATGTTAGAAAATGGATTGATTGAAGAGACTGGACAACTTCAAGCAAGACTAGGTATTTAATGAAGATATACAAGCTAGTTTTTGTTTTTCTGAGTCCAACTTCATTAGTAATGTGTTGCTTTATTTAAGTATTTTCTGCCTTAGGTATTTTGTAAAGCTGATCTTCATTTTTATCATTCAAATAGCAGCATAGATTCAATAGGCAATGCTTGCATATTTTTATAAAATCAATGGCAGCATACTCTCAAGTTTGTCTTCTGCTAAGAAGTTTGACTTCAAAATTAACACCATGCAATAGGTACAACTTGGTGAAAAGTTGTACCCAACAAGGGTTGAGGGCAAATTAATTTAACCAATGGAGTCAGTGGTACATAATTCATCAAGCCAAGACAGAATTCATACAGTACATCAAGATTCATCAAGCCAAGCATTATTTTTTTTCGAAAGAACAACATATCTCATAATTTAAAACATATCATCGATATGTGTCAATTTTAAGAATAGTGTGAGCATATTCTCACCATTTTAGCACCTACTCACTCACTAAGACCACACGTGCTCAACTCAACCTTAATCATAGCAATAAAGACCGAAAGAGAAAATGAGGGAAAGATCTCACCAGCTCGAAGTATCTTGGCAGCCTTAAGACAAATCTGGCAGATCGGCGGCGGCGAGCATGGAGGGTTTAAGCCCTCAGATTTCATCACCGCGCAGGGGCCGTCTCCATGGGGCCCATCACCAAGAGGACCGAAACCCTGAGTCTCGCTGTCGGAAATGGACGGATCCATCGTGTTTGAAGGCAAATGTGGCGTCTCACGGACGGAGGCCACGGGATCCGGCCGAATTGAGGTGGTGGCCTCACCGTGCGACTCGTCGCGAGTCTTCTTCACAAGCACCCATTGCCCATCGGATATTAAAGGCTTATGGTAAAAGTCCTCGGCCGTGAGACCGACCCAAGGCTCCGATTTCATAGAACGGATAGGTAGATTCGAAGAAGAAAATCTTGGTTGTGATGAAGAACAACTAGGTTTCTTGTGGTGTAAGCAGCGGGTCAGTTGTTTTTGTTAATTAGTAATAGGATGTAATTAGTGTTATTTTTAATTAATGTCTAGTCAGAAGTAATTGCATTAGGATTAGTTAAGTAAGTTTAATTATTTTAATTCTTTACCAAAAATGAAAAGTAAGCAACATATTTGGGACAACCTGAAATGATATAGTGAACAAGATAAATGGGACGGTGAGTATTATTCAATATTCTCGTCACAGTTGAAAACACTTGCATGCTCCTTTTGCATTATTTAAAGAAGACTAGTTGCCTCATTATGCCAGCTTCATTTTATTTATTGGTCGTCCCAAGTCTGACTAGGAAACTAACTGTGCTGCCGTGTCCCAGACCTTCACTCTCGATCCAGATATCACCTCCCATCAGATTCACAAACCTGAATCCCTCACTCAGTATTAAAACCCAATACATATAAAAAAAAAACACTGCAAGTCTTGATTGTACTTTTTGCAAATGGGGAGGCCGAGACCTACGCAGGCTCTATTTCTCCTCGGCTCCGCAAACTTGGTGAACAAACGTGGGATGTCGTTGGGGCTGATGCCACAGCCGGAGTCTCTCACCTGCGTGGAGGGGGGTTTTGTAACAAGAAACACTACGCATTCGAGCAATGAGAAAAATGTATGCAGACCTGCACTCGCAAGTAAAAGTGGGAATGATCTGTTGATGATGGTATGATGTATTCTGGTTTCGCTACAGAGGCCTCCACTGCAACGTAGCCCTCCTTGGTGAACTTAACAGCGTTACCGATGGTGATGAGAACGGTCTGCATTAATCGTTTTTCGTCACCGGTAGCATAAGGAGGAATATCTGGAGCAAGTGTCAAAGTTAGGGAGAGTTTCTTCACAGATGCAATAGGCCTTATCAAGTCCACAACCTGGAGGTGAAATCGTTTCGTTGTTACATTTGTATGGAGATTGAGATTGTTTAGAAATAAGGGAGAGAGAGAGTACCTCTCCTAAAGCTGCATGTACACTGAATATATCTGCTTCCAGCTGAAGGCTGCCATCTTCGAGCCTTGAAAGGTCTAAGACGTCGTTGATGAGAGTTGCTAGTACATTGCTACTCTTGAGTATGGTCTCTATCATAAGCCTCTGTTCTGGAGATAGCTCGGCTTCTAACAGCATCGAACATAGAGATAAGATGGCGTGTATTGGCGTTCTCATTTCATGATTCATTACGGCTAGGAAATCATTCCTAGCACGTATGGCTAGCTCGGCCTCTTGTCGGGCTAAATCCAGAGCTACATTCTGCTGCATGAGCTGATCATGTGACCTCATGGATTCTTCCAAGATTGCAGCATGAGAGAGAGCTACTGCCACCTAATAAGCACAAATTCACAAATACCGATAATGAAATCTAGAGCAAAATGAAATTTGTACCTGGTCAACAACTTGTACAAGTTCAAGCTCGTGGTCGCGCCATTTTTTAATACCGTTCAGAACAAGAACCATCACAGCATAGCTTTTAGCTGACAGTTCAGGCCAGTTGTTGATATGGAAATCGGAGAGGTGTATGAGTGGTACGCGAACAGCAACAGCTTCAGGAGACACATATCTCCCAGGGAGAGGCTTAATATTAGCCAGTGGGCATGTGTGCGGAATACGAACTGCTTCAGCGCAGCTAAAGACTTGATTGACAACAGGAAGACTAGTGGGCACAGTGGATCGAAGTGGTATCAAATTGCTGAGAGTATGGGATAACTGCAAATTCAATCCTCGTTGTGATGGCATCCACAGCGCACACTCTTCCAAATCTAGAGTTCTTCCCAGCTCAACAACAGTAGTTCTGAGAATGGTGTGTCTATCAAGTGTGCTTCTGATCTCATGAGTTAGCATGCGGACATGCCTGCCAGTTTCCTCTTGTTTTATGATAAGCCCCATCTCCCTATCTAATTCTTCGGCCTTGTTTTTCAGGAAAGACTCCCGCGTTTTCACACTGAGAAGATCGGGATAATGTGGACAAGCATTAGTGAAGTGACACATGATACAGCAGCAGTAGAAACTTTTGCTATGGTCATCACCACTGCAACAGTTTTTGAGTGGAGAGTTAATGTCCACAAGTTAATGAAATGAGTTGCTCCACAGAGAATGATGAAAGCACCAAACTGTATTAGCACCCATCTATATGGGAAGAAGGAAGATTTTTGAACAAAGTAGATAAGCTCTAGAGGAATGGAGAAGTATGCAACTGCAATAAGAAAATCCGATATGTATTGATAAACCAGTAGTCCATCAGCTGGCCAGTGACTCTCCACGCAGTCGCAGGACTCCATTAGAGGAATCTGAAAAACACAAGTCAGGTAAATTAGGCAGAACATCATTGTTCCAATGTCCCACTCAGAGAAAAGATGATGTGGTGCCATAGTTCTCAAACTAAGAGGACTTGTAATATATCTAAAATTGATGGTTCCTGTTGCAAATGAACAAATAAATATGGTTGGTTGCTTTCTCTCTACTTGTTATGAATTGCGCATATACCATACCAAAACCTATATTCAAAGTGTACTATAACAGTAATCGTATTTGTTTATGGTTTTTTATCATCTAACAGATACTTGAAAGTCTTATATGGGTGTTTGTCAGTGTATTCGAAATCTGACATAGATCATACTGCACGCCTATTAAATTTAAACAAAATTCACAGAATTCCATTCCATGTCATCATCATCATCCTTACTAAAACAACAGCAAGCCAGAGATGTTAGAGAAGCTGAAACAAGTATAAATTCTCTTCCATTTTTTTTATTCAAGCAAGCTACCACAGCAACAAGATCTGTTGCATAACACTCCAACAAGCAAAAACTCAAATCACCAACACAGAAACCGAGATCACACAGGCATGTATATAAAATCACACACACACACACACACACAAAGAAGAATTTCATCCAGCGGACTTTTTCACGCGGGCAAAACTTGGCAATTTGATCTTTGAAGAAAAATGGTTGGATCATTTTGCGAGAGTATAAAGGGAAGGTGAGAGTTGAGCAGGCATCAAAACGTTGAAGTAAAGTGGAGGGAAAAAACCATAAATAGCTTTTTATTCGAGCCATCACGGGGGATGAAAGCGACGCTCAGAGCTCGGGTTCAATGAACTTGAACACACGTGTGAACACAAGTCCAACTGGCACGTGTGGCTCTGCCATTTCACTGGCTGCCAATAAAAATACGGGATTAAGAAAGTATAAACCCTTCTCGTCGTATTGTCCGGTTATAGTCACTGTTTCTTTTTCAATTTCGTAACCGCTAATAAATATATATACTTTTGAATAAATTTGAGGCAAATTGGTACAAATGATCTCAATGTTTGTCAGTTTAGATGAATTGGACCCTAATTTTTTATTTTTAATTTATTGGTCCTCAATGTTTGTTAGTTTGAATAAATTGGTCCTTCTGTTAATTTTTAAGTTAGTCAACTGTTAGTCATAGAGGTATTTACGGAATAAAAGTTTCAGGGATCAATTCATCCAATTTTTAAATTAAATTTGAACTTTTTTAAAAATAATATTTTTAAAATTATAACTTTTTTCGAAAAAAATATTTTTTTTCAAATAATATTTTTGGTAACAAAAAAATTTAATTAAAAATAAAAAATTAACTAATAATATTTTAGAAACAATTCATCCAATTGTAAATTAATTTTTAACTATTTTTCAAATAATTTTTTGAATTAACTTTTTTCAAGTTTTTTATTTAAACAAAAAATTAACTAAATTTAGATTAACTAAAAAATTTGCATCTCACGGTAGAGGAGGAGAGCGGGTCGACACAGGAGTTGGGGAATGTGTTATGTTCTTTGAGGTCGAAGATATCGTCGGAGAGAAGCAGCTAGACGACTTTGAGGTGTGAGGCTCCTCTCCAACAACATCTTCGACCTCAAAGAACATAACATCTTCCCCAACTCCTATGTTGACCCGCTTCTCTCATCTGCCGTGAGATGCAAAATTATTAGTTAATCTAGATTTAGTTAATTTTTTATTTAAATATTTTTTTATTAAAAAAAAGTTAATTCAAAAAATTATTTGAGAAAATAGTTAAAAAGTGGATGAATTGATCCCTAAAACTAGTATTAGTTATTTTTTTTTAATTTAGGTTTTTTAATATTTTTTTTTTGTTACCAAAAATTTTAAAAAAAATAAGAAAATTTTATTTCAAAAAAAAATTATTTTAAAAAAAATTATCTTTTTCGAAAAAAATTAATTATTTTTCGAAAAAGATTATGTTGGGTGATGATTTTATCCTGAGCACTGTTATACTTAGTGGGAAATGATTCTGTCTTCAGCACTGACCGTAAGCTCAGTAGCCTCGTGCTCTGTACCTATCTGAAGATTTGAAGATCCAAAACCCTATCTTGATTGATGAACCATTCCCGTGTAATTATTTTGTCTCTGAGGTTTCAGACTCAGTAGACACTCTGCTCTGGTTAAGGCGGTCAGTAGCTTATCAGCCTCAGCACCAGAAGTAGAAGACTCAGTATTTACTGGACTCAACAGGAGCAGTATACTGAAGGAGTCAGTAGAACTAAACTCAGCAGGAGTAGTTCACTGAACTCAGAGCTGACCATCAGTAGAGTATCCTCAGCTGTCTCTCTACTGAATGAAGATCAGACTCAGCAACGGCAGATAGTCTTCTGAACTGTCAGACACTTTTTTAATATACAATCAGTATTGTCAAGTACGAGGAAGAGAGAAGTCAGCTTCAGTATGCCTCGAAATCTGTTCCGTCTCAACCACTCCATAATCCTCGACAAATGACAAGCATACACGTGTCTCTACCTACTAAAGCTGCAAGTCAACATATTTCCAGAAAAGGAGGGAAAGGACACTGTTACATCCTTCAAAAAGAGCCGTTAGCTACCAAAAGAGAGAGAAAGGAAGATCGTCTCCAACGGATCTTTTCCAATCTTTGCTCTATAAATAGAGGGACATTTCAAGCCTTGAAAAAGAGAAGAGGACACAAGAGAGAGAGACAAATGCGCATAAGCTTAACGACGAAAACAAACACAAGCATTCAAACGAGCTAGAACTAGAAAACCCTAAGTCTTCCGCAAGAATTTGAAGATCTATCTCCGGCGAAAGACTACCTTCTCAGCTCATAGCCTCTAGTATCCAAATCGACGATACACGAACCTAAAGCTTATTCCAGCTGTTCGTCGATCTAGAAGCCACTCTCTCATTCCCTATCCCTCTAACCCTAAGCTCAACAGAATATACTTATAGCTTAGAAGAAGGAGTTCATATTTGAACCCAATCCTTATTGTAAAAGGACTCCTTCATAGTTGGAGAAGTTTGTCAAACACTTTAGTTTGATGTCTTTGTAAACTGGGACTTGCTCAGTATAATCCCCAAGCCACGGCTTTGTCTTGTGCATAAGCCACGGCTTTTCGGGACAGTGGACGTAGGATCGATTGATATCCGAACCACTTTAAAAATATGTGTCTTGTTATTACTTTCTGATTACTGTTGCATTGATTTTACTGTTCATACTGAAAACCTACTTTAAAATCATACAACTGTCTCAGCATACTGAACTGTCTCTTTGCTGAACTGAGACTTGCTAAAACGTTTTTTCCACTCAACTGATTTGGGCCTACACTTTTCGCACCGCCGAACTCTACTGCTTTGATCCGAATTCGACTCGGTCGGCCTAGCAGATCTCGGTAGAGTCGGACTCTTTGCCACACACGATTCGGAAACGGCTATTTGGTCTGCGAATTATTTCAAGACGGCACTTTTCCGAACGGGAGACCTTCGTGTTCGAAGTTGAAAAAATCGGAGTCAGGTGCATTCACCCCCCCCCCTCTACACCTGACCGTACACTCGGGACCAACAGATTATAATTTAGAAAATATATTTTAAAAAAATTAATTTAATTTAAAAATTGGATAAATTGGTCCTTGAAACTTTTATTCCGTAAATACCCCTATGACTAACAGTTGACTAACTTAAAATTTAACAAAAGAACCAATTTATTCAAACTAATAAACATTGAGGACCAATAAACTAAAAATAAAAGTTTAGGGATCAATTAATCCAAACTACTAAACATTTGGGACCATTTGTACCAATTTGCCTAAATTTGAAGTACATCATGATTTATTTTATTGACTAAGAAAAAGATTGAGATCAAGTATTTTTACTTATTTTCTGGACATCGAACAACCGGACAGGAAATCTTATTCAAACACTTACATTTGAGAAAAACAAGAAAAAAAAAACCCCACACAAACTAACATCTATCTGAATTTACCATACCAAGTGAATAAAACAACTACTCATTTATTGATCAATGCCTGAAACTTAACATAGTTTCAATGTGGATTTGCAATTATTCCGAATGGGGAGGCTTTCTCACCAAAGACCTGTAAAGTAAAGCCAACAGGCCGCGGGACACCACAATACATGACATGACAAAACCTCAAAAATATTAGTAACCACCTTCAATAGTTGTTTCCCAAATTTTATCAGGATCTCCTTTCCTTGCCAGATCCATCTAGTCCGATGGGCCAATCATCTTCTCGGGAACCACGAGGGTATCGAATTCTTCAGAAGTAAGCACACCAAGCTTCAATGCAGCTTCCTGTACAGTTGAATCCCCATTGAGAATATCATCGTTCACAATCATTTTGTAAAATATGTTCTTGGAATGTGTTAACAAAATGTGTGAAAATAAACCAGTTAAATTAATGTTTCCACAGCCAAAAAGATCAATAATAATATATCTAGATAGCTGATCCTGAGAGTGTTGAGTGGCAAATATAACATCATAAGACATGAAGAGATGATGGAAACTGAAGAGAAGAATAAGTAAGAGCCTCAAACCTTCAAAGTACTTCCCTCCTTGTGAGCAGTCTTGGCAACCAATGCAGCATTATCGTAGCCAATTTTCTAAATAAATAGTAGAGTTCACTCATGAGAAGCATGATCCAGCAGCGAGTAAAAATGGATAAGAACTGAAATACTTCAATCACAAGGATAACTTACTGGATTCAAAGAAGTAACAAGCATGAGGGACTGCAACATCAGAAAAGTAACACATATCACAATTAGCAAGGGTGTTTTCAAATTATATTTCAATCATATGCAAAGTAGAGGCTGACCTCATGCAACAACTTGTGAATTCTTTCTCTATTGGCTTGGATTCCTCTGACACAGTTCTTTTCAAAGGAAGCAGACGCATCCCCAAGCAATCTCACCGACTAACCGACAAACGAAAATAAATGGTAGGATTATTCCACCAGGGCAAGAATACTTGCATGTATGTCTAATACATATAGCAACAAGTTGAAATGCTGAAGCATGGTTTTCCAGGAAAATAGAAAAGAGGCAATAGGGCAAAATGTAATTGAGCATGTGACTAAAGGAGTGAGTAGCTTTTTCCTTAGCTAGCACTGAAATTCCTTTTAGTTACCCAACTTGGAATTCGAGCAATTAACATACAATAGAGCACAGGTAAATGAAAGGCTGAAGAACGTCCAAGATGTGAATGAATGAATTGACTGATGGTTCACATACATGTAATAAGTTGCTAGCAATGACAGGCTTAAATACGTTCAACTCGAAATGACCATTGGATCCCCCCACTGTAATTGTGACATGATTGCCCATAACCTGGGATGTGAAAAGGAGCATCAGTAAACCATCTTATTGTAGACTTACTTCTGTATCCTGATTGTAGATTTTTATTACCTGAGCACAAACCATTGTAAGTGCCTCACATTGTGTAGGATTCACCTTCCCCTGAAATGCAAGATGATAGCACATAGTTAATAGTAGTGACACGATAATGAACCTTCATATTTCCAAAAAAGAAAGATGAGAAAACACATTACCGGCATGATACTGCTGCCAGGTTCATTTTCAGGAAGAATGAGTTCTCCCAGACCACAACGTGGACCACTGCATACAAGAGAGAATGTGAAAACTTTACTGAAAAGTAAAGAACTAAAAGCACATGGGAAACTTTGCATTAACCTTCCTAAGAAGCGTATGTCATTTGCTATCTTCATGAGAGAATTAGCAACTGTATTTAGTGAACCACTTGATTCAACAAAAGCATCATGTGCAGCCTATCAAAATAAACACAAGAAAAAATTCTGGACCAATTATTTCTTTGATAAAGTTTTCTGATACACAATTTAAACTCATGCGAAGGTACATTTTCAGTAATAAAACTTGCTCGGACACACAGCTAAAGAAACCAATCACCCAGAGAAATAAGGTTCCAGAGCCACAATGATCAGAAGGGAAAAAATCAGAGAAAGAGTTACCAGAGCCTCAAATTTGTTTTCAGCCGTCACAAAAGGCAAATTAGTCTCCTCAGCTACTGCTTCAGCAATCTTTACATCAAACCTGGAACCAGTAATATTAAAAGAAAACAAAAAAAAATTACATCTTACTATCTCAACACAAAGATTAAAAAAAAGAGAATTTAATAATTCAAGAGTTCAGCAGGTAAGAGAAAAAAAATAATAAATAAAATAAAATTAAAAAAAATAATCATTTATCTTACCCTTTCTTGGTGTTCAAACCAGTACCAACAGCAGTGCCCCCTTGAGCGAGCTGAATATATTTTCCAAATGATTAGGACCAGATACAGAAGCTAGTTGAAAAACCAGAATACCAAAACATTGAAGTGATCATCTAACCTGATACATGCGAGGGAGGGAGCATAAGACTCTATCAATTCCATACTTCACCTACAAACACATATAAAATGTATGATTTATCACAATCATTTTGGGAACCCTCGGAATTAGACTGAGATAAATTCACTGCACCACAAGTCACAATAACCAATCTCAGAAAAGACAATAGAAAAGCTTACCTGTGTGGTATAGCCACTAAACTCTTGTCCAAGTGTCAATGGGGTAGCATCTTGTGTGTGTGTACGGCCAATTTTAACAATGCCGTTGAACTCAACAGACTGAAACATATTTGAAATAACAAATCAGTATCCAATGGAAAAGGACCAAATGCAAAAAAATGAAAAAAAAAAATCAGTGAAAACAAAAATCCGCGTAGTCTATTTACAAAAGGTAGATTAAAATTTAAAAGGACCCAATGCAAAAAACGAAACGTGAAAATATCTCCTCAGAAAATTCAATTTCAGTTGTTATAAGAAAAAGGATGTACAAGCTCTAGGCCGATTTTCAATTGCAATACGAACTTTCTTAATCGAACCTAACAATTTTTAAAATAAAAAAATACGCATGATTGATAATAAGGAGCCTCAAACTTGTGTTTTCTTTCGACTGCGCCACATTATATTTGATGTTGAAAATCACTAAAAATGAAGAGAAAACTCGAAAAAAGCAAAGAACCGAGTTAGGGAGACAGCAGTTTGATAAATACACATACAAAGACCCAATTGAGGAAGAGAAATGTAATAGATCCTGCACTCATGAGTTTCCTGCCTGAGTTCAAGAAAGAGAAATATAAAGCCAAAGAGAGAGAGAGAGAGAGAGAGAGAGAGAGAGAGAGAGAGAGAGAGAGAGAGAGAGAGAGAGAGAGAGCCAGAGAGAGAGAGAGAGAGAGAGAGCCAAAGAGAGAGAGAGAGAGAGAGAGAGAGAGAGAGCCAAGAGAAAGAGGAAAAGAGTGGAGAGAGCGCCACTTAGAACCCAACTGGGAAAGAGAAAGGCTGGCTAATAGATCCTGCACCCATGAGTTTCCGGCCTGAGTTCAAGAAAGAGAAATACAGAGCCAGAGAGAGAGAGAGAGAGAGAGATGGAGGAGCCAAGAGGAAGAGGAAAAGAGTGGAGAGAGCGCCACTTAGAGGGCAGTAACGGGCTATAGTTGGTAGTCAATAGAAAATTACCTAAATTTCATGAATTTCTCAATAAGTAGCCCACACAATTTTGGCAGAACCAATACAATGAAATCATATGTGGCTGATTGATGCATTACATGCCTCAAGACTCAATAAACCTTCTAGGAAATAGCAACAATCATAAGGGGATAAAAGGAAAAAGGCCAATATAATAAATACAATCAAGGGATGGGAAGGGTGTGTAGAAGGTAGCAAAACCTTTGCATTAAGGGTTGTGTGTAACTGTTTCAGTTTTGGTAACAATCTCGAATTGATCTCCATTGCAGCAGCAATGTGCATAACCTATGCATAAGATGCGCCAAAAACCAAAGAACCAGTTCATCTTCTGATAAGTGAAAAAATAAAACAAAAGATGGTCTCCTTGTTAGAATCTTACTGTTGGAAATGTGTCATTAGAAGATTGTGATCTGTTCACATGGTCATTTGGATGAACAAACTTTTCACCTCGCTTGTGGCCGAGAATTTCAGCTGCTCTATTGGCAATAACCTGTCATCAATAATATGAACATCAAACTTCACCTGCATCTGTGAATTGAGCAGTAGTTCCATATTTATACACATTTTACAAAACTGTATACGTACAGTAATCAAAAGCAACTAATGAAAGATGTGAACTGCTAAATTGACAAGGCCAAAAAGTTCAATTAGGAGGACCTCACACCAAAGGTCTAGTTCCCCCGAAAGATGTGAGTGAGTTTTTCCTCTTTGTCCCCCATTTCCCACCAAAAATCAGGATCAAAGAAACAAAGAAAGCAATATTTTTCAATTTCCACACCACCACTCTTAATTCCCAAACATATATATTTTTCTTAATTTAAACAATCA
The DNA here is from genome assembly GCA_028984105.1 of Lavandula angustifolia. Lineage (NCBI taxonomy): Eukaryota > Viridiplantae > Streptophyta > Magnoliopsida > Lamiales > Lamiaceae > Lavandula > Lavandula angustifolia. The sequence goes on from CM054805.1 coordinate 19,488,759, forward strand.
GCTTCCTAGAAATCACAAAAGCTTAGGTTTAGGATTAATGAAAAATAACTTGGTCTTGAAGACATTGTCCGGAGTCCCTGAGGAAGTGAACATTCAGCACTAGTAAGAGAAAATACGATTTTGGTCCAATAATGCGGAATCAGTTATTTTTTGTAATGTGGCCTTGGTTATTTTTTGTCATGCATTATGGTTGCGGCCATTTTTGGTCCTATAACTTTTAAAAACATCCAATTTTGGTCCTCCAACGAAGAATGTACTCACACACTATTTCCATCGCCTATTTCACCTTCAGTAACTTCACAATGTTAGACACATAATGTTCAAGCAACCGAAAAAGGGACGTGTGAATACACTCTCTGTCAGAGGACTAAAAATGGACAAATGTTCACATTAGTGGACAAAAAAAGGATGCAGCTAAGCAAAAAGGGACAGAGGCCATCATTATAGGACAAAAATCGATAGTTTCTAGCACTAGTCATGCCAAAAGAAAGAAATTTTACTTGACTAGAAAAAGAAAGCATTTGAGCCAGTGAATACCTCATTGGCATTCATATTACTCTGAGTACCACTGCCAGTTTGCCAAACAACCAAAGGGAAATGATCATTTAATTTTCCTTCAGCCACTTCTTGTGCGGCTTGCATTATTGCATTTCCAATGTCTGGGTCAAGGCCGTATCCTATGTTTACCTGCGAAGCAAAACATACTTAAGAATTCAAGATACTATTCCCTCTCATTATGTCCTTAAGTTGTTGATGGCAGATGGAGAAACAATAATAGATTATTCAACTATTAATATAAGCGAAAACAAAAACTTAGTTACTATTGACCCACTATATGCCATCTAAGAACTCTGCAAATCATAATCTTTTCACCTTTGCGGCACATTTCTTGAGAATCCCAAATGCACGTACGATTGGCTCAGGCATCCTTTCCCTCTCACCTCCAATTTCAAAGTTCTGCAAAGATCTCTGAGTTTGTGCACCCCATAATCTGAACATAACCAGTAAAGAACACGAAATAAGCTGCACGTTTTTTTCTTATAAACCATTACGAGCTCCTTTGCTGTAAGCAGGCAACACGTCGGTCCATCACAAATAATGTTAGCAGAGATCATACTGCTAAAATCAGGTAATTATTAGAAGAATTGGGTCACAATTCATAAAACTAATGTTGAAATATATTGAGGATGAGCATTTCATCATGTTTGACCAAGAACGTACATCGTGAATCTACAGGGCAAAATCAGGCCTACTGTTGAAACTCACTAAAGCTCTCGAGTTGGCTCGTGTTTTACAGTGCTAATTCAAACATTCATTATCTAAAATATAAAATGCTGGATATTCATTTCCCTACTAACTGTCTCAAGTGATGAAATATCATCCACTTACACTGAGCGTGCTCGAGCAAATATACAAAAACAATTAAAGAAAATCACATACTCGCAAATTTATTAACACAAGTGGATGATTGCGACTTCGCTGCAAAGTACAGAAGAAGATCCACTCCTCAATACAAATAAATCATCAATCAAAACACATAGATAACAAAAATGAACAGAAAAAGCGCACGAACTTGTCCGATGGAACTTGAATGGGGCCAAAGGTGTCTCTCTCTTCCCTAAATGACGAGGAATACCATCTGAAGCTCGCTCTAAAGTACGAAGACGTTGAAAATCGAGACGATGCCCGACGGCTCGCCATGAGTGTCGCCATTGCCGGAGTCAAATTTCCGCCGCCGGATCGTAAACGGGTTTGTTGAATCGCCGCCGCGATGAAAAGGAAAATTATGAATAGATTAAATAATGCTAATATTAACCAACAAATTATTCTATAGTAGGCACGCTGTTCTATGTTCAGTTTCACGGCCCATTGTAATGGATCCTTGTAAAGAGATTTGGGCCCTATTTGAGTGATCCATTATCATTTTTATAAATTAAATGGGCAGGTTGGACGCTGTAATTACAAGGTTGTCACTCTTTCAGATATACTACATCCCATTAAAATTGTCTCCATTCTTTTCGGCAAGTAGATTAAGAAATTTTATTTAGAGATATATTTTATGAGTTTTAATTATATTAAGAAATTAACATGATTTTTCAAGGAATGATTGATGGGAATGAATAAGAATTCATCTAAATTTTATTAAGGCATAGTTGAGGTAATTAATTTTTTTATATATTTTAATTAAAGAAATAATCTAAAGTTTTCAAAAGATTAAAAATCATAATTTTCTGAGTTCGGAGCAGCGCTAAATCGTGTGAGACATAAACTTTTGGAGAGATTGTGTGTATAAAAATGTGGAACGGGTAGTGAGTAATGAAGGGTCCACCTGATTTTTTAATATAAAGTTAATATTGTTATTTTAGAAAATGGGACATTTATATTGGGACAGACTAATTGGGAAAGATGAACGTTTTTAATGAGACGGATGGAGTAAGAAGGAAAACTACTGGTGGCAAAAAGGTGGATCCACAAAATGGAGGGGCATTTTCGGAAGTTAATGGCAAAGATGGTTAAGCACCATGATGGAACTTTTTATGTATAGGTAGCTAAATAAACATATAGGGAAAAAATCAATTTTGGTACATTATGTTGGTTTGTGTTCACTTTTAGTCCGTTATGTTCATTTTGGTCCGTTAGCTTGGTAAAAAGTTCGATTTTGATTCATTTTTGCAAAATTATAAAAATAAATAAATTATCACGTGCGAAAATTAAAAAAAATATATTCGTCGCGAAATTAAAAAATAAAGTAATTTCACTAATAAAATTATTTTTATTTTATTTTTTAATTATTGGCGTGTATAAAACAGGCCAAAATCGGACTATTTACCAACGGACTAAAATTGGTCTTGACCAATATAACGGACTAAAAGTGGACATGCGTCAACGTAATAGACAAAATTGATTTTTTTTCCCGGTTTAATATGACATCCTTGAAATCCTCACAAAGGTTTTTGTGTACTGTATACCTTGTGTGTACCACACCACAAGTATGTCCGAAGGTGGTGAATACAAGTCGTTCCGATGAAATCCTAGTTTAAAACTTAAGTAAATATGTGTGTATCGGGAAAGTAAAGTAGGAAATATGAAACTGCGGAATATAGTTTAGGAAAATGAAGCGGTTAGCAAAGGTGATAATGTGGAATATGATTTTGAAAACAGATTACTTGCACTATGTTTGGTAAACATCAGGAAATTATTTAATCTTATTTACATTAAATTAGTAAATTAAATAATATCTATAAAAATTAAGGAATTGTACAAAATACTGATAATTTAAGAAAAAAAATATAGTTTACATCTAACAACCAATATCGTGTTCTTATATGCATTTTAACAGTACGTAGTCAACATAACAACTCCAAATTTGATGCATTGTAATTTTGAAAGTGACGAAATCAACATAAACTCAAGAGCGGTAGAAACTTAATTTTAACAACAAAAACAATATGCCGAACATAAGTCACGAACCCAAATTCATTAATTAAGAATACATGCATCTGCAACATACATATGGAACAATTCACAAACTGTATGTAATCACAGGAGATTGGCGGCGGTGAATTTAATTGAAATACAAATTCAAAGCACCCGTTGAAATTCATGTCAGATCAATCACAAAAAATTCGATCAACACACAGATTTCAAATTTAAAATTATGCCAAAACATAGTCGGCCTTTCACGGAAAAAACAAAACAAAAAACAGAGAGAAAAAATCTTGATAAAGGAAAGGGGAAAAAAATGAGATGGACTGGGGGGATGATGAGGGGGTGAGTTGTTTAAACGCGAGTTCTGTTGTTTTGAGAAATTAATAGGTGATATATATTAAAATCTCAATATCTTGTAAGAAGAATAACAGGGTTAGACTAAGGAATAAGAATCTGGGAATATTTAGTTATTTTCCTCGTTTTTAGATTCTTTTTTACTTTCCTATATTTTGTTTGAATTAAAATAAAAACAGTATTTTAATTTTTCAGAATAAGATTACTTTCCTCATTCTATCAAACTTTTGGAATTTAATAATTCGAAATTGGGTTATTTTCTTACAGCAAAATCCGTGCAAACCAAACAAGTCCTAAATAAATGGATCAAATAGAAACTGGTTCTGAATTAGGAATTAATCTATAACCACCAACTTTTTTCTTTTAATGCAGAAGGGCAACCTCTCATTTTCAAAAATTAAAAAATAACAAGGAGGAGAATAAATAGTTGTCACCAGAAATTCACCATGGTTAATTATATTTTCAATTTTGAAACAAACTACATTTTTAATAAATGGCGGATGAAATCCAACACTCGAGATGTTCATGGTCATTGAATACTAGTAATAGTCAAATACATACTCCCAGCTATTCTTGTTTTAGTGGCTTTGAGTGCGAATTTTAAGAAAGTGGTGGATGTGTATTAAAGTGGGTGGATGTGGGGTCTATTATCTAAATTGATTGTGGTCCATAATTTTTTTTCCTTTTGCGGATGAAGATAAGAATAGTGGGATAATTGAAAAAAAGAGTAAGACAACATTAGTGGGACATGGGAGTATTTTATTTTGATCGAAACTATAGTCACCTGGTGATATTACTGCAAGTTTAATTACCTTGGGCCCCGCGTGGTTGGTAAGGATTCTGCTTCAAAACCGTACTGTGATTTCAAATTATTAAAATCTTTTATTTGGTAGTATAAAGAAAGTAATTTGATTCTAAGATTTTAAAATTCAATATTTGGTTGAATTTTAGCAAAATATGGGAAAAGTATTCAAAATTCTAAAAATAAAGAAAATAGTGTAATAATTGTGATTATTTTTCCTTGTTCTATTCTTTTTCCTTGGTGCGAGGAAAGAAATATACTACTACTAATATTATTATTAAAAATAAACTTTTATTAACAATAAAAATGAAAAAATAATTTTTTATTACAAAATAGTAATATTATTATTTTATAATTAATATATGTTATAAAATAATTGAATATTTTAATTTATTTATATTTGTGTTATTTATTATTATGGATAATATAATAATAATTATTTTTCTTAAATAATCTTATTATTATTTTGAAAAAAAATTATTAAAGTGAGTGCTATAATAAATATTTTTTATTTTTATCATTTATATATTTATTATTATTATTATTATTTTATCAAAAGATATTATATTAATTACTTTTTGAAATAAGTTATTGTTCTTTTTATTAAAGACGTTATTAGTACTAAAAAAATATTTTTAACTAAAAATTTATTCAGTTAAATATATTAAGTATTTTATAATAAATTAAAACAAAAGGATATCTTAATCATATTTTGGGTGATTTTGTATATGTATGAATTGACAATATAACAATTATTTGTATTAAATAATTGATGATAAAAATGTTTTATTCATATTATTAATAATATAGTTTTACATTTCCTAATATCATCCAAACAAATGTAAGTAATTTGTTTTTTTTAGAATCATACTTCACGGAATCAAATTCTTAATTAATTGTTACTGTCCTTTCCTCGCAATCATATTCACTAGATTCATATTTCCTGACAACTTTACTTTCTTGATAACCAAACGCGATCTCAAAATATTCTTAAAATTGTCATTTAGTTTATATCAAAAGCAAAAATAGTTAAATTTTATAAACTATACATGAAATAGCCAAATGCCAAACTGCCCTCACTTTTCTGACACTAATAATTAGTAGGTATATTTTTTACATTAGTGAAGTACTAGTTTGGTCTCGATGGAGTCTCGCTGGTGATCGTTGTTTTGAATCAAAAAAAATTTGTAAAGCTAAGAATTAAATTAGTATAGCATTCACGGTATCGAACACAAGGAACATAGATTAACAAACATTTTTCTACTTATCGTTAAAGGGGCTTTGGTTAGCAACTACGCAAATTTTCAGATCTTTTAATTAAACTATGAATGACGAACAAGAAAGTAAATAAAGAAAGTAAACGGTTTTGTAAATATGCAAGAGAAGACGGTCCAACGAGATATTCCACGCACATAATACTTCTGATCCTCGACACTAAAGATTAATTAATCCTAAGAATCAACTAGTTATAAAACGTCATAATTAAATTGACACATCTCTCATTCCCACTTACATAGTTGATAACCGTCATGATGGTCATTGAAACGACTACTTCCCTAACTTTGTTACAACCTATGTTGATGCACAATCGATAGATTTAGCAACTAGACATTATTACGGACTAAGTGAACCTAGTTTAGGAGCCTACTCATATCATGGACATCAAATAGTCTCCTACCGGTTTAGTTCAATTATTCTATGAATAATTTCGCTACTTACCTAGCCTTGTTACACGAGAAACGATTGAAGCACTAAGTTAGCTACGAACTAGATAACCTAAGGTGATCAAGCCTAAATTACTAATCGGATTAATTAATCAATAATTAATCCAAAACCCCTTAGATTGATTTTAAGACCTAAAGTCTAACATACTGTTTATGTGTGTGTTTTACATCCCGCTGGATCGCTGTAAATTAACCTACTCATAAAAGTGTCTTGACTATGCAAGCGGGTGACTACACAGAACATAAAAGTAAACATATTTAAACCTAAATCTAACATGCACGAATTTAAAGAATGGGAGCAGTAAATAAAGAACATAAAATTTAATATTGAAATACGAAATACTGAAATTAAAAGGTACCAAACGAAGTATCCCAAGCGAAATAGAATCCAAACACGATGTCTTCTTCAAATGGAACAAAAATATAACTAGAACAAGAGTTGTTTCTTCGCAGAACTGAAGAATAAGTGTTGACGGTGATAGAAATCTGAAACATAGCATAGAGAAGCTGTGATTTTCGTGCTCCTCTCCTCCTTATATAGGGCTGCTCGTATATCTTCAAAGGATTAAGACAAATCTTCAAGATATGGAGAGATTTTCTTATCCAAATCTTCCATATATGTTCATTTCTTTCTCTCCAAGACTCCCATTTGTTTCCTTAGTGAGCAACTTCAAAACACGCATTTTAGCTCATAAAATTATTGTTACCTTACATCCTAGTCATGTGATACACCGACCTTAATTCCTGTAAAAATGCCCAAAAAAGTATTCCGACTATCTAATTAAGTCATATTTCAGTCATGAATCAATAGGTACAAAAATGATCGCTTATGGTGTGTAAGACTTACTATCATCTTTCGCAATCCACACAAATTAATAATCTCAATCTGGTCCCGATAGAGTCTCACTTATAGTGTCAAAATATCTATCACCTTTTATAGTCCATAACAGTTGGTAATTGCAGTCTACGACCCAATCACGTCCTGGTACTCAGACAATTAGAGTTTGAAAAGCGAACAATGTTAGTTAAACTTGTATTTTTTACTATTTCATGAAGTATTTCTAAAACTTGGCTAACCGTTGTAGGAATTGCTCCTCAATAAAATTTTAGGTGAAAATATTGATGGAATTGGTCCTCGATAAAATTTGGGGTATGAATATTATTGGTTGAATTGATCCTCCGAAATGTTATCCCAAAACTACCCTTATCATTTTGAATATTCTTTTTTTAAATTACGTTTACTAACTGTTGATTGACGGAAAAATTATCGGAAGGAACAATTGACCAAATTTTAAGCTTTCGAGGACCAATTTGGCGAAAAAACTGGAATTGGGGACCAATTTGGCCAAAAATCAAATATTGAAAGATCATATTTGTCAATTTATGTAAGAAATTATATAGTACTTTATTATAAAACATTTTTTTTAAATAAAATCAAATTCGAAGTGCTAATAACTAGCATTTGCAAATATATAACAAAACACACATCTCAATTGTTTATAATTTTAAGCTGTTTGATCCCTTAATTTAGAAACTACAGATAAATTAAATTTTTCGTTATACTAAAAAGATATTTATACGAATAAGTATATATTGTTATTGTAACGCCCTAATTTTCAAAACTTAACTAGGGACGCTACTTCATACTTAACATGCATATTTCAATTCTTTCAAAACATTTTCATGGAAAAGAATCATTGAAAAATTCAATTAATTTTCATACTCAGCGGAATTTTTAAATAAAAATGCAAAGTTCATGACAAAAACTAGTTTAATGCAATAATAAGTTTCTTAAATTCTTCCTCACGTGACCATCACCACCAACACCTCTACGCATCGGCCGAGCCATTTCCTGCAAAATGTTAAAATGTTGGGAATGAGTACGACTACTCAGTGGGAAACACACGTATATCCAAACTATATATTATATCAAACATAAACATGAGTAACTAGATCATGTAACATGAACTTGTAATTTGGCCACAAAGACCACATGAAATTGTATTGGCCACACAGACCACATGAATGTGTATTGGCCACACAGACCACATGTACTTGTATTGGCCACACAGACCACTTGAACTTGTATTGGCCACACAGACCACATGAACTTGTATTGGCCACACAGACCACTTGAACTTGTATTGACCACTAAGACCACATGAACTTGTATTGGCCACACAGACCACATGAACTTGTAATTTGGCCACACAAACCACATGAATGTGTATTGGCCACATAGACCACTTTCTTACATGCCTGTCGTCAAAACATGAAATATCGAATATAATATATAATAAAGATAAACATAACATTCCCCACCTTGACTTGAAGAAAAAATAATGGATATCAATGTTTAAGTCCTGCGCGCCAATCCTAACATGAAAAGTTATCTTAATGACTTGTTCAAAGAATGTTATGTATGCATCAATAATTCATATAACTCATAAATGTACATATTTCATAATAATCAAATAATCTATATTATAGATAATCTACTTATTAACATGCGCTATATTAAGCACAATCTTACTTCTATTGAAAATTCTTTCATGCATTTAGTAATTCCACAATTCATGAAATAAATTAATAAAATCATAAAAATATTGACCTAAAACTTATAGACCTCTAACATGAACGACATATTACATATTCATCACAATAAAACGTACCATAATCATGCATTCATTTAATAGTAACTTTAATTTTTTGTTTTTCAATCTACATGCATGTTGGCAAAGAATATGGCACATCAAGAAAAAAATTAACAAATAAATAGTAAACGTATCATAAAAATTCTATATTTTTAACATGAATGACCTAACATGTATTATATCCTATTAAAATTAAACCTGGTCGAAAACATTGTAAAGAAGACATGAAAAACAATTTTCCTTTCAAGATCATGAACATGCTGTCAGAAACTGGCAGGTTACGAAGAACAATTTTAAAAAAATATTTATCATGCTTAAAAAATTATTCAAAAATAACTGATTATACAAGACATACCTAGGAAGACTACCCTAAATGTTCACGATGATAGGATGACGGAAAGATGTGTAAATAATTCTTTAAACAGTTCGCAGGGATGCTGACAGGATTTTCGAAAATTTATGGGATGTTTTATTATGAGCGACTAGAAATCATTATCTAAAGATTCCTAATCCTATAAGGTATAAAATATATTTTATCCATATTTATTTTCGTCCATATCTATTTTATATAGAATTTATTCTATCACATACCATATAAGAGATTCAATCCTAGATAAATTAGGATATGGATAACCACAACTAGATTTTATCCTAAAATATTTATATCACACATAAATTATCTATTTTAATCATTAAACATAATATAAAATTATCTCCTAATAATTTAATATAATAATAAATATTATATCCTTTTATGAATCCTAGTAGGTTTAGGAAATCCATAATACAAAATTATTATTCTTGCCTAATAATTCTAACATGATTTCTAAATAAATAAATAAACAATATAATCATAATATGATATAAATAAACATATTCAAAGTTCAAAATAATTTTATATAATAAAAATAATTTAATGACAAATAAGATATATGCTTTAATTTTCATTTAAATTCTAAGGCGCGACTTACAAAACTAAAACATTTGATAACATGCATGAGTAGATATGCAATGCATTTTATATTGAAAATTTCGGGGCGTTACAATCTACCCCACTTAAAGAATTTTCATCCTCGAAAATTTTCTTAGCTTAAAAACATGAATGCATGTACTTTCATGAAAAATCGTGCCTTTTTCAAAATTGTGCAATGTATGAATTTTAAAAACTTTGCATGACTATAAAACTTTACTTACCTCATCGGCCCGATGCAGTGATAGTGATGATGGTCAATTTCCTGCATAACATGAAACAAGTCTACAGGAAAGTAAACCTGCTCTGATACCACTCTGTAACACCCCAGTTTTCATAACACGCCCGACGCTACTTCATACTTAACATGCATATTTCAATTCTTTCAAAATATTTTCATGGAAAAAAATCATTGAAAAATTCATTTAATTTTCATACTCAGCGGAAGTTTTAAATAAAAATGCAAAGTTCATGACAAAAACTAGTTTAATGCAATAATAAGTTTCTTAAATTCTTCCTCACGTGACCATCACCACCAACACCTCTACGCATCGGCCGAGCCATTTCTTGCAAAATGTTAAAATGTTGGGAATGAGTACGACTACTCAGTGGGAAACACACGTATATCCAAACTATATATTATATCAAACATAAACATGAGTAACTAGATCATGTAACATGAACTTCTAATTTGGCCACACAGACCATATGAACTTGTATTGACCACACAGACTACATGAATGTGTATTGGCCACACAGACCACATGTACTTGTCTTGGCCACAAAGACCACTTGAACTTGTATTGGCCACACATACCACATGAATTTGTATTGGCCACACAGACCACTTGAACTTGTATTGGCCACACAGACGTTCATGTTAGAGGTCTATAAGTTTTAGGACAATATTTTTATGATTTTATTAATTTATTTCATGAATTGTCGAATTACTAAATGCATGAATGAATTTTCAATAGAAGTAAGATTGTGCTTAATATAGCGCATGTTAATAAGTAGATTATCTATAATATAGATTATTTGATTATTATGAAATATGTACATTTATGAGTTATATGAATTATTGATGCATACATAACATTCTTTGAACAAGTCATTAAGATAACTTTTCATGTTAGGATTGGCGCGCAGGACTTAAACATTGATATCCATTATTTTTTCTTCAAGTCAAGGTGGGGAATGTTACGTTTATCTTTATTATATATTATATTCGATATTTCATGTTTTGACGACAGGCATGTAAGAAAGTGGTCTATGTGGCCAATACACATTCATGTGGTCTGTGTTGCCAAATTACAAGTTCATGTGGTCTGTGTGGCCAATACAAGTTCATGTGGTCTGTGTGGCCAATACAAGTTCAAGTGGTCTGTGTGGCCAATACAAGTTCATGTGGTCTTTGTGGCCAATACAAGTTCAAGTGGTCTGTGTGGTCAATACAAGTACATGTGGTCTGTGTGGCCAATACACATTCATGTGGTCTGTGTGGCCAATACAAGTTCATGTGGTATGTGTGGCCAAATTACAAGTTCATGTTACATGATCTAGTTACTCATGTTTATGTTTGATATAATATATAGTTTGGATATACGTGTGTTTCCCACTGAGTAGTTGTACTCATTCCCTACATTTTAACATTTTGCAGGAAATGGCTCGACCGATGCGTAGAGGTGTTGGTGGTGATGGTCACGTGAGGAAGAATTTAAGAAACTTATTATTGCATTAAACTAGTTTTTGTCATGAACCTTGCATTTTTATTTAAAACTTCCGCTAAGTATGAAAATTAATTAAATTTTTCAATGATTCTTTTCCATGAAAATGTTTTGAAAGAATTGAAATATGCATGTTAAGTATGAAGTAGCGTCCCTAGTTAAGTTTTGAAAATTGGGACGTTACAGTTATAAACTAGAGAGAATGTAGAGAATAAATAGAGAGAGCGGGAAATTAGATGTGTATTATTATGAGGGTGGAGACCTCTATTTATAGAGTACAAGATGGGCTCATGGGCTTTTAGGGTTTACATGGTCATCACAATATATGGTAAGTATATATATAAAATATATTTACAACATTCCCCCTTGATTGACCATCCCTAAAAGAAACTGCTGCCTCATTAAAACCTTGCCAGAAAAACCCATTGGGATAAAAACTGGACGAAGGAAAAAGAGTACAGCTGCTCCACCTCAATATCGTCATTCTTGATCCTTGAGTCGGCGCATATCGATCTTGTATAACAACTTCTTGAATGTTGGTAATGCCTTTGTAAAAGAATCTGCTAGGTTGTCACTTGAACGAATTTGCTGGATGTTGATGTCGTCACTCTTTTGGAGATCATGTGTTGCATTGACACTTTTATGAATCAATCTCAATGACTCATTTTTTCATGTGTTGCATTGGATGGCTCGTTACACACCTTAACTAAGAAAACCATTTGGGAAAAACTCAGAAAGGAAAAAAGAGTACAACCATTTGACCTTCAGAGTCATTTGACCTTTAGGAGTCAGTCTAATCTTTAGGATTATTTACAATTTGTTACTCCCTCTCAAGATAACAATCTACAATGTTATCTTTAAGGTCTAGACTAATATGCGCAACACAAATTTAATTATCATCAAAGATAATAGCATGTTTGTCTCGAAGATAACAAATAATGGTCAATACCATTTTAAATTTTCCAATTGCACGTAAGTAAGGAACTTCTGGTCCTCATTTTTGTTATCTTCTATAGGTCTAAATGAGTCTCCATCCACTTCAAGTGATTGCAGCAACCATTAGGTAGCTATGTGGATGCAATAAAATAAAATCTCTTTAAAGACCTTCAGGTAGGTCGACTAGCATAACTCCATTAGGGAGATGCTCGATCTGCAGGTCGAGACAATTATTAGTTCAACCAAAGTCTTATGGTTCTAACTCCGTCTTTAGGTATGAGTTGATTTCATCAAGTACTTTTGTACATAATGATTCACATATTCTCTTTAGGAGAAATTTGGAGTAATATGTTCTAATTTTGTATTCCGCTGACTTCTTATCTCTTAGCACCAATAAATCTCTCAGGCTTCTAGCGTCAATGAGAATTAATTGATTTTTTTTTGTCTATGAGGAACTTCAGTTCTTTCATGGTGATATACAACAGGTATATGAGATTTTAGTCACTCCTTTTGCACTAAATAACTTGATGAACTTCTGGTTCATAGTGCGTGAATCTAATAATTAATCCAACGAGATATTGCGGCATTCTGTCATTTATGTTTTATATCTCCCCCTAATGCCGACAATGATGTGAGTTGGATTATCAATGAATAAAATAATTCATAATTATTTGTTCTATGTAAGTCATTTTGACGGAGTATACATATGAGTATTATGTTCTTCAGGAGTTTCAATCAAACTCAAGTCATCATTTATGTACCCTTCTGTCAAGGAATTCTCTTCGTTATGATTATATCATATACGGCTGTACTATTTCAGCCCTGACAGTGACTTTTACAGTCTAATTGAAAATATCTTTTTGACTTACATGCTTTGAGCAAGTTAAATCCTTCAGGGATCTTCATATATATGTCACTATCTAGTGAATCACATTGATAGTATTTACTACATCCATAAGGCGCATAGCAAGCCTTTTGTGATATAAGTTGATTAATCAAATATAATGGTGTCTATTATAGGAGAGTACATAATTAATTCCCGGTCTATGAGAGAAATATTGTGTTATGAGTATTGCCCTATATCTCGTAAATTTTTCATTTCTCTATGTAACAAATACACATTTATATCCTTCGGGGATATACTTTCCGGATTTTGGAACTACAGGTCCAAATATTTCCGGCTTTCTAGGGAATATTAATTCACCTTATATGACTTCGTTTCTCTTTGGCCAATTATTTCAATCTTGACAATCTCTTATAGATCGTCATTGAGGATCCTCTTTTTTTTCATTTCAAGAGTCATATTAAAAGGCGCAAATACCGTTGTGCGTCCACGACGATATTTGATCTCTCCAATATTTTGAGATCTCATTATTTTCAGACGCTTGTGGTTCTTCAGGAACTTCATTTGATTGATTAATCATTATCGTCATTGTTTGGTTCATATGTTGTGCCCCTTTTCTTAGACACAATTTTTTTTTTTAGAACCAATTGGTCGACCATATTTTTGACGAACTTTTAATGCATTTGCTGTCATTTATACTTGTCCTTCAGGGACATGAAATCTTGTTGGGGGTATTTGCAGCAAATGTATGACATTATCACTTCTTTTATATACATACTAAAGCATCAAGAAGTTGATTCGCAATCTTTTCCAAGTGAGTCTTTTGACTTCTTGTTCACATTGATTACTTCTGGAATCCAAATGTGACTAGTTTGTTCTTGTGCTTTTTGTTGGATGTAGATTTCACATTGATTACTTCAGGAATCCAAATGTGACATATGTTTCAACTAATGTTGGAAATGTTATTTCATCATAATAACAATCTTAATGTGAGATGCGTTTTTATACGTACAAAACTCATTTTGAGGATGGACATGAGCAACTAAATATTTAATCTCAATCCCAAAGTCATATAATATTAAGTCCTCTTTAAGAGGAACTTAGAGTTTAATAAACTTACTACCTTTATCAAGATAAATCTGCTTCAGGGAATTGAGCTCATTATTTTTGAACTTGTAGTACTAACAAGTTCTACATTTCTTCTAGAAATCGAACATTCATGGAAATTAAGAGATTCTTCAGGATCACTCTGCAGCGCCTATATGAATTTTCAATTATGTTGCGCATCAAAGTTGCTTGCAGATGTCCAAACATATCATGTCAAAGCATAAAACTCTTTTGAACTTCCGGTTCATGACATGTTTTGTCTCACTTATTTTTATGAATGTGTAATACATTCAAGGTGGTAGTGTGATAAGTTTTCTTTTGTTTGCTTCCGGCTAAATACAAAAGAATCACTACCTTTGTATATTATTTCAATATGGTATCCATTGCAGCGGATATCCTTTAGTAAGTTCCTTCTAGACTTACTAAAGTAAGGGCAAACTCAATAATTGATTTAGTATCATTTGATAAAATGATACAAGCTCTTCGGAAGCCTTTAATGATATTCGATGCACTAGATTTTAAAATCTCGCAATTTAGGATACATATACTCGTATCGAGCTTTAAGAAGAACAAACAATTAATATTTTTACGCAATCCTGCTGGGATGCTTCGTTTCATTCTATTATTATCTCTCTCGTGCCTCTTATTGTCATCGATATCAAGAGTGCATTAATGTCAACAAGACATAAATTATCTTTTTTCATTCAGGAATAACATATATTATTGAAAGTACGAGTTTCTATTTAAGAGCATTTAATATTCTTCTAGAATATAAAATGATACTACTTCAGGAGCAAAAGTTGAGGCATTTCCACAAATATGTGATAGTAATGTTAATATCATAATATGGTCATTCTTCAGGAATGTAACTGTGCTACTTCCATAGCAACAACTTAGTTTTACTCACGATACGTAAAATCAATAAATTGTGAATTTTGAGATCTACCGGATCTCACATCTATTCTTGAAAAGAAATTAAACCACAATAGGATATTGGAAATGCAATTGTCATTCAAAGAGGAGCTCTTGCTACCACTCCATATAATTAGGTAATATTTTAAATTACAACATACCTTTAGATATACATTGTTCTTTAGGAACATGTAATATTCATCGAGAATATTAATTGTGCTACTTCAGAAGTAATAATTAAAGTATGGTTATTGTGATATATGGTTTCAAAATGACAAGTTTTAGTTGTTCCAAGAACATGTAGAGTTAATTGTGCTACTTCAAGAGCAACAATTAGAGTTATGAACATATAACATTTGTCAAAATTAAAAGCTTGAATTGTTCTTCAAGAACATGTAACATTCTTCATGAATACAAATTGTGCTACTTAATGAACACTAATATTAAACCACTTCAGGCGAAAGACTAATATTTTTTAGAAACTCAATTGCTCTTTAGGAACATATAATGTTCTTTGAGATATAAATTGTGCTACTTCGGGAGTAACAACAATAACAATTCAAGAACCAAAATTCGCCCATCAATAAGACATATTATATGAATTGTTCATCAAAAGTACATAATATTCTTCAGAAATATTAATTGTCTGCTGCTTCAGGAGCACCAAATTAATATTGGATGTATATATATATATATATATATATGTTGTAAATATATTTTATATATATACTTACCATATATTGTGATGACCATGTAAACCCTAAAAGCCCATGAGCCCATCTTGTACTCTATAAATAGAGGTCTCCACCCTCATAATAATATACATCTATTTTCTCTTTCTCTCTATTATTCTCTCATTCTATTTAGTTTATAACACGTTATCAGCACGATTGTTCTACATTTACTATTATGGCCGAGGATGGAATCGTTACTTTCTAGTAAGTATCATTCTTATTGCAAATTATAGCGTTAACATTATTGATCCTTGTTTCATTGGCCTCTATCCGTACGCCATCTGAATTAAAATTCTTAATTGCTATGTTATGATTAATGTTTAAAAACCGACGGGAATTGATACTTAAGAAAAAAAATTCTTAATCTTATTTTTATGTTGTTGCACGTTGTTCAAAGTCTGGTTATGAATATTGATTCAACGATTATGAATGTTCATATTATTTTATTTGGCCACATCAATTAGTTGGCATTACATTAGATTTTTTTTTATAATCATTAGATGATTGAAATATATGTGTGTATATATCGTTCTGAATTGTTCGAAGAATACAGAGGAGATTCTAGCTACCGACGTTTATCTATTTTATTATATTGTTGCTCCTGAAGTAGCACAATACCCTGATATTCCTGAAGAATATCATATGCTCTTAAAGAGCAATTCAATCTTATTTATTGGAATAATTTAATTGTTGCTCTAGAAGTAGCACAATTTAATATTCCTGAAGAATATTACTTAACTTCTTGTTGCACCAGAAGTAGCATAATCCATATTCCTGAAGAATATATCAAATGAGCAAGTCAAAATTATTTATTGACATGATTCAATTGTTGCTCCAGAAGTAGCACAATTTAATATTCTTGAAGAATATTATATATATTTTTTTATGAGCAATTATATTATGTTTTATTGATTGGCGAATCTTGGTTATTAAATCGTTATTATTGTGGCTCCAGAAGTAGCACACAATTAATATTCCTGAAGAATATTACATGTTTTTGATGAGCAATTCATATATTTTGTTATATTGATGGACGAATCTTGGTTCTTCAATTGTTATTGTTGTTGCTCCCAAAGTAGCATTGATATCCCCAACGAACACTATATGTTCCTGAAGAACAATTGGGTTTCTCGAAAATATTAGTCATTCATCTGAAGTCATTTAATATAGACTAAATTGGTGCTCCTGAAGTAGCACAATTTGTATTCCTAAAGAATACTATATGTTCTTGAAGAAAGATTCAAACTCTTGATTTTGACAAATGCTATATGTCCAAATTCTAATTGTTACTCTCGAAGTAGCACAATTAACTCTAGATGTTCTCGGAACAACTAAAATTTGTCATTTGGAAATCATATACCACAACATCAATACTTTAATTGTTGCTCCTGAAGTAGCACAATTAATATTCTTGAATAATATTACATGTTCCTAAAGAACAATGTATATTTAAAATATTACCTAATTACATGGAGTGGTAGCAAAAGCAACTCTATGCTTGACAACTGCATTTCCAACATCCTATTGTGAATTAATTTATTTTCAAGAATAGATGTGAGATCCGGTAGATCTCAAAATTCATAATTTATTGATTTCACTTATCGTGAATAAAATTAAGTTGTTGCTCGGAAGTAGCACAATTACATTCCCGAAGAATGATCATACTCGTGATATTAATATTACTATCACATGTTTGTGGAAATGCCTCAACTTTTGCTCTCGAAGTAGCATCATTTTATATTCTAGAAGAATATTAAATGCTCTTAAAGTGCAACTCGTACTTTCGATGATATATGTTATTCCTGAATGAAAAACAATATTTATGTCTTGTTGACATTAATGAAATCTTGATATCGATGTTCATCTGCCAATAAGAGGGCATGAGAGAGACAATAGAAATGAAGCATCCCAATATGATTGCTTAAAGATATAATTGATTGTCCTCCATAAAACTCGACAAGAGTATATGCATCCTAAATTGCAAGATTTTCAAATCTAGTGCATCGAAATTATTGAAGGCTCCAGAAGAGCATGTGTCATTCTATCAAATGATACTAAATTAGCTATTGAACATGCCCTTTATTCTAGTAAGTCTAGAAGACACTTACTAAGTTTTAAGAATATGCAATGGATAGCATATTGAAATTATATAAGAAGGTAGTGATTCTTTTGTATTTAGCCAGAAGCTAACAAAAGAAAAGTTATCACACTACCACCTTGAATGTATTACACATTCATAAAAATAAGTGAGATAAAACATGTCATGAACCGGAAGTTCAAAAGAGCTCTATGCTTTGACATGATAAGTTTGGACATCTGCAAGCAACTATGATGCGCAACATAATTGAAAATTCATATGGGCGCTGCAGAGAGATCCTGAAGAATCTCTTAATTTCCATGAATGCTCGATTTCTATAAGAAATTTAGCACTTGGTAAAACTACATTTTCAAAAATAAAGAGCTCAATTCCATCAAGAAGATTTGCCTTGATAAAGCTAGTGAGTTTATTAAACTCTAAGTTCCTCTTGAAGAGGACTTAATATTATATGACTTTGGGATTGAGATTAAATATTTAGTTGCTCATGTCCATCCTCAAAATGAGTTTTGTACGTATAAAAACGCGTCTCACATTAAGATAGTTATTATGATGAAATAACATTTCCAACATTAGTTGGAACATATGTCACATTGGGATTCCTGAAGTAATCAATGTGAAATCTACATCCAAAGAAAAAGAAGCACAAGGAAAAACTAGTCACATTTGGATTCCAGAAGTAATCAATGTGAACATGAAGTCGAAAGATTCATTTGCAAAAGATTGCAAATCAACTTCTTGATGCTTTCTTATGTATATAATAAGTGACAATGTTATACATTTGCTGCAAACACCCCCGCCAAAATAAATGTCCCTGAAGGACAAGTACAAATGGTAGCAAATTTATATAAAGTTCGTCAAAAAAATATGGTCGACCAATTGGTTCTAAAAGAAACTTTGTGTCTAAGAAAAGGGGCACAACATATGAACCAAACAATGACGAAAATGATTAATCAATCAAATGAAGTTCCTGAAGAACTACAAGCGTCTAAAAATACTGAGATCTCAAAATATTGGAGAGATCAAATATCGTCGTGGACGCACGACATTATTTTCGCCTTTTAATATGACTCTTGAAATGATAAAAGAGGATCCTCAACGACGATCTATAAGAGATTGTCAAGATTGAAATAATTGGCCAAAAAGGAACGAAGTCATATAAGGTGAATTAATATTCCCTAGAAAGCCGGAAATATTTGGACCTGTAGTTCCAAAATCCGGAAAGTATATCCCCGAAGGATATAAATGTGTCTTTGTTACATAGAGAAATGAAAAATTACGAGATATAGGGCAATACTCGTAACACAATGTTTTTCTCAAAGACCGGGAATTTATTATGTACTCTCCCATAATAGACGCCATTGTATTTAGAATTTGATTAATCTACTTATGTCACAAAAGACTTGTTATGGGCCTTATGGATGTAGTATATATCTATCAATATGATTCACTAGATAGTGACATATATATGAAGATCCCTGAAGGATTTAACTTGCTCAAAACATGTAAGTCAAAAAGATGTTGTCGGTTAGGCTAGACCGTAAAAGTCATTATAAGGGCTGAAATAGTACAACCGTATATGATATAATCATAACGACGAGAATTCCTTGACAGAAGGGTACATAAATGATGACTTGAGTTTGATTAAAACTCCTGAAGAGCATAATACTTATATGTATACTCCGTCCTAATGACTTACATAGAGCAAATCATTATGGATTATTTTATTCATTGATATGTTGATTTTAATATCCAACTCACATCCTTGTCGGCATTAGGGGGAGATATGAAATATGAAAATTGAATGCCGCAAATATCTCGTTGGATTAATTATTTAGATTCACGCACTATGAACCAGAAGTTCATCAAATTATTTAGTGCAAAAGGAGTGACTAAAATCTCATATACCTGTTGTATATGCACCATGAAAGAACCGAAGTTCCTCATAAACAAAAATAATTCAATTAATTCTCATTGACGCTAGAAGCGTGAGAGATTTATTGGTGCTAAGAGATAAGAAGTCCACGGAATACAAAAGTAGAACACATCACTCCAAATTCCTCCTGAAGAGGATATGTGAATCATTATGTACAAAAGTACTTGATGAAATCAACCCATGCCTAAAGACGGAGTTCGAATCAAAATACTTGGGTTGAACTAATAATTGTCTCGACCTGTAGATCGAGCATCTTCCTGATGGAGTTACGCTAGTAGACCTACCTGAAAGGTCTTTAAAGAGATTTATTGTATTGCATCCACATGTCTATCTAATGGTTGATTCAATCCCTTAAAGTGGATAGAGACTCATTTAGACCTATAGAAGATAACAAAGATGAGGACCAGAAGTTCCTTAATTATGTGCAATTGGAGAATTTGAAACGGTATTGACCATCCTTTGTTATTTTCGAGACAAATATGATATTGGTCTATTTATGAGAGTAATGATATATTGACATATTTCATGTTATTATCTATACTGATAATTAAACTTGTGTTGCACATATTAGTGTAGACCTTGAAGATAACCTTGAAGATTGTTATCTTGAGGGGGGAGTAACAAATTGTAAATAATCCCGAAGATTAGGACTGACTCCTAAAGGTCAAAGACCCTGAAGGTCAAATGGTTGTACTATTTTTTCCTTCCTAAGTTTTTTCCCCAGAGGGTTTTCTTAGTCAAGGTTTTTAACGAGGCATCCAATGCAACACACGAGTAAATGAGTCATTAAGATTGATTCATAAAAGAGCCAATGCAACACGTGATCTCCAAAGGAGTGACGGCATCAACATCCAGCAAATTCGCTCAAGTGAGAACCTAGCGGATACTTTTACAAAGGCATTATCAACGTCAACATTCAAGAAGTTGATACACAAGATCGATATGCGCCGACTCAAGGATCAAGAATGACTATATTGAGGTGGAGCAGCTGTACTCTTTTTCCTTCGACCAGTTTTTATCCCAATGGGTTTTTCTGGCAAGGTTTTAACGAGGCAGCAGTTTCTTTTAGGAATGGTCAATCAAGGGGGAGTGTTGTAAATATATTTTATATATATACTTACCATATATTGTGATGACCATGTAAACCCTAAAAGCCCATGAGCCCATCTTGTACTCTATAAATAGAGGTCTCCACCCTCATAATAATATACATCTATTTTCTCTTTCTCTCTATTATTCTCTCATTCTATTTAGTTTATAACAATATAAATATTATACAATTTGCAACAAAAAAAGCTGAGGTATATAGTAAATACATAGATAATATTAATAACTCTTCAAGAGTGTGAAATATTCTTCAAGAATATTAAATTGTGCTACTTCTGGAGCAACAATTAAATTATTTCAACAAATTGCTCGTTAAGAGCATGTGATATTCTGCAGGAATATAAATTGTGCTACTTCTGGAGCAACAATTTGGATAAAAGCATTAAATAAACAAACAAATAAATAAAAACGTATATAGAAATATTAATTGTAAATGCTCTTCAAGAGCATGTAATTTATTTCAAAACATTGATTGTGCTACTTCTGGAGCAACAATTTAAGTTAAAAATATGGTTTTGAATTGCTCTTCAAGAGCATTAATATTCTTCATAAATATGAATTGTGCTACTTCAGGAGCAACAATTGTTATTTAACATTAGATAAACAAACAAACAAATAAACAAATAAATAAAAACGTAAAGTAAAAGCTCTTCAAGAGCATGTAATATTCTTCAGGAATATTGATTGTGTTGCTGCGGGAGCAACAATTTAAGTAGTATATAAATATAACATACTTTCTTTTATAGATTATGGATCTGTGGGATCTCATATCATTTCTTGAAAAGAAATCAAGTCATTAGTCATGTTCTTCAAGAACATGTAATATTCTTCTGAAATATTGTGTGTGCTACTTTAGGAGCAACAATTGATTAATAAACGAATACGTCTACATAAAATCTTGAATGTGAAAGAATAATATAATAATTTATTTATCTTGAAAAACGTGCATAATCATATGATAGAAATTGATGACGATTTATAAATCATTAAAGAAACTTTTAAAAAAAAAATAGTAATCATCTAAGAATCATTAAAGAAATTGATTACGATTTCTATATAAATGACGAAAGATGAAAACAAAAAAAATAAAAATTATACCATCCAACGTGATCTGGAGCCATTCTTCTTTTTAAGTATTTGACCGCCGTGATTTTCTTTTTGGGAAAGAACTTTTTCGTGCTGACTAGAGAGAATGTAGAGAATAAATAGAGAGAGCGGGAAATTAGATGTGTATTATTATGAGGGTGGAGACCTCTATTTATAGAGTACAAGATGGGCTCATGGGCTTTTAGGGTTTACATGGTCATCACAATATATGGTAAGTATATATATAAAATATATTTACAACATATATATATTTTTTAACAGTTCCAACCGGTTTATTAAAATTTTATTTTCCACATATAGAAAGTAAGATTTAATGGGACATTTTATTCTTTTTCTTATTCTTACAACTACTCTATTATTACGTATGTGTAGACTATATACTATCATGTCGGTACTTTGTTGGACCAATAATTGAGATTTTGTGTCATTGTCAATTTGGTTATCATTTTATGGAAATATAGTTAACGATCCACATGTGACGACAAATTGATTATTGTGTCTATAGCTGTTGGATTCATTAATTTTATTTTCAAAATCCCTCAAATTTATAAATTGTTTTATTTTATAAAATGTATATTTTCGTTAATTCTCCACATGGAGAAAATTATAATTATTACACCTACCTACTTACGTTACTTCTAAATTCTACTATATTATACAATTTGGTAATTCGTTTTAAAAATAATCGCTAGATCTTCCCATAAAATTTGAGCTAAACTGATTGGGATAGCCAAAGATATTGTTTTGTTGCATTCCACGCCTATAATTTATTACCGCGGGTGTATAGATAATAATACTGAATACATCATCATAATTATTTTATGTAGAGATAATATACATAAATGCCGTTCAGATTTATTTTAAAAAAGTAAAATATTATGTTATGGTGGGAAAACACTATTATTTTTATATTTAAGAGCCTATATATACTTATCGTATATTTTGGTATAAAATGATTTTTACTCTCTCCCTCTCTCCATATTTTTTCGGGAACATATAATATTCTCGTTAACATTTTTATAAATGTTAAAAGAACTAGAAAGTTGTTTTTTTTCTTGAAACCGAACAACGATATACCTCTTTTTTACAGAAAATAAATAATCATGAACTTGAAAAATAATAGAAATTAAAATAATTACACCAATAAAATTTGTTTTATATATACATATATAAATAAAAAATTTCCATGAGCAACCAAAATAATTCAATCTTATTTGGCTGCCCCCATAACAATATTCTTGAAATTATAATTTTTTATTCTTGAACTTATTAATTTTTTATATTGTTTCGAGTTGTTTTTTCAAATTTTATTTATTTATTTATTGGTGAAAAAGTATACGTATCGTTTGGTCTCGAGAAAAAAATCAATTTCTAGTTTGTTTAGTATTTAAAATTTATTAATGTATAATAAATTATAAATATACATAGAGAGAGAGAGTTAAAATACACTTCTGCATCAAAATTTACTTTAATGATATACTACTATTTGTCTTCTAATATAAACTTTAAGAATGTAGTTTTTGCTCCTTCATATAAACTTTAAAGGTATTTTTCATCATAATATACATCAAAAATATTTTTACTCTTTAGAGTTGAATGATATTTGTGCACCATGTCCCTTATTTTTATTTATGTAATAAATTTACGATCGTTATTCTAAATACAGATTTGATGAACCTCATTCATGTATAATAACTTGCAAAACATCGTAAAGATATAAATCACACTATACTAACCATTAATTAATTTTGATTAATAAGTAATAACTGATAGTCTCAGATTTTGGTTTCGATATAAATCTAAAGAAAATTCATTAAATTCATTATACAATAATAAGACGTAGCATAATAAATTGTACAGGAAAAAGTAAAATACAACCTATTTTCTGAAAAAAAAAAAAAAAAATTGGGCCTGTTATCATATGCACACCCAAAATGAAAAGGATCCAAAAATATTTAGCCCACATACGCAATGGAGTTCGAATCGTAAAAGTCGACATAGAAAGAGCTGTACAAAAATTATTAATTACGTAAAATTCATCAACTTCGGTCCCTCATCTAACAGTAGAGGGTAGGGGTGGGCGCGGGATGGGTACCCGCGCTGCGGGTACCCGTTTGCGGATACCCGCGCCTGCGGGTAATTGATTTTAATACTCATTCTCGTTCCCGCATAGAGCGGATACCCGCATACGGGTACCCGTGCGGATACGGTACGGGTACGGGTTTACCCGCAAATATTACTACATATTTATAATATATTTAAATTCATAAATAAAAATTAAAAAAAATACCAATAAATGAAATATTTAAATTGTGGAGTTGGGTCATTGGTGTGTGCGTCGATGCGCCGGCGAGTGTGCGTTGCCAAATGTCAATTGCCATTTTATTTCTAGTAATTTAATTTATTTCTTATTTTCCTTAGTTCTACTTCTTATTGGTATAAAATTAAAAAGAGTTTAATTACACTTACACACCTAAGGGCTAAGACTAAGAGGCTCAAACCTCATGTAAAAAAGAAAATTGTATATTAGTGCGGGTACCCGTTCGGGAACGGGTATCTAAGAATAAAACTCGTTCCCGTTCCCGACCCGCTTGATTTTTTGCGGATACCCGCGTAACGGGTACCCGTACCCATTTTTTCCGACCCGAACGGGAAATATCCGAACGGGACGGGTACGGATGCGGGAACCCGAATTGTTTGTCCAGCCCTAGTAGAGGGTGAGTCGCCTTCACAAGTTCTATGTAGATTCATATATAACTCGAACATATAATAATATATGATTAGTTCAGAGTAGTAAGTATTGATTGATTTTTCTAATAAAAAAATATATATTCTGATGTTCATATGGTTTGATTACGTTGATTGCAAGAGGAAGCACGAAATCCATTACATGTGCAAAATAGTTGGCATCTTTTTAAGTGTAATTTTTTTTCTAAATAAAAATAATATGTAGGCGCTACTTGAAATGTGAATTATTATTTTTACACACCGTCAACTATAAAAATAAATCTACCTGTAGGTCAATAGCTTTTGATTTATTAAATTATATTTTTCTATATTATATATATATACTATTTCTGAAATACGTAAAACTTTAATGCCATTACACTCAAATCACTTGTAAAATGTACAATTCAATACTCTCCACGCAAATCTATAGTGAAATGTAGAGTGCAATATTTAACCCCCAAAACTTTACATTTTCTTCTCAATAGAATAATAGATATCTTAAAAAATTTATTAACTTGGTCTTATCAAATTATTATATAGTAAATAATAATATCCATATAGGGATGAGTCATGTAGGAAGACTCATTAAAATGGAAAATAAGAAATAATTTGTACCATTCATCATATCATTGGATGATTTTGAACGAATATACTCTGAAATATCCATTATGTATAATTTTTATATGTTTTATGCATAAAAAGGCAAAAGCGTAAAAGTTACATGATTTTTTGCATAAAAAATAAAAATTATGCATAAAACATATTATAATTATGTTTACTTCATATTTCCTTTGTAATTCTTTCTTCCTAAATTTGTACCCTCTTTATGTAATACTCCCTCCATCTCACTATTCTTCTATGCTTACTGTTCATCGTGGAGTTTCAAAAAGTGGTAGCGTCTACTGTTTAGATTAATTATAGTCCATAAGTTATTTTTCTTTTTTGAATATTGACAAAAATAATAAGACAATCGAAAATTAAAACTAAGATGATATGAGCAGAACTGCAAAAATATTATATAGTACTTAATTATAGTTAACTATAAATGTAGCGGGATTATGTTTACCCAATAGATTGTAACATAAAGTAAAAGAACAGGCTCAACAATAATGCTAAAATAGAGTATTATTGGGATGTTCTAAATACATCAACAATATAAATAAATAAACAAATGAGTCCTACATGTGGTGGGTGGGGCTTTGCGTTGGATTCTCGCCTATTTTTTCCATTTAATACTTTTTAATCCAAAAATTAGAGTAGATACACAGCTGTAGATATGTACGTATTTATTACAAAAATTAAGTTTCAACAGTCAACAATTAGTTAAAAATATTTTAAATGCTACTAATATTTTTCTTGACTAGATAGGAATGTCATAAATACTGCTAATAAATAAATGTGAAACTGAAACCTCTCATTTAAATTTCAAATGTTTGAAAACCTAATAGTTTATATATATACAATGAATTATGTACCACTTTATCTCACTAAGCAGTTATGGATGAACATGTCACATACCATTATTTTATGGTAACTGGGATGAGATCATTTATTTAATAAATTCGTGTTCAATTGGTGTCCATATCAAAACGACGTAGTTTTATATTAAAAAATGCACTCCTTAATTATTTATTAACTAATCTCTTCTATATTATTTAAAGATAGTGTACATAAATAGAATTTTTCGATAGTGTATTATCCTCATCATCCAAAAAGAATATGTATTACTAATAAAAATATTATAATTATGATGTATAGACTATAGAGTATAAAGTATAAAATATAGAAACTTTTCTCCTTTAATTACGGTATATTATTAGATAAAACTTACATAAATCTACCGCATCATCAGCAGTGGCCTTTCTTATTCCTAATTTATTGTATTTATTATTCATGAAAACTTGAGCATGCTGATCTTATATAAAGTTGGATGCTTATGAGATCATGAATTGAGTATGAGTTGAATTAATTATTCATGGAGTCACATTTATGAATTTGTTCAAATTGTTAGGATATGAGGTCGATCGGTTGTTCAGTGTTAGGAAACCAGTTATATTGTGGTAAAAAAGTATGTTTTCGTGAGCTCGTCTCACAAATGAATAGACGGATTTTTTTCTACATCATGCACAAATTGCTTTAAAAAATACTATTCATTCATAACCTTTTTTTTAATGGATAAAAAACATAATTAATTAGTTAGATACGAATTTCAGAAAATTAGATTTAAACTAGACTAAATAAATAAATAAATGAGATAGAGGGTTTTAGGGGTAAAAAATGGAGTTTTATAAATATCAACAGTTCAAAACAACAAGACGATTTGCTATTTTAAAACTATAATTTATGCCCACTTTAGAGAGAAACTGTCGAAAATACACCTTAAAATATCTTTCAAAGCTTGTTAATTACTTTTTCGACTTTTTCCACAAAAGTAACTTCCATTTGCAAATTTATAAGTAATCATACGAAATTTCTTCAAAACTCATACGAAAATATGATAACTGCAGCAGACAAAAAAAATATCAACTTGCACTTGGTAATGAGTTTCGTTTAAATACAGTTACATGTATGTAAATATGGTTTTCTATATATATTGTGTTTGGTAAATATCTTTCATAATTACACGATATCCGATTGTATTTATAATCATGTGTTGTGTATAACTCATGATACATGATTATGATGTACAATTGTTACGGTATACTCAATGATACACGATCATAAATTGTATAACATATAATTGATGATTTCACATAGCACTACTATTATGGACATTTATGAATTCATTTAAAGCTAAAGAAAAAGGGATTAACTTTATGTGAAATAATAATGTCGTGTAACCTGGATTTTAACCTTTAGCCAAGGCTATGTTATAAAAGTTTAGGACATAACTTTTGACAAAAATTATAAAATAAAATAAAACGGAAAACTTTACAGAGAAATGATTTGCAATTAGTTTTGTTGGTTTGTAAACAGCCAGTTTGGAAGACAGATGAATAATTAAAAATTCAAGAGGAAGAAGAATAGCACAAGACACCACGGCCCACTCAAGGACATGCAACACTATTAACTTCAAATGAAACAACCCTACACAAAATTAGAATAATGTATCATCAATATCTTATAAATCGAACATATCACATATATTTAGTCGCATACTGTTTATATACTTTGCGTGATTTTACATATAAGTATCCAGTGGTGCATAGATAGGGGCATATTTAGGGGGCTGATGGTTTCCGTAGAATCTCAAATTATTATTTATTTTCTAGAAAAATTATTTATTTCATCCACATATTACAAATTCTACTCTCCTCTCTCTTGAATTTGCAAATTTAGCGTCTAATTATTAGATAATTATGTTTAAATCTCCTAAAATCAGTTAAGCTACTGTTAGGAGTTAGTTAGCTTCTAAAATCAGTTTAGCCATTGTTAGGAGTTAGTTTGTTAAAACTACTGTTAGGAGTTAGTTAAGAAACGGTTACGTTACTAACTCAATTTGTATATATATTTCCTCAATCAATGAATAAACTCAGTCTTTCCTTTTACAATTCAAATCTCTCTCTCTCTCTCTCTCTCTCTCTCAAAATCTGTTATGGTATCAGAGCCTAGAAGGTTCCATGGCAATTCTTCCTTGCCGCTTCTCTAGATCTCCGGCGAATCTCCGGTGAAATTGATAAGTTTTTTTCTTCTCGCTTCCTTGAATTGGTGCGTTCCTCATCGTCCTTATTGCAATTGCAAACTGTTTCCCCAAATTCTTCATTGATTTCGTGTCAATCAGTCATGACAACTGATCAAAACTCTGTGATTCTCCCAAATATTCATCCTCTATCCATTAAACTTGACAAATCAAACTATGTTTTTTGGAAAACTCAAGTGCTTGCAAATGTACGAGCATACTGTTTTGAAGACATCTTGTTAGATCTAAACCATCCTAAGCAGTTTTCTCCTCCTATTCCTCCTGCAACACAGCCTACCACAAATCCTCTGTTCCTTGTTTGGCTGCACAGAGATAAGTTCCTTTTCAGTTGGCTACTGTCTTCTATATCCCCTTCCATGTTAGGTTACATAGGAAGATGTTCTACTACTGCACAACTGTGGAAAGCATTTGAGAACTTCTTTCAAACTACATCTAAAGCCAAGGCTATGAACCTTAGGTTTCAACTTCAAACTCTGAAAAAAAAGGGGATCTACCTATAGATGATTACATCATGAAGTTTCGTTCAATCTCAAATGAATTGTTCAATATTGCACAACCGATTGCAGAGTCTGAATTGGTCTTATTCCTCCTTGGAGGCCTAGGGCTTGAATTTGAATCTATTTGTGTGCATCTTACTGCTCAAGCTGGATCACTAACCATTAATGAATTACAGAGCCACCTTCAGAATCATGAAATCCGCTTGTTATCTCATACTACTCAGAATGTGTCACAACATGCTGCTCACGTTGCTTTCCCACAGACTGAAGGAGGAAATCAATACCAATACGCTTATAACAGAGGTAGAGGCAGACATGGTGGTTTTCGAGGCAACTCACCAAACTATAGAGGAGGAAGAAATGGTGGCAGAACTAGTAATAATCAGCATAGCTGTCAATTGTGTGGCAAATTAGGGCATGTGGCATCTAAGTGTTTTAAACGCTTTGATGTACATTATCCAGGGCCTGAAACTGCCTCAGTACCTCCAAGCCAAGCACATCTATCTACTGTCCAAGTGGGAACAACATCATATGGTGGTTTTCCTCAAATGGCTCCTCAGTCTGCAGCATATGGAAATCAGTCTGCAACATATGGAAATCATTTTGCAAATCCTCCTTTTGGCTCTCAATTTAATACAACCACCTCTCAATTTCCTGTTGCTAGTACTATGTCTAATGCAGATCACAACAATGGGGAGTGGTTCCTGGACAGTGGTGCATCTGCACATGTCACTGCTGATATAAATCAGTTGCAGCAAGCCACCCCCTACCATGGAGGAGATAAGCTTGTAGTGGGTAATGGATCTCACCTATCTATAACTCATATAGGCTCCTCTACCTTACTAGCAACTACTCAAAGGAAATATTCTTGAAAAACATCCTTAGAGTGCCCCACATAACCAAGAATCTGATTAGTGTCTCAAAGCTAGCTGATGATAATAAGATTTTTGTGGAACTTCATAACACTTATTGTCTTGTCAAGGCCGAGGACAAACACAAGGTACTTCTGGAGGGCACAGTTGAAGATGGACTCTATCACTTGGATCTATCTGCACCAAAATCATCAAGAACAACAATCACAAATGGTAATTCTAGAACTTCAAACTGTTGTGTTCTTACTTCTGCAAATAGTCAAGCCAGTGTGTGGCATAAACGGTTAGGATATCCGTGTGCTAGTACGCTAAATAATGTGCTTAAAACTATGCACAAGCCTACTGTAAAACCTAATGATACTATGTTTTGTGATGCTTGTGCTGTTGGCAAAATACATCAGCTTCCATTTACATCTGTGCATGAGAAATCTGCTCTTCCCTTTGATCTGATATATAGTGATTTGTGGGGGCCTAGTGCTACTGAGACTACTGAGGGTTATAGATATTATATAAGTTTTGTTGATGATGCAACTCGATATACCTGGATATACCCTATCACAGTTAAGTCAGAAACTTCTCAAATAGTGAAACAGTTTCTAGATTTTGTGAAGAGGCAGTTTGGCAGTAAGGTGAAGACCTTTCAGAGTGACTGGGGAGGTGAGTATAGACCTCTTCAATCCTATTTTGCATCTCTGGGAATTCAGTTTCGTCATCCTTGTCCACACACTCATCAGCAACAAGGAAGTGTAGAGAGGAAACATCAACATATAAAAGAGTTGGGGCCCACTCTCTTAGCTCAAGTGAACTTACCTTACTAGTATTGGTGGGATGCTTTTCTTACTGCTACATACCTCATAAATAGACTCCCTTCCCCTACACTCTACTATACCTCTCCATTTCAAAATCTTTTCCATAAAACCCCTGAGTATCAGTTTCTAAGAGTTTTTGGTTGCAGCTGCTTTTTTTTACTTCGACCTTACAACACAGCAAAGCTTCAATTCAGATCCACAAAATGTGTTTTTATTGGCTATAGCCCTAATCATAAAGGCTACAAGTGCCTACACCCTTCTGGCCGAGTTTATGTATCAAGGTCAGCTTTGTTCCATGAGTATGAATTTCCTTACACCAACCTCTTTCCAAATACTTCTGAATCCAACTCAGCCCCCACCCCAACCTCAGCTCCCCTGTTATTTCCTCCCACCATAACTGTTCCCCTATATCCTCTTATTCAACCTGAGCCCAATATTCCTTCTCACACTGATTCATCCTCTTCTTCCACCCAGTCCAGCATTGCCCCCAACAATCACCATCCCATGATCACTAGAGCTAAGAGAGGAATCCACAAACCTGAAGTGTATACTGCTGAAATAGATAATCTGGTAGAACCTACCTCAGACCAGGAGGCCTTAGCATATCCTAAATGGACAAAAGCCATGAGGGAAGAATATGAGGCACTACAAAGAAATAACACGTGGGAACTGGTACATGCAACTCCTGATATGAATCTCATCCAGTGTAAATGGATTTATAAGGTCAAGAAATGTGCTGATGGATCTGTAGAAAGGCTAAAAGCTAGACTGGTGGCCAAGGGGTTTCAACAAAGGGCTGGGATAGATTTCACTGTTACTTTCAGTCCAGTAGTGAAACCAGTTTCTATTAGACTCATGTTCTCTCTAGCCCTCACCTATAACTGGTCCATACAACATCTAGACATAAACAATGCATTTCTAAATGGAGTGCTTACTGAACCAGTCTATATGCAGCAACCTAAGGGATTTGTAGACTCCACTAATCCTCTTCATGTATGCAAACTTCACAAATCCTTATATGGTCTCAAACAGGCCCCTAGGGCGTGGTATGAAAGATTGAGAAACTACCTACAGTTACAAGGTTTCAGAATGTGCAGTTCAGATCACTCTCTGTTCTTTATTAGAATTAAAGGGAAAGTGCTTCTAATTCTTGTGTATGTAGATGACATATTGGTCACTGGGGAAGACTCCAATATAATCAAGGAATTCATTAGTCATCTCTCTAGAGAATTTGCTCTAAAAACTTTGGGAGAGGTCAGCTACTTTCTCGGTATACAAGTTGAAAGAACTGCATCCTCTGCTACTCTGTATCAAGGCAAGTATATCAGGGAATTACTGCATAAGGCAAATCTTAAGGACAGCAATCCAGTCCCCTCACCATTTGATTCTGGCCAAAAGTTACATCAGCAAGATAGTGATGCTTTCTCTGATCCCACACTGTTTAGAAGTATAGTTGGTGGCCTTCAATATCTCACCTTGACAAGGCCGGATATCGCATTTATGGTAAATAAACTCAGCCAATTTCTCAAGGCTCCCATAGAACTACATTGGAAAGCTTGCAAAAGGGTCTTGCGGTTTCTAAAAGGCACACAAAACAGAGGTTTAGTATTCACTGCCTCTCAACTAAATGTTACGGGGTTTACAGATGCAGACTGGGCTAGCTGCTCTGATGACAGAAGATCTACAGGTGGTTTTTGTATATTTCTTGGATCTAATCTTCTCTCATGGTCGTCTAAGAAACAAAAAGTGGTATCTAGGAGCAGTTATGAATCTGAATACAGAGCTCTTGCAGATGCTGCTGTTGAAATACTTTGGATCAAATCTTTACTAGATGAACTGGGATTCTCTTTGTCAACAAGACCTCTACTTTGGTGTGATAATCAAAGCGCCACAGCTATTGCCTCAAATCCAGTCAACCATGCAAGAACTAAACATATTGAGATAGATGTCCACTTCGTCCGTGATAAAGTCTTACAGCAAGAGTTGGATGTTCGATATGTACCATCACAAGATCAGTTGGCAGATGTTCTTACTAAGCCCCTTACTATCATTCGGTTTCAAGAACTGATTCAACAATTACCACTTGCAGCACCAAGATAGGAAAGAGAAGACAATCAGAGGAATATTAGATAATTATGTTTAAATCTCCTAAAATCAGTTAAGCTATTGTTAGGAGTTAGTTAGCTTCTAAAATCAATTTAGCCAATGTTAGGAGTTAGTTAGTTTGTTAAAACTACTGTTAGGAGTTAGTTAAGAAACGGTTACGTTACTAACTCAATCTGTATATATATTTCCTCAATCAATGAATAAACTCAATCTTTCCTTTTACAATTCAAATCTCTCTCTCTCAAAATCTGTTACTAATTCATAATGAATTCGCCCATGTACGCGGAGATTATCAAATGGGAATAAGAAAGAATGTGTGTTAAATAAGAAAAACTCGCAATTACTATGTATTGTAATAAAAAAGTTAGGTGAATAAACTTTAGCATATTTTATTATTATATTAACTAGCTAATAATTAATTTATTATATTCTTATACAATACCAATAATGAATAATGTATTGTATTGTATCTTAAACAACAATACGTGTCATTTTTTTGTGATAAATAAATAATAGATTATTGAAATCATATGCGTACGCCACAATTATAAGGAATAAGAAATACATTTCCAGCTCAAACCTTAATGTATGCGAAAAAACCAAATGAAAGTTAAATATGAATACTAGTATATTATTAGGTGTGGGACCATGATTGGGGTCTGATCTGGCAAAGTGAGTGATGCCATTGCCAGGGGTTCATTTTATAGTGGGGTGAGTGCACTGCACCTCCCACCCCAGCAGATGACAAGTGTCCCTTTCTATTTAAAAGATAAAAAAATTAAAAGAGATAAATTTAAATAAAAGAACAAATGTAAATTAAAAGAGATAAATTTAAATAAAAGAACAAATGTAAATTAAAAGAGATAAGTTTAAATAAAAGGACAGATGTCATCTGCTGGGGTGGGAGGTGCAGTGCACTCACCCCCAACATAAAACAAACCATTGCCAAGCTAGCACTTGCCATACATCATGAGCAAGTGGGTCCCATCTTCCACAAACCACATGCCATCCTTTCACATACATACACATTACTATGGGTGTCTAAATGGTATTGGGATTCGGGATTATCTCAATCCCGTACCGAAATCGACGGAATTGAGATACTAAAATATCATTTTTTGGGATACGGGATGGTATCGGGATTCATTTTCGTAAGGTAATCGGGATTCGGGATAACCGATACTGAACTCGGGATTACTGAAATACCAATTTTCTTATGACATAATTAGTACATTTATACACTTATAAATATAATTATAATTTATAACAACTATTATATTAACTAATACTAATAAGTTAATATGAAATAATAATATTAAATATTAATTAGGTCAGAATCAAGATCAAATTTTCTTGTTTCTAATCAAGATCAAATTTTGATGAGACCCATATTATTCTATTAATAAACTCTGAACTGTGTTCTTGCATAAAAACATATGCCTCCAATCTTTGTATTTATTTTGTCTTGTGTTTCTTTTTTACTACAACATATGAAAGAATTATATAATAAGCACAAATTATTGACCCTTTTTCTCTTTTCAAGTCAGAAAGTAAGCTTTACTGCTTTACCAACTGACTAAACACTAATGACTTGCAATAATCTTGATTTGATTGAAGATCATTCCACACTAACTAGTAACTAGTAACTATCTAACTGTTCCTTCTTTAATACTCCTTACATTCAATGAACATTGTTATAATCGTTTAAGGATGTAATAAATTTTTTGAGAGCATTGATAGCCGGTGATTGAATTAACATATCCATATCCATCAATCGAATGCTTAGTTTTTCACTTCTCTCCTTCAGTTAAGCAAGGAACGGTTTTTTTTTTAAAAAAGAAATCAATATTCGGGATTTTCGGTAATCCCGAATACCGATCCCAATTTTACCGTCCCAAATACCGATATCCCAATACCGCTATAGGATCGGTATTGGGATCGGATTTTGCCTAATTTTGGGATCGGGATCCCGAATTTTTGGGATCGAGATCCCGATCCCGTACCGACCGACACCCCTACACATTACACACAAAACTCAACTCGGTTTGTCCCCTTGTTAATTTCAACCCCTTATGTTATCACTTCTCTCCTTCAGTTAAGCAAGGAACGGTTTTTTTTTTAAAAAGAAATCAATATTCGGGATTTTCGGTAATCCCGAATACCGATCCCAATTTTACCGTCCCAAATACCGATATCCCAATACCGCTATAGGATCGGTATTGGGATCGGATTTTGCCTAATTTTGGGATCGGGATCCCGAATTTTTGGGATCGAGATCCCGATCCCGTACCGACCGACACCCCTACACATTACACACAAAACTCAACTCGGTTTGTCCCCTTGTTAATTTCAACCCCTTATGTTATGCTAAAGAAGAAAGGAAACAAAATAAACTGCCCTTATTTTAGTGTCGGCAAATACCCGATGGACAGGTAAATTACGGGACTCATAATATCATTCCTAATTTCTTCAAATTATACCCATTTACCCTACATTTCCTATTTTAATTCTCCAAGAAATTTCTTTCTTTTTTTTTTTTTAAGAAAATTTTTATGCTGGAAAGAATTTTCCTATGTGCAACTCCATATTTATGGTTTTAGACGAAGAGGTCTTTTTCTTGTTCTGTGCTGTCCCTTTCATTTAGCATCCATATTATTTCTGTAATATTTTTTCTCTTAATTGCCACTCATCATCAGTCAATCACTTCTCTTTTCCTCTCTTCTTCTTGTTACTCTTTTTCCCCTTCTTCCCAGTCAAAGATTCTCAGAAGGGGCTGGATTTGAATGAGAAATTGAAGAAGAAGAAGAAGAAGAAGAAGAAGAAGAAGAAGACATGAGGAGGCTAGTAAGTACGTTAGTTTTCTTTTTTATTATAGTGATCATCTATGTAGGTTGTTGATCTCTCTTGATTAAAGCTTCTTCTTTTATCTTCTTGGATCAGAATTGCGTATTTTTCTTTTGTGGGTTTGTAAGGAAAAAAGTGAATCTTGCGGTTGGACCATTTGTTTCAGTATTTCTGTTTGTCCAATCTTGCCTTGTGTTTTAGCTGCTTTTCTAACATTTGGTGATTTGATCTCACTTGGGGTGTTAAACTGTCCGCATTGTCTGAGTATTACAACTAGTTCATAGGTTTTTGTAGATCTGAAACTGTGTTCTTTCTGAAAGTTTGGTTCGGTTAAAGCTTCCAGAGTTGTACGTTGTGCTAATGCTGGAGTGTACCAGTCTATGAATTTGTTGTCTGGTTCAATAAGGTCAATTATTGAGATCTATTTATGCTGTATTTTTGTAGCTACTAGCTATTCTTATTTCATTAGGCTTTGTAATGGCATATGCAACTTATGGAAGAAGAGTTTGTTTCTAGTAATGTCTGAAATAAAGACAGACAATTGCAACTTATGGAAGACTTTGTTGCTAACTATCACGTATATTCAATCATATTGAAGATGTTAAAATAGGCAGCATTCTGATGACAATGCAATTTAATTGTTTTCTTTTGTGTGTGCGTTTTAGGTAGCTTTTCTTTTGGTCCTGGTGTTGAGCAATGCTGCAGAGTACAATGGAGTATGCAAGTCCAAGTGGCCACTAACTCCGAGACCTCACAGCGTGTCTGTCACAGAATTTGGGGCGGTTGGAGACGGGAAAGCATTAAATACCGTAGCATTCCAGAATGCTATTTTCTATCTCAAGTCCTTTGCTGACAAGGGTGGCGCTCAGCTCTATGTTCCAGCAGGCAAGTGGCTCACCGGATGCATCACTCTTACCAGCCACCTCACACTTTTCCTCGAGAAAGATGCTGTCATCCTCGGTTCTCAGGTTTGACATTACCATTTTAGAACTGCTTATCAAATGAGAATGATCATCAGAAAGTATTGAAACTTTACAATTTGATCAAGAAAAAGTTAATATGAAACTTTTACCTTCATTTGCAGGATTATGTGCATTGGGATGTTATCGATCCATTACCTTCTTATGGCCGAGGCCTTGAGGTTCCTGGTCGTAGATATCGGAGCTTAATCAGCGGACAAAATTTAACTGATGTTGTTGTCACAGGTACTGATATTCGTTATTGGTTTTCCCTTTTCCACTTCGTTTTCTCAACCTCTGAATTATTTTTTATTATCTTATGGCTGCTGTGCAGGAAATAACGGAACTATCGATGGGCAGGGGTCTGTGTGGTGGGAACAAGTAAATAATCATTCTTTAAATTACAGTAGGCCGCATCTGGTCGAATTTATTTCATCAGACAACATTGTAGTGTTGAATTTAACCTTCTTGAATGCGCCTGCTTGGAACATACACCCAGTGTATTGCAGGTAGAATCTTCTTAAGTTCTTTTTAGAGTTTCTTTTCTTTATCACCTCTAGAACAATATCTTGATGCTGACACATTTTGCTTTGACGATCTGATGCAGTAAATTTCTAGTCCAGAATATAACGGCTTATTCTCCTCCCGACTCTCCCGACACTAGTGGAATTGTCCCAGGTTTGTGAAGTTGTGATCTATATATAATGAATTATAGTTTTTCATTAGGTACTTGGATGAATTCTGGCCGTATTTCAATCTTAGATATATCTAACAATCACATCCTCTAGGCGATAGAAATCAGAAGGTTAGAAGAAAGTAATTTAGTAGCATTGAAAGTCCTTATTCTTAATTCATTAGTACTAGGAGTCCTTATTTATGTTTATTTTGGTAGCACTTTTCGTAACATTTTAACAGAGGCTACTCTTTAAGATTCAGTACTTCACTTTTGGCCTTGATAATTATATATTGAGAAAACCGAGCTTTATTCAAAATTTTTGTTTTGCTCTCGGATTTATTATCATTTCATGTAGCATTGGCTATCACTTGTTTCGGTTTATTAATTCGCTCTAATCTCAGACTCGTCTAATCTCAGATTCTTCAGAGAACGTTTGCATTGAAAACAGCAACATTAGCATGGGATACGATGCTATTGTACTGAAAAGCGGTTGGGACGAATACGGTATTAGCTACAGCAAACCAACGACCCGTGTCCACGTTAGAAATACTCGCCTACAATCTTCCTCCGGTTCGGGTCTCGCGTTCGGTAGTGAAATGTCCGGTGGAATCTCCGATGTATTAGCGGAGCATCTTCACGTGTACGACTCAGTGACCGGTATTGAGCTAAAGACGGGCAAAGGGAGGGGCGGGTACATGAAAGACATTTTTCTATCGGACGTGTACGTGGAAAACGCACAGAATGGAATCAAGGCAACAGGTCAGTTCACATCTCACCCTGATGATGGGTACGATCCGAATGCCCTACCGAGTGTCACTGGCATTACGTTTCGAGACATTGTTGGCGTAAATATTACTAGTGCCGGGGTATTTACGGGTTTAGACGAGTCCCCTTTCACATCCATATGTCTCTCGAACGTCTCTTTGTCTGTGTCGTCGCGTACGTCCTGGATGTGCGCGTATGTTGAGGGGTCGTCAGTTAATGTGTCCCCGGAGCCATGTCCGGAGCTGCAAGCCTCGTCGTCTACTTCATGCTTTATCTTCTCGCTTCAAAACAATAGCCAAGTTGCAGTAGAGTGAAACTCCCACAAGTTGTTACTCATTCATTCATTGATCCAAACACGCGCGCTGGGGCGAGTGGGGTTGGGTTATGTATGTGTACAGTGTCGGTTTCTTTGATTCATGTGTAAGAAAAGTTTTGGTAGTGCAGCAGGGGAGGAGACTGGGAATGTGTTGGTTGCCTTGATTCGTTTTCATGTTATTTTTCATTCACGTTGTACATTCGATTTGTGAGAATGCATTCATTATAGGACTTGGGATTTGCAATAAAATTCACGTTTTCCCCTTTTCCTTTTCTTTTTTTGTTTGGAAGTAAGATTCTTGCTAAATTATGTTGTTTTTACGTAATTGAGCCGAACTTGTTTTAATTCCCTTCAAGCCTCAAGTTGTTGATATTGAATAGCATGAAGGAAGATATTTCGAGCTAAACACAAATTCAAATTGCCCTAAAATGTGTCTCCTATAAATACATCTTGCCCTTAATTGGCGATGATATAATGTAATAATTCCTAAACTTGTGTTTTACTCACAAGAAAAAGTACTTGGATTTTCCATTAAATTGATAAAACTTTCCTATAAAATCACAACAAACCAATTCACACAAGATTGCTCCACAATTCTTGTTCTACTTTTTTTTGGTATGATATTTTAAGAGAGTTGTTAATTATGTATAAAAATGTAGAACTCTCAAATAAAATATTTTTAGCAATTTTTTATTAAGAAAAATGAAATAAAAATTGTAGAACGAAAGGAGTATTTTTATTGCTAATATAAGAAAAACGTTCGACCGTAATTTAGATGCGTATTTTAGTTCAGTGTTTCAAGACTCTGGAAAAACAAATATAATATTTTTTCAATAAAAAAAAATTAATTGCATGAAACACGAACGAATAGGGTTTCTATCTTGATGCTTCACGGACAAAAAGGCCCATAAGCCAGTAAGAGTACATTCCAACCACCAAAATACAAATTCAAAACTTTGTAATTTCACACATCTTTCCAACAACAAAAAGCGGGGACCAACAAGAATATGACAAACCAACAAAATATATATCGATGTAAGGAGAATATGATGCAAGTCATCACTGATATCATGGGGGAAGTGGAGACAAGAGAATATATGAGCTTATTTTACGGTTCCCCACACAACAATACGAGACCTGATACGCTTACTCGAATGAGCTTATTGGTGTGATATGGACTGACTAGCAAGCTGAACCCACGCAAATTCCTCTTTGTAACTTGACCCTTCTTCACATGAGGCCTCACATGTGTAGACAGCGATGGTGGCCCAGTCAAGAGAATCTTCGCCGTCTTTCACATGGAAGAAGTACAGCAACTGGGGTAAAACCTGAAGACATATAGAAGACAACACCAACATCAATAAAGCTTCTCTTCTCAAGGGAGCTCATTCGTGCAATTCAACACGTAATTGAGTATCTAGGACATCAGACATGAGCTGTCACATAAGTTGTGTATTGTTCTTCGGAATTCTCATAAATGGGGCAAATGGTACAAACCTGAAATTCAAATGCACGCATGCCACCACAATGGGTACACCTGGGAATATCAGATTCTGATGGCCGGCCACTAGAAACGGGCCATAGTGGCTTCGCTTGAGAGGAGCTGGAGTATCTGCTCATAAAAAAGTAGATTTTGAAGCAACTTAAAAATACATGCTGTCCGACTCCAATAAATTCAAAGATTTAGCTAAACAACGGAAGATGTGATGCCACTCGAAGTAAAGACATAGTTTGTTACATCCAAATCTGAGTGATCACCTTAACACTTGGTCGGGAGCTGAAGATATTTTCTCTTGGAAAGATGCCCAACTTCTATTTTCCTCAGAACCCTAAGCAATAATCAATATAAGAAATGATGATTATCATTTCTTAATCTAAGAATCAGTAATAACAGATTAGCAGAAAAAAATACCTGAAAATATTTAATCAGTTGTCCATAAGACCCTTCAGTTTGGCTTCTAGAAACCAATGAACTGGATGTTCCATGATCATTGGAGATTGGCCCATCAAACTCAGACTCATCCTCATTCGTGATTTCATACTCTGGCCAAAGGGAGTTGCTTGCAGCTGGTTGCCAACAAATAACATGAAAGTAAATGCTCAAAACCTTATCAAATAACAAAGCAATACTCAAGAAAGTTCATGCATTCCAATAATGTTTCACTCCATAACCCAGGACACACAAAATCCCCACCCATAAACATGGAATTTAAATCTTAAAGTGGAAAGTACAGCTTTGGAGAAACGTATAATCCTGCAAGAAAGAGAGGAGCATGTGTTCAATTCAACTATGGGTACAAGCCACGCATTATAATCATGTTCTTCCCTAAAACTATTACCTAATTCAGACTCCTTTCCAGATGCCTCCAACTGTTGGCATGAGACTTTATGACTTGAGCTACTGCATCGCCAATGCGCAGCCTGCAGGTATTTCATTTATTACCAAAAGCTCCAAACTATATTTCATGCATAGATGATAGTTGAGTCAAGCACCTGGTGTTTTCCAGAACAATAGCGCGCTCTTCTACAGATACTACAAATTTTGTCTCCTTTCCAGGTATGACACCATTCACACAACATTGCTGTAACAATCTGCCAAGCATCAGTGTATTGCAAACTTGTATGCGTCATAAGAATCATAACATGCAGCTAATAACAACTACACTGATAGAGACTAGGGTACTGCACCTTCGGGTATAAGATAAAATTACAAGTAACTCTTATTAAAGACTTCTAGAATAAAAACTGAAGGAACAAAAAAAAAATTAAAATAATCCACAGGAGATCCTCCTGCCCAGCTTCTAGGCCAACCACTTACAGAATTCCTACCCCAACCCCAACACCTTTTGCGTAAATAGCCTGCAAACCCTCAGCCCATGCAGAGTCCAAAACAGCTGGGAAACTAACTAAAATAACGCTGATGTTAACAAAAACTAAAGGATGAGTATATGACTATGCAGGTCCCTCTGCCAGACTTTCATAATCCCCACCCCTCAAATTGTTCCTGTGAGTATAAACACGAGGCATATCATACACCCAGTACACTAAATCCCATCTTTGAATTGAAATAGCACTTTACCTAGGTGTAAATGCCATTGTGTTCTGCAAAATTCCTACTCCAAATTAATATAAATTCCGTCGATCCAATTTGAATCCCTAAATCATATACTAAATATTTATGTATAGTGTAGGGCGAGGGGAATGCTCAGACCTGCAGACCACTAAGCTTTTTGTCACTGCAAAAGTATGATTGCTATCAAAATAATTTTCAACAGTAAACTTACAGGACATGTATCTAGAAACAAAACAAACTACCTGCAGCTGTCAACGGTTGTTGGCTCCCATCTCCAGCAGGAGCTTCACAAGAGTAGAAAGTGTTTTCTATTGGCAATTGACACCGAAAAACCTTGATACTGATGAGCCATTTTGTTATAAGAAAGAGCTCATAGCCAGTAAAAATGTCAATCTGATCAATTAAAACCTCATACCTTCTTGATTGAACTTCCGGAGCACTCTTCCACTGCTCATGCTGATCACGAAGAAGACAGGACATTGATGTACAAATGAAAACAAACAATGTCCGATGAAAAGCTGCATCCTTGGGTAAAGGCGCATAGACCTACTCAAACAATAGAAACCAAACATTAAGATGATAACATCAGACGTAGTTCCCAAAACTGATATCTTTATTTAATTTCTACACCTGAAGCAGAAACTGCAAAGGCTCACCGCAAAAACCACAGAGACTGGACCTTCCGGAAGGCAAATTAATGGGGTCCAACCATGCCTAAATATATATAAAAAAAAGGATCATAACAATCATTCGGTGCTCGAGATAATCATTGAGATTAATTATATAATCACAAATCCTCTTCAAACACATTAACATTAAAGAAAACTAACACATGATAAAAACTAAGAAGTCGCTCGACATAAAAAACCACTAGACGCCGAACAAAATTCAAGTACCGGAGAGCCACCAGCTTTGCACGGAAAATACTGGCGTTGTAATGACCATGGGGTTTTCGGCTTCTCCGCAAACCCTAATGTCATTAGAATCCTATTTTCTTCATCGGATATTTCATCACTAAGCACATCCTCCAAGTCGTCGTTTCGGTCTCCGCCTTCATCCTCCTCCTCGCTGAGAGATGATATGTGCAAAGACCTGAGATTCTCTTCAGCGAAGTCAGTGTCCATTTCTCACGATTAACTTTCAAATTCAGCAACGAGCTTTTCAATCGGATTGCCGCCGGCGAAATGACTAGGGTTTTAGGGTTTTGCGCCAGTTTCCCTAAATACCCTCCAGTTTTTAAAATAGAAATGTGATGTGATTTATGTATATTAATATTATTAGTAATGGTTTAGTCAAATAGTAGTAAATATTAAAATAGAAATGGTTTAGTCAAATAGTAGTAATATTAAGAGAAAAATGAATTAAATACATATTCCCTACAATTAAACTTAACCGAAAACTTAACACTAATATTTAGGGTATAGCATTAATCCACTAATCTTTAAAAAAGTGCACCTAAGCTTAAAGATTAAAGCAGTTAACCCCCGTCACCTATAAAGTATAGTGTAACATCAAAATATTTGTTATGAATCGAGATAAGTTGTACTCCCTCCGTCCCGCCAGACATGGCTTCTTTCCTCTTTTTCATTGTCCCACTTGATTTGACCACTAATTAAAATAATACTCTAATAAATTCTAATGGGTCCCACCACTTTATACCACTTTACACACAAGTACCCACTATTCTTAATAACCGTGCCCCAAACCTATTAAGCCATGTCGGATGGAACGGAGGGAGTATATTATAGGGTATCAATTTAATTAAAATGAACTAAAACACTGAATTATCGAAAGCAATATCGAACCAAAGTATTATATTTAGTTTTTTAACCGAAAAAACTATTTTAGGTTCAATTTGATTCAATTATAATCAAAATTCCTTAAAAATAGAAGAAAAACAAATTATTATAATTCCCATTTTAATATATATATATATATATATATATATTATAGAAAAAATTACTAATATTTTTAAAAAAATATTTAAATATTTTCGATTCAAAGTGCTATACCCCTCAAAGATGTGTTTTAATGCATTTTTCTCTAATACTCCCTCCATCTTATTGATCTCGTCTTTATTTCCTTTTCATATTGTCTCACTCATCTTGTCTTCAACCTAAAAAGAAAAGTTTTTATATTTTTAATACTCATTTAATTATTTATTTAAATTATAGGACCCACACCTTTACTACTAAATGGTGATCGTTGGTTTCATCAAATAAATCCTGCAAATATGTTAGAACTCAGATTTGTATAGCAAACATGTATCGAACACATGGATTGAAGATTTTAGACATAAAATTTCTATCAATCTAAGGGGTTGGTTAGTGACCATGCAATTTTGAGGTTTTACTAAACTAGTGCAACAAATTAAACAACTAAAATAAATTCGAATAAGCTATACATAGAAATGGGTCCAGCAAAATGAT
Organism: Lavandula angustifolia; assembly: GCA_028984105.1. Lineage (NCBI taxonomy): Eukaryota > Viridiplantae > Streptophyta > Magnoliopsida > Lamiales > Lamiaceae > Lavandula > Lavandula angustifolia. Next base: position 19,532,973 of record CM054805.1, read on the forward strand.
TCACACACACAAAGTCAGATCTCGACATTTATGATGAATTAATCACTATAAACGCATGCACAGAAATGGGTCCAGCAAAATGATTCATATATAAATTCGAATAAACGTATGCATAGAAATGGGTCCAGCAAAATGGGTCCAGCAAAATGATTAACACACACAAAGTATGATCATCGACACTTATGATGAATTAATCACTAGAAATCAATTATTGTAGGCCACCATAATTAAACTTACACGTCCCCTATTCCCCTTTAATTATTCAGTAGCCGACATGGTGGGCATAGAAATGACTAAATAGATGTAACCTACATTAGTGAGCAATCAATAGATTTAACACCTAATCAGCATTAAGAACTAAGAGAACCCAATTTAGGAGCCTACTCGTATGGTGGACATCTAATAGTCTCCTATCCAATTAATCTTATTGTTTGAAGAACAAATGTGCTACTTATCTAGCCTTATTCTACGAGAAATGATGGAAGTATTAAATTAGTTATTAATTAAATTAGCCTATGGTGATCAAGCCTAGATTACTAACCCGATTCCATTAACCAAGATTAATTCAGAATTTCACAGATTAATTATTAAACCTTAAATCTCACGAAACCATTTATGTGTGTGCTTCACATCTCGCCAACCCCTAAGAAAATTAGCTACGCATACAAGTCCGTCTGGGCAGACGGACAATTAAACAAGGCAGAAAGTAAATCATACTGAAATTCGAAAATAACATGCACGAAAATTAACTAAGAGATTGTAACGAAATCGAAACACGAACTAAACGAAAATGAAATTGAATGATTAAAAAGTACCAAAGATAACATCCAAACTCCAAATCCACGGAAGCAACGAACTAAGAACGATAACAAGTCTTCTCCAAAGCAAAGTAGAAATAAACTAGGAATTGAAATTGCAAGTGTTTGTTTTCCAACTCTAAACTAATGATGAACGATCGATCTCTTCTCTCCTCTGCAGCGTTTTTGGTGTGTCAAAAGGTTGTAAAAGTGTGTAAAATATGTGAATTTTCGTTCTCCCCCAAGGCTTATATAGGACCGTGCTCCTCTTCCTTGTAGAAATAGGGTTTGCTTAATTATGGAAAGATTTGATTAGATAAGAATATATAAATCTTTCCATATTTTGTTATCTCTTATCTCCAAGCTTCCCTTCATGATATTTTCATCCAACTTTGCTCCAAAAACGCGCCTTAAGCCTCCAAAATACGACTGCCACCTCAGATCCTTGTCACATGTCATGTCAGCCCGAAAAATCTGCATAACAGCTTAGAATATACGGTCCAACAACCCAGGTGGGCGCCAAAACAGACAAAATTTGCATAGTACGATATAAACGGAGGAAATATTAAATATCATTTTTCTTGATTTTTAAAATGTTTATGTACATTTTATTGAATTAAGGGTGGTTCGCATCATAAAATCAAATATGGGTTGAAGTTCGAAATCGAGACCATTCCTTGAGATTTAGAAATTAGAATATCAAGCCCCAATTCTCAAGGGAAGACACATATGCCGGGACGCGACTGATGGTTGGATTAAAGAAGCGGGAAAGAAAAAGGGGAACTTGAAAAGCTGTTGGATTACAATTTATAATCCACATTCTTACGTAATTGGCCTCAAAGAAGCAACACTCGTTCAAGAAACTCTTAATGAATCCAGAACATGATTGAAAACATTAATATCTTTTAACTCATACTCGAAGTTAGCAAAAGGCTTACTATAAGTATAAGAAAATAATACTTAACAAAAGGGCTTAATGACTACGTTAGTCTTGACTCAACACTCCACTTCGCACCGATCGCCTCAACCTATAAAACATTTAAAAAAATTTGAGTTGAGTACAAACGCACTGTGGGTTTAGCCATTTGAGAAAAGAAGTTATGAAATAACTTTCTAAAAGAATAATGCATGCTTTAACTGGTATGACATAGAAAGTAATAAAACTAAAATTCATTTTATGCATACTAAAACTAGAGATCTCTCTCTTTTATGTCTCAATTATTGGTGCTACCTACAAGATAGGACTTACCCACCCTCGGATATGTGGGAGCTACCCACGGTGATCCCGTTCTGAAGTTCATCGAGGGAAAACTGCAAGTATCCCGTGAATGAACTGCTTCATTCGCGTACACTTCAAAAACTGACTTTCGTGTACACTAATCCTGGCCAGTACGCTCACATAGCACATGACTCAATCTATTTAATTGTTTATTATCAAAGCCAATACTAGGCTGGTAGGAACACTTACCCAATAGAGAGTAAAAATACTTAACATGGATATTCATAACTTTTCATAAATAACAGAGCTTATTAACTCAAAATGTTTTTCTAAAAATAAAACCCACCTGATCTTCAAAAAAGATCTTAGTATCAATTATGGGTTTGGTTCGAATCTCATGTATTCTTATCTCTGAAGCACCTCAAGACACTTGCGTTTATACTTCACATTCGTTGATTATGTAAACTAATGAAAGAAAAGCGTAAACAACACAAGGATATTAACCTAATCTAGATAGGCATATGGGTCGAGAAAGAGAGATAATTGATTTGATAATAAGGAAATGAGAAGCTTGAATTAAAATGGCGTCGGGTCTACTAATATTTATAGAACTTGAGGTGATGAATCACCAAGGCTACAAATACCTTTGCCTACGGAGACCTTCTAGCAGAAGCGGAGTCAGGTGCTATAGCATCTCCGAAAATATTGATAAAATGTTTTTAGTATTATTCATGAGTGAGATCGTGACCCGGTGGTAGTGATACATGGTAGTTTTCCAACTGGGTTCTATTCTTGTCAAAACCATTAATTACCTTTAATTTTTTATTGAGGCCCATTATTCTTGTTGGCCCAAAACCCATTCTACCAAAATTAAATAACTACAGGCCCATTATTCTTGTTGGCCCAAAACCCCTTCCACCCAAATTAAATAACTACTTCTCATCCCAGCAATCATTTCCTAGTTCTCACGTCAACTACTGGGATTTACAAGGTTCGTGAGAAATTACCATTGGAAAAGCTTTGTATTTACTCTCTTAAGGTATTGACTTTCTATCCTTAGTTTTAACTTTTAGTTCCAATTTTATATTCATGTAACTAGGCTTTTGGGCTTCTTCAATTTGTTATTTTAACTACTTGTGAACTTTTCTTAAAGTATTAATTAATAATTCATAAGTTTGTATGGGGAATGAAAATGAATGTAATCAATGTTAATTTTAGAGTCAGTGGGGGTGGGGAACTAGTTTATAATTTTATAATTATTCTTCTGTCTTTATATGTTTACAAATATTAAATCTTTTGACAATAGGATGAAGAGATTTTTTGAAGTTATTCCGAAGTACAAGTAATAAAGAAGCAAGTGACAAATAAGCAAGTAACAAGGAAGCAACTCAAGAAAGTAGCTCAAGAAGCTTCATCTTCAAGTGATTATCCATCTTTTTCTTTAAAGGAACAAATAGATTCTAGTCACGTTGTTTTCGAGTCTTTTGACATTAAGGCATTACTAAGGATGACTGAATTTTACCCAGATGAGTTTTGTGGTGCCAACAACTCGTCCTTGTCTTTCCAATTTGAGAATTATATTGCTGATGTGAAATTCGATTCCAGGTTTTTGAAATTGAAAGGGATATCTGAACTTTGTAGGACACTTGTTCAAACAAAGAAGTACTAGACATATCGTTATGTCTTTCTCCTTGTCAAGTTAGCTTTGATTTTACCGGTGGCAACTGCTAGTGTCGAGCGAGTGTTCTCAAGTATGAACTTTGTCAAGAATGACAAAAGAAACAAGATGGGAGATCAATGGCTCAATGATTGCTTGATGACTTTCGGTGAGAAAGATGTATTTAGAACAGTTAGTGATGAAACTATAATGTTGTGTTTTCAAAATATGAAAGAGAGGAAAGGAAAATTATAAATGTAATATTAGTTTGCAACATTGTTTTTTGTAGTATGGTATGTAAGAATATTATAAGTGTTTTTTTAAATTTAACATCGCCTCTTAAATAGCTTCCATGGACAAAAATTTCTGGCTCCGCCACTGCCTTCTAGCTTTGATTTACTCATTCCACCTCATGCTTAGCAGACATACATGGTGAAATTAAGTTTTAAGGGTATGATACTCTACTCATCAATCCTTATCTAAATCCGTTCATATAGAAAGTATCATAATAATATATATCTATAGTCAAGTACAGGGGGGAAGAAAATGGAAAATGTTTACAGATAACCTACCATGCAAATAAAGCCACCTTTTAACATATTAACTACTTATTTATTCATAATGAAGCAAGTAAAGAATGTTGTCACGTGACTACTAATTATTAATATCCTATTTCACGAGACGTGAGGTTTGGGAAATTTTTTCACTTAATAACCTTCATGAAAAATTAACCATGTACACTCGTTTAAACACTATTGAAATATACATACTAATCTATAAGATCCGACTTTGGTTGGAAAAGGAATTTTACTAATGTGCAAATCATACTACTTTGCCCCTTAAAAGAAGGTCAAAATATTTCAATAGGCTTATCCAAGTTAAATTAAGGGTTATTCTCCTCTAAATACACCAACTTTTTCAAATTCCTTTGCACACGAACTTTCAGTATAACCCATAAATACACCAACTCTTAATTTCTTTCAAATTGCTCACCGATACAAAATTAGGTGAATCAATGCTGAAGTGACATTTTCCTACGTGAAATGACTACTCATATGTTGGGTGAGTCATAATCGATATTATTTCATTTTCTAATAAATGTACAAACTCTTTATAGTTTTCCTTTTTGCAATTCAACTTTAAATTTAATTTGTTTTTGCACACAATCGATATTAATTTTTTTAATAATTATTTATTTGTAATAAGATTTTATAATGAATGACCGAATTAAGTTGAACCAAACTTAATCGATTTGTTCGACTTAATTCGATCATTCATTATAAAAAATCTTATTAGAAATAAATATAATTTAAAAAAAATCTAAATTTCAATTGTATGCAAAAAGAAATTAAATTTAAAGTTCATATGTAAAAAGGAAACTGTAAAGAGTTTGTGTATTTATTAGAAAATGAAATAAGATCGATTATGACTCATTGAACATGTGAGCAGCCTTGTCACGTCGGGAAATACTACGTCAACTTTGATTTCGCCGGATTTTTTATATGTGTGTAATTTGAAACAAATCAAGAATTGATGTACTTATGAACTAAATTGAAAGTTTGTGTGCAAGAGAATATGAAAAAAGTTGGTGTATTTAAAGGAGAATATTTTCTGATACATTATTCACATTTTTCACACTAGCGATCAACTCAGATCCCCCCCCAACCCAACAAAAAAAAAAAAAGGCTGGACACACTTCTTAAAAATATCCAGCAATCTATGATATATATTGGCCTATTTTAACAACAAATCGTAAACAAAAGAATAAGAACATATGAAAGAAAACAAGTGAAGAGAAAAAAACTCAAAATCACACTTTATTATTTCCTGGACCCGTCTTTCGTTTCATTTCAGTAGTTTGCCTACTGCCAATCCTCTGGGGAGTTGCTGAAGCAACTGCTTTTCGAGATGGTGAAGGGCCTAAACTTGGAATCAGGGTCCTGATGCAAATTGGTAACAAAGTTAAACTTAAGGACATAAAGTGGGTGCTTTAAGACTAGATAATGTTGTTAAAAGTTCACCTGAGTTCTGGACTTTTTGTCTGTTTTGCTGAAGCTTCTAAGTTTGGAATGGTTAAACTGCCAAAGTAAATCTGGCTCGGAGGAATCGCTTGTTCCAGCATCAAGCTCATCCAGATCATCAGTAGTATTAACATCAAACTGATTGTTTGCAGGAATTATGATATTTACATTGCTAGAAGGAGTCCAACTGCTGAACGGGTTTTCAACAGCGAAAGAATCTTGCTTGTTCACCATGAGCTTGTCTACCCACTCACCAGAGACTGATTCTCTATCATCATCACCGGTGTTTAGATGTTGGTTGCTGAAAGGAGGCCAGCTCGGAGAGTTTACCAGCAGATTGTCTAGATCCAAACTTTGCTTCTTTTCCCTCATTGTGTTGTTTCGATGAACCTGCAACGCAAAGAGATCAAATCTCAACTGCCAGTTTAGCAATTAGGACAAACACATGATATAAAAATGAAAACAAATCCCAGTTTGAGCAAATAAGCTTTGATTAGGAGAGTTGAATGCTCTAAGCTTATAAACAACGACCTATGATTTCACATTTGAATGATCATGATTTATGATAGTATATTGTAGATGTTACCCTCTACGAATAGTAAATATATCACAACTCGAGCTTAATATCTTTTTAAACGAGTTATAATCAAATATTCTTATAGTTGCTATTGACTTGATGGATATTTACCTCTATGTTGCCTACTTCTTCCATTGGCTTTCTCATGCTGTTTGGGGATGTCAACCCTACATTTCTAGCATTCATAGTAGAGTTACAAGGTGACGGCTGGAAGCTACATGGACTGCCGATGCTAGATACTTTCTGCTGCATGGTGACTGGTTCTCCATCCTTCCTTGCTAAGGCAGCTTTAAGATTGGCAACCTAACAGATAACAAGCTATTTAGAAGTGATCCAACTGTTTGGACAAAAAGAATGCACATACAGCACAGTATACCTGTTCCCTGAGTTCTTTAACCTCTGCTGAATCCTTATTTACACGTGCAGCACCAAGTTCAACAGTGGCGACACGCTCAGCAAATTTGAGTGTACTGATGGTCTCTCCAACAGCATCAGGTTCGGGACTTATGTGGACAAACATCAATGTCTTTGCTTGCCCTCCTATATCCGGACCCAATATCAGGAATAATTTGACAGAAAGATGAGAAACTAGTCGGTTTAAGGCCTGAAATCCTTACCAAGTGAATCTTGAAGCAGTTGTGTTAGTTTGCTGTTTCTGTAGGGGACATGTGAGTTCTTTTGGGCAAGAGATGATATCACATCACCTAATGCAGATAGAGACCTATTGATGTGCTGAGCCTCTTTTAGTCTATCGCCAGTCACTTCGGATTTGTCAACTCTCTCACTTCCAGCCAAATCAACAAGATGCATGCAACCACGAAGAATAGCTCCAGAAGTCAAATCTTTCCCTTGGACATGAACTGTTAAACAACTGCAACAACAAGAAGCTGAGTCAAAAAAGTCACATCAGAAACATGAAATTAGTTTCAAACTGCTTACCTATGAGAGCGACTGCTGCGATCATTAAGTGCTGTTGCACCCACTGCACGATTCCTTTGTCCAATGTTCATCAGATACATAACATCAGATGTTGAGGAGACATGGACCAGGCCAGCATCTGGTACATTCAGTCCTGTCTGGGAACTATTTCGAATTTCTAATGTATTCACAGTAAAGGAATCCTTTATTGCTTCATCAGGATATTTAGATAAAATAAATTGGGATTTAAGCTTTCATGATGATTCTGGTTAGGAGGCACAATGAAATTTTACTAGTTCACTTTGTTATGTGATAAAGTCTATAAAGGATATCTTTTGCTTAATCCATCTGTAACAAGAAGATCCCTGACTTGTTCATTGTAAATCTCAATCATCTGAACTGACACATCATAGAAGAAAGTTTCCTTTCTTTGCTCAGCAAGTACGAACAGATCACTTAAGGCCCTCTGATTCACCCCTTGGCTCTTCTCAGTGAGATCCTTGGGTCCACTCTGGATAGCGTACATAATCAACAAAGACGTTCAACTTCCAAATCGAACGAGTAAGAACATATAGTGGGAAGAAAAAAAAAAGATGGCTACTATCTTACCATTGTGTAAGTTTTCCCTGATCCTGTTTGGCCATATGCAAAAATACAAACATTATAACCATCAAGGACCGATCTTACTAGTGGTTGGGTGTCCGAGAATACCTCATCTGCAATGAGAACAGCAATTTGAAGATTTGTCAAACCTCAAAGACTACTCAAGCGGAATAACCAGCAGTTAAGATCTATAACCTTGTGTTGCAGAAGGCCCAAACACCTTGTTGAAGTTGAAGGATTTCCGTGATTTTCTATTCTTCGCCGAAGTGTTTATTGTTATAACTCCTTCCTCGATATGATCCACAGTACTCAAGTATTTTTTCTGCCCTTCCAAAAATGGTCTAACACGACAGTAGACCCTTATGCTTCCTGATTGAATATATTATCGTAACATGAATTAAATTTAAATCAGCGGCGAATAGATAACAAAAATAAGAGCACACTTATGAGAAGCAATAACATTACCCTTTAGGTCCTGGACTTGATTATAAAGCTTCCGATTTTCCTCCAGAACTCTATGATAACCAGAAGCTGCATATGCTAGTCCATGAATGTGGAGGCCTGTTGTACACAAACTCTTAGTAGAAGTGAGAAATCATAACTGGAATATTCTTCAAAGGAACACACCTTAAGGGGCATGCTCTTTAGACACCTAATTCACTACAAAATTATTTAAATGCCTACCAAGATTGTGAACTTCTTCATTGATTTTCATTTGCATCAGTTGCATACCAGCTTTTGTAGAAGAAATAGTTTGCTTTAGTGCCTTGAACAAATAATCCAAGTAATTATTAGTTTAAATGCCAGAAAATAGGAAGGAATTTGTCAAAGATGACGGAGAATATCTATAAGTTGATCTGTTCATACCTTAATATCTTTTTGCTGTTGGTTAACAATTACTTGTTGCTTCATGAAGCTTATGTCCGATCCGTTGTCATAAATTCTACTTTTCTCTAGACCTTCGTTTGGGGTGGCAGTATTCTTTTTTGTTCAATTAACCGCATGGCTAATGTGTTAGTCAAGGAACCACACTTCAAGAGAAATTGAACATCGATAAATTTATTCTTTTTTCTTTCAATATTTTTACAAACCAAGCATTACCTGTACAGTAGTTGAAGGCGGCTTCATCATGGACTTGTTACTTTGAGAAATATTCGAGTTGCTAGTATTATTCTTCTGTTACAAGAACAGAAGATACACCATAAAAGGGAATTATAAGTTAACAATATTTTTAAATATTAATTTTGTTAAAGAAAAATCAGTCACAAACTAATATAAGATGGTGTCTTGAGTAATATATTTGGTGCATGTTAAAATTAACATAGACTGTAAAGGGAACTAACCAATCCAATTTGGCCTGAAAAATGGTGTTCGAACTCCTCCATGACCTTACTTAACACAGAGTCAACGAGCTGTAAACAAAGGATAGGTCAGCTAATGAATTGTGATAAATGACTATTACAGCATATCTGAAGACAATGCATATAAAACCTAGAACTGAACAAAAGATATGAAGCAATTCTATGTTCCTAGCTTACATATGGAACTTCTTCAGGCTTCCTATCAAAGAGAATTGCACGAACAAGCTTACTCAAAGAAGAATTGGGCTGCAAGAATGAAGAAAAAGATATATGAGTACAGACTCTATATCCTGCTAAAGGAGAAGGCAGACCGACTTAAATCGACAGCATACCACTTTGCTAGAATCTTTGTCTGCATATACACCATTGAGGGATTTCTCATTTACAGACGTGCACCTCAACAAAGAACTCATGAATGGCTCACAATTTTTCCGCACAAACTGTTTTCCAGATGTAGCGGGTTTAACATTTCCACCAAATTTCCAAACCCCATTCCCACCTGATTGCTTCCATTCATAGTAGGACTTCAGTGCCAAAACACAATTCACAACCCTCGAAGATTTCCCTCCCTGAAAAAAATCCAGCAATATTTGGAAAAGTTAATAATTTTTTAACCAACTAGTTCCCTACATAAGTATTCAGCAAAACCACAAGAATGATGCATTAGCATCTATGTACAAGTAAGTACCTGCTCCAGATCAGAGGCCTCAAAAGTAGGTATCCCAACCTCTTGCGCAGCTACAAGGAAATTCCTCAAATTCTCAAAGTACTGATAAGCTGATAATGCAGCACCATCTGGTATAAGTGCGGCGTCACACGGACTCTCAACCACCTGAGATAATTGGATCAAGGTCAATCCATTTTTATAATTTCTTAGTTCTTTTTTAATAAATTAAATTGTTTTAAATTTTTTTTTGCTCACCCTTAGCACAGCTCCGTGCTGAATTTTATTAAGTACATTGCAGAGAATTATCCCACTTCTTAATCCAAGCCTAAATTCTTCTTCGGAAGGTTCTGCCGGTAAATCTCTTGCACCAACTACACCAACAACTTTTCTTAGCCAAGTCGAAGCTTCATATCTTCTGGTTGCTGCACATGTTTAGATTTAAGGAAAAAAGTCCAATTACTAAATATCATCATGAGATACTCAAGAGTAATAGCAGAAGTGGAGCATAATTTAGTATTTTCCATCTTAATTCAAAATTCCATATAACATCAACCAGATTAAATCAAAGAAGAAACAACGGTAAGAGTTCTTTCTATCCAAAATCTTCATCTATCAAATGCTATATCTTTTTCAGACCGGAATATAATAAAAAAAAGTGCACTAGACTTCGTTAAGATTTTCAATGCCGGCAACTACCAACGTCAGCCAAAAAATCAAAAAACAAAAAAACTAGCAACGTCATCTTCTTAAAAAAAGATCTGAATTTCACGGGAGGAAAAAAAAAGAGAACTTGCATCCAATTACAAAATATCGAAAATTACCGGCTTCCACCGCCCTGCGAGCATCAAAATCAAGATGACGAGATCCATTCTCGTGCTGCTGCAGAACATCCTCCACAACTGACGCCACCGAAAACGACAATGCAGTTTCAACCGCCGCCATTCCCAATTCCTCAGAAAAGTAGCAACCAAATCTCGAATGAGAGAGCAAAGCGCAGACTGATCAGCTCAACCAGATAGAGAGAATAAATTATGGATAGCTTTTTTCTGACTCTACAACACCACCTTATTTGTTAATTGCCATTTGGTCATGGCTTCCTCGCCTTTTCTTTCTCTCTCCTAAAAACTCAAAAGCTTTATACCGCTGATGGTAACGGTTGTATGTTTACATGCCACTTTTATTAATTTTTCTCGACTTTCGCCTTCAATTTCTCTATATTTGAAGAAAAATTATTGCATATTTTATCCTTTTCATTATTTCTCAATTTTGACTTTCTGACACTGGTGAATTTCCTATCAATATTAAAGTACTGTTATTTTTTGAATATGTGAATTAAGAAAGTTAATAGAAATAAATAGTGTAATACTGTATGAACGTATCAAGTTTTGGAATTTATTTATTTAGATTGATTGTGATCTATTTATTTATTTTCTTTTTCGGAATGAGATATTAATAACAGGATGGACCAAAATAGCATTTGAGACATTAATATTAACACGGAGGCAATACAACAATTTCATGCTTGATTTCTTCTAACAAATTTACTAATTAGACTCAACATGGCACTTGTCGTGGTTTGACTCCATATTGACCTTGTAGTGGTTTGACTCCATATTGACCTAAATTTATTTTTTTCTGTTAATTTTGAAAAAAATAATCTTGTATTTATTGTCTAGGTAATCTCAACTACATCAATATGTACCATGTACTTGATCTACTGAATCATTAGTGGAATTCAAACATTTGAGTTGTCTTTCTTTCTTTCTTTATTTATTATTATTATTTTTTTAAAATCATAAAACAATTAGTTTTACTACTAAGGTCATTTCCAAAGAGACTTTCAGCATTAAGAACTTTCAAATGACATCGTAAGGAAAATAATGTCACTTTATAAAGATTTTAGTGACCACCACTTATTATTATAACCAGTACAAATGCTAATAGCGATATCAAATTCAAACTTATGCTCTCTTAATTATTGCATATTTGTTCCAAATATGTTTTCATTGTATTATTATGTTTTCGGGTGTCTCAATTATACAGTTCTATTGCATTATTTTGCACTTCTAATTTCATTGTATTTACAAATTTCTTTTATGTTTTGGGAATTAACATACTACTACATCAATTATTGTAACGTGTGACTTACGAGCTTAAATAAGTTTAACATTTGAAGTTTAACAGAGTTACTCATTTTTAGAGGCAAGTCTTTTCGTGATATTTACAACTTTTAGAGCAAATATTATCTTTATTTTTTCGATTACTTTATATTGAAGACTATTATATATTTGGGACGGGTGGAATGATTCATGACTCCACTTTTAAATCATCAAATGAGGCCAACATAATTGAGAACTTAGAGACTTGAAGCGATTTTAAAATTGTGTAATTAATTTAAATTCTCTTTATATTTTTTGAAAATTCAAAACGATTAAAAATTCTTAAAATTGAAAACTTGCACACTAAATTTAGAGATTCTACCCTCCAATCAAAATATGGATTTGTCTCTAGCCTTAAGATACCACACAAGTCATATTTATGAACCAATTATTAATCACTCCTCTCAATTATTGTCGTATGCGGTAATATCTTAATTGATTAAAGTTAACAGTATGATGAAAGATGAGGACTCATTTGTCATTTACAAAATAAATAAAATACCAGACCAAATTAAATATAAATTGGTGACCTAGTCCGTTCAAATTAAAAAAAATATAACCTTTCTATTGGATGTGTAACATAAGGTGAAATTCAACTAACATAGTGATATTGTTGCATTAATATAAATTGGAGACCTAGTCCGTTCAAATTTAAAAATATAATATAACCTTTCTATTGGATATGTAACATAAGGTGAAATTCAACTAACATAGTGATATTGCTGCATTAATAGTATTAAAATATGAAACTAATTACTTCTTAAAATGAGAAATCGAGTTCTAGTCCTTATGGTGATTTATGTGGTAGTAACGCATTAAATATCGTATAAGTACCAAACAAATATATAAATACATTGATTTTGTTAATTATATTAATTACTACGTATTTTATTAATTAAATCCGTTTTGTCGAAATATTTCTTCAGATGAAGAAAGTATGAGTATATGGTCTCTTTTGCGATAGTTATTAGCCGAACACTGTGTTGCCAAGTGTCACTTAACCTTTGATTATCATATTCCTTTTCAATGATTTGGAATGAGATGTTTGATTTGTTCGAAGACGGGATAGAGTGTGATAGATTAAAATATGTAGGTATTTGATCATTAAACAAGGATAATGTCCATGTGACGCTATGCTATATTTTGCGATCATTTTATTTTGTATTGGATCGTTTTGAAGCAGTGTAAAAAAAAATGCATTTGCTAACTCAAATTATTAGGAAGAATAAAGAAAAAAATGAAAATAAATTTTCTATTGTATAAAATAAAACATGTAATCTTGACCAAAGTAGAAAAACGTCCGTGATAATTAAGAAATAACTTGGGTTTGAGCCTTGAACGACTAAGCATAGCACTTGTTTATTTTATACAATTAGAGAAACTTGGACCTTGAGTTGAGGAGACTTGTTTTTTTATAGGGCCTAAAAATTATATAAAAAAATTAAATATTTGAAAGACTTGCTCTAAGTGGGGGACTCTAGGCCCTAAAATGAGTTTTTTTTAAAGTATATATACTTACAAGTAATCTTAAGATTTACTAGCTTGACTAAATAAAAGCAAAAAATAGACAAAAGATTTTGAAATTATACTAAAAGCTTGTATTCTCAAACCCTTAATTTTCTAAATCCAAAACCACAACTAATTTTTAATTCAAATTTGTAAGAAATAATCTCGTACTCTAATTTCAAGTTGCGAATCAAATGCTTCTACAATCTATAAAGGTAATAATAAAAATCTCCATAATGAAATATGATTAAAGCTAAACAAACTGCATATGAAAGTGTTAAAACCGAAAATGTGTAGATTATATTTGTTTATCATTTAGTTTTGGATGTTTATCCTAAGAAACAAATAGAAAATCAAGCCTCTCCCAAAATTAAATATGATCTAAAAAGCACAAAATCATGGCTACAAACTAAACGTTAAAACGATCAAATTTGAACACAAAAATATTTAGTTATACAGTTAAATATTTTTGAATTAATAATCTTAAAATCGAAAAAAAAAATATTTCATTTAATAAAATAATTACTTTATTGAACATTATTTTATTTATTGATCGAAAAAAATTATTATCTTAATAAAATTATAATTTTATGGAACTTTTAAAACTGACGGCGCTTTACTCTTCAGTTTCATAACGTTCGAAAATTTCAAATTCTGGTTCGGGTGCCGAAATTGAGGCTGATAGGGCCGGTGTGATGTGTAATGGTCCCACAGTGGGGTCCACGGCATGGTAGGAGCTATGATCACATGCTGCCGGCTTCATAAAAAACTCAAGTCACAGCCAATGGCATTCTAGAGTTGCACCGGATAAGGTAAGCTTTCTACGACTGTTGACGTTTTTGGTTTTCAATCAAGGAACTTTCGATACTACTTTCCTTTCAAAAACAAAAAAGTGCTTTTAAGGAAAATCATACAGTAACAAATTTTTTTTGCCATTAATACGAAAATTTCTTGCATAAAGCTTAATGGAGAGTTTGTTTAAACTTACTACATTTATTCGCGCTTATATAAGTCTATCTTAAGTTTCTTTAAATTTATTTAAATAAGATAATAGTATAGTTTATTCAAAACTAGAGGACTGTTACACGAGTTTAAATTAAATATATATATATATATATATATATATATATATATATATATATATATTTCAAATTTGATTTTAAAACATTGATTGATAAATTGAAACTCGTGTATGTTTGGTTGACGAATTATTGCACATAATCGAAATATATATTCTCGAAGTGAATGCATATTGGGTCTATATCTTTTGTCTATTTCACTTACTATAGAGTATAGATTACTTACTATGGATTCCTCTTATAACAAAGCAAAAGTTAAATTAGAACCAAATACTACATGTAAATGTAAATAAGGTTCAAAATTGACTCACTCCATCATATTGATCACTCCTCAAAGCCTATTGTACGAGTATATTAGAAATGACGGTGTTATATGTCTATGAAGTAAAAGTTAAATAAAATAGTCCCCTTGGGATGACAAAGTTGGTGAAGGTGGTTGCCCGGTAGGTTCGAATCCCACTGGAAGCAACTTTGTGGAGCCTGTCACCTATGGTTAGCCTAGGGTGGTTAAACTCTCCTATGTGGTTTGCAGGCTACTGCACTAGGAGCGGGGTTTACCCAGTGCGCACCGAAGGTAGCGGCTGCGGGTTCCACGTATAAAAAAAAAAAAAAGTTAAATAAAATAAAAAGTAATACGAAATGACGATATATATATATATATATATATATATTACTATCTTCATGACTCGATTTAGCATATAGAATATAATTAGATTGATGAATTGTAAGAGGCACTCATCATCATTCACACTTTTTTGGTGGTGAAAATGCAAAAATCACTTCATTTGGATGCCCTTTCACTTCACTATGTCAATTAAATTCTAGACCTACACATGTCAATTAACATAATTTACAGAGATGAAACAATGCATATATCATTACCCATAAAATTGAAAAATCAATTGGGAAAATGTACATAAGCATAACTACAAGGTTAAGAATCGAAGATAGAAGACACCAATTCGTCGATTCCGGATGTCAAAGACAAGTTTCTCAAACATTTTCACTTCCCATACAACACCGTTGTTGATGGAGATGAGTCACCGAATTTGACACCAAATTAAATCAAACTCGATGAAAAACCCTTGCTAATAAATTCTTCCACCACGGAGAAACACCGACGGAGAATATTTAGAAAAAAAAGGAACATTTGCGGTTTTTGTGAATGTCTGCAGTACATTTATAAGAAGGGGAAGATGAAAAAGTAGGTTTTGTTTATTTTAATAATGAAATTTACCATTATGACCACTGTGCATATTATTATTACTAAATAGTGCAATTCGCGAATTAAAATACAAAAATGAATCTAGACCATCGAATTTCATGATCTAAAGGATGACAAATGTTCCTATTTCTCACTCTAAGAGGTGTTCCTATTTGAACCCTCCCCTATATATATATATATATATATATATATATATATATATATATATTAGTATCTTCATGACTCGATTTAGCATATATAGAATATAATTAGATTGATGAATTGTAAGAGGCACTCATCATCATTCACACTTTTTTGGTGGTGAAAATGCAAAAATCACTTCATTTTGATGCCCTTTCACTTCACTATGTCAACAATTGTTAATGATCGATTAATTAACTTTTCTGACAACTTCATCTTACTGCTTAATCATTATTAGGAATAATATCTTTCCCCCAAAGCTTTATGTCATCATCAATGTGAATCCTATGTAATTTTCTTTGTTCTAAGACAATCTTGAAATTGATTTCAAGTTTAACCATCGAGGCTTAGTATCTCTTGAAATGCCCTAAAACTTTTGGGTCCAAAGATGTATGTCTGATTATAGTACTTTGGCACATTCATATAAAATTATACTTAGGGTTACTTAAGATTACTCTATTACAAATAAGTCATGTAGGATTCTTTGATTTGTAACGTGTGCTCACCAATTCATCGTAATGAATATCCTGGCTTGATAAGTAGCGTCCCAAGTAGAGCTGGTATAGACGAATTGAGTGAACAACTATTGTATCTTTTATTCTGGTTTTGTTTTCGCATAACATAATCGTATCGAATCCTAACCACTATAAATTAGGGCGAAGCATCCGGACAATGTTTTAAACATACAGTAACCTCAATACATAACACATTCAACAGTATTTGAAAACTCAATCCATCTTTCAAAACTTAGCAAGTAAATAGCAAAATTGCCCAGTTAATAAAAATGAGGCAAGTAATTAAAAGCAGAAAAAGAGAAAGAAATCATGATATCAAGGGGAAAGGGTCCCTAAACCACCAGCCATTGTTGAGGGGCTTCAACTTAGACACCTAATGATGGAGAATTATTTCTTATTTTCCTAGTGGGAAATTGTACTTAATAATGGGAGTATATATAGCATCATTCGCACTATGATATCTATTTAAAGTACTCATGGTTTATTTTACAAAAAGTGGTGATTTGTATTCGGTTCAATTAATAATGCATAAATATGAGATGCCAAGTCATTGGCTAACCTCTCTTCAGATGGAGAAGCAGCTTCAATGGTTTGGGATGAACTTCCACTGGATACACACCACACGATTAAAAGTTTTTATCATCTAAACATATCAAAAACATCCTTATATATGTATGGAATTCAGCTCAGAACACAACACAGATTGCTGGTTATGAGATTAAGGCTAACAAAATCAATCCCACTGCGCATTCACGATTCAATTAAGCAAAGTAAAAATCCCCTACATAGCAATATTAGATATATACTTTGACAAGCAAAAAGGGCACGCCAATTCGTCCGACTTTTCCCCATCATATTCCCCCTCCGTTTCTTAATCAGGATATGAAAATGAAAATTAATGAGGATAAAATCATCAAACAAAGCGGAAGAATTGAACTCCTCACCGTTGCTTGGTATGGAATAAGAGGAAAGTTACCCAACTCGAATCTCTACAAATTCGAATTGTTTATTGTCTTTATCCTTGTAAGCAGCGAGAAAATTGAGAAAATAACAAAGTTTTAAGAAAATAGAAATTCTTACTTAGATATGTCGATAGTTTAAGTTATGGACCTTATGGTCCATCGTATTACACTTTATTCAAGCTTTAAAAAAAAACTCTACTTTCATTACCTTATTCCCTCTTTATACAATACTCGATCGCTTCATACATTTCTTGCATTCTACCCTTCAACTTGAAATCAATCCAAAAATTAACAAAAGCATACAACAAATCCTTTGCTGATAGAGAACGACTAGTTGTTCTCATTTCATCACGCAAAACCCAAATCCTCTCTTGCTGGAAATAATTTAATTGCAGAAATATCACTGAAAACAAGAATCCTATATCCTCAATTGCAAGAACGGATCCAGGATTTCGAGTTTGGGGGACGAGAATTTATAAGGGGATGAATGGTCTTGTACGGGGGTTCAGGGGCGTTCGTTTCTATGGGTCTAACTATACTTACTACTTAGTGATATTTAGGGATATTATGTTATCCATCTACTATATTGCTTGTAATTTATTCGAAAGATATTACAACAACCTATTAAAGCGCCTACATGTGATTCGAGGAGATTCAGTAATTTATTCAAATGATTAATAAATATTAAAAAAAAGCAAAAACATAAAATATCAATTGCATAAAGTTATATTATATATTACTCACACCGATAACATGTATATTAGTTGGTATTCTCACTTCTGCGTAAGTCGTTGATCTAGAGGTGATTTAGTGTACGATCCTCGTTAGGGTCGATTTTTAAAATTAATAATATAATATATATTATTCCCCCATCCCATAGATTTAGTCCAGTATACCTGTTGGACCTCAAGCGCTTACCGCTATATCAAAAGCAACTGCTGGTGGAGAGGGCGCAACTTTTATTCCTCATTGCATAGCAGTTAGGCTCCACGGTGCCAAAAGCAATTGCTGGTGATAAGGGCGCAACTTTTATTCCTCATTGCATAGGAGTTAACTCACCACTATGCCAAAAACAATTGCTAGTGGTCAGGGCGCAACTTTTATTCCTCATTGCATAGGAGTTAGTTCACCACTATGCCAAAAGTAATTACTGGTGGTGAGGACGCAATTTTTATTCCTCATTATATAGGAGTTAGCTCCACGGTTACAGTTCGAACGCTGCTCCGCCGCGCAGGGGCGTGGTGCCGGCCATCACACAGCCCCACACCTCCACGGTGCGCTTACCACTATGCCAAAAACAATTGATGGTGGTGAGGGCATAACTTTTATTCCTCATTGCATAGGAGTTAGCTCACCACTAAGCCAAAGGCGCAACTTTTGTTGGGATAAGGATTCAGTAGATGTATTTATAGATTTGAAAATCCCAAAACCCCTAGCTGAAGGATATACCTTCGTTCTGTAATAGCTTAGTTTGAGTTCAGTTGTTAGGAACTCAGTAGGCTAGAGTTCAGTAGTTGCAGAGTTCAGTAGAAGACCTTGCACTCAGTTGATGGACTCAGGATCGAAGAAGTCAGTTGGTCAGCCGACCACCAACTGAATCTGCACAGGAATTCGTGCTCATGCACTTACACTCAGAAGAACGTCAGTAGGAAGTCACTTCAGTTGAAGGTCCGAGGATTCAGAGGAAGTCAACATTGATGTTTGACAAGTCTCACCTACCAATCTACCTCGACCAATAAGGAGCCGACAACGACTTATCTTTTCTGACAAAAGTTGCTCCTAGACTGAAAAAGAGGCGAATCTCTATAGTGCACCTACTCATTTAAGGAGCCGTTTTCCTTGTCGTTTTGACACGTGGCTAGACCTCCCTCCAACGGATCTATTCACCATCGACGGCTATATAAGAGAAGTCTTCATGCAGAGACACTATAGGGAACCCAAGCTACTGACGCACAAAACTCTTCTTGTCACAGCCCGAATTTCAAGGTTGGGCGTGTGACAGGATGTGGTGAATGCGGGTAAATAAAACAACATTTATAATTAAGAGATAATACATAATAGTTAAAGAAATTAATTCATGGAATTTCAACACCGAGATTCATTAAAAGGAAAAACAAGTGTCTGAGCACATGGGACAAATCTGGTTCAATAATCACGAAAACAATTTTAAAGTGGTGAGTAGCAAAATAATTTCAACTCCTGGAAATAGGCAAAATATCGATTAAGCGCGGTGGGAATTGGCGCATCGGACAACAACCCTCGCCCTCGACTCTACTCGTCTGCAGTGGCCGCTCAACCTGAAAATATTTTTTAAATTTTTTTTGGGCTGAGTACTAGTGTACCCAGTGGGCTAGGCTAGCATTTGATAGAAATATTTTTATAAAACTTGCGGTTATCCAAAGCATAATGTATAACTTAGGAGGTTTTTAAAACGAAAAGAACTCCTAAGCATACAAAACATTTATTACTTCATTTATTTGCGAGCGCTTGTAGCGTTCAACAGTTAC
This sequence comes from Lavandula angustifolia, assembly GCA_028984105.1. Taxonomy (NCBI): domain Eukaryota; kingdom Viridiplantae; phylum Streptophyta; class Magnoliopsida; order Lamiales; family Lamiaceae; genus Lavandula; species Lavandula angustifolia. The sequence continues at coordinate 19,552,926 of CM054805.1, forward strand.
TCTTGTGATCCCGGAAAGAATCCACGTTAGAGCCTTTTCATTGGAGTCTCGAGCCATTACTTAGAGTACTCATTTAAAATAGGATATCATACATTTCTCATAATCCTTTCCGTAGCCGTAGAGTTAGCGCACAGTGGAGATCAAACCACTGTACGACTAACGGGGGTGTACACAATCCTTGAATTGACGTGTTAGGTCAAAACAAGAATTTCGATCGACCAAAACAAGAGCATTAAACATATTCGAAAGCGCATAAAGATTTTCAATGGATAACAATATTTCATATGTAGCAGAGCTTAATAACTCAAGGTAAATTTTACGGGAAAATAAAGCTCACTTCGTGGTGCTGTCTTATCGTTGCAGCTATTCTCGGGGTTATCGCCCTTCCTGGGATCCTACAAGAGAGACCCTAATTTTAGTCGTAGCTCAAACTAATCGTCTTAAAATTTGACTTCTAATGCACACAATTTGGCGAGAAGGGGATTTTATAAATATTCCAATCGTCTTTGGAATCGCTTCATTTTATTGGCGTTAAGTTTGCCTTAATTAAATTCTTGCGCGGATATGTCTATTTCGTACGGATCGATTTTAATCATTTACTTTCAATAATTTCCGAAACGTCGGCAAAATTTCTAAAATTTTAAGGTATTATGTATATATATCACTTATTTATTTGTTTTTTATTTTTATTATTATTATTATTATTTATTTATTTATTTATTATTATTTTTTTAAGAGATAGTTTGGAGCGGTTTTCGCAGCGACTTCAAGTCTCACTTTCGGACGATCCGACCATCAATCTCCAGTGTCGAACTTGTTTTTAGATTCTACTCTAGATGAAGTACAAACTGTAGAATTTAAGTCCCGATCGGGTACCATTTTAATATAGAAATTAATCCCCGAATTTTCCTCGGCGGATTCGCGGCAGTTTCGCCAGCGGTGCTTCGGAGACCTATATCTTTCGCGTTCGAACTCTGTTTTGTGAACCGAGGGTATTGTTAGAAAGACAACGAACTTAGCTTCCCAACGATATAGTTTTTGATAACTTAAGGTTGGTGAAAGCGAGTAGACTTCGGGTCGAAGTCTACTGTTTCGCGTAGGGGTACAGTTTCAGCTTTGGCGGGTCGTATCTCCTCGACCCGGGCTCCGAAAAATACGCGAGACGTGTTTTCAGAAAGCTTAAAGAAAGGGTTTTTCAGTAGTATAGGTTTCGTTAGGTTTAAGTTACTGGAGAATAACAGATTTTCATAATCATACTGCTGCTCCGTGCAGAGCACATTTCGAACAGCTCAACTTTCGAGCTTCGTATCTCTTCGGTCCGAACTCCATTTAATGAACGGAAAGTGGCGTTGGAAAGATGAAAGTACAAGGTTTATAGTGGTTAAGCCTTAGGCACATTTGTTTCATTATTCTGGTCGGAAAATGAGTCGCAAGTTCGTCGGTCAGCACGTTTAGACATTCGGAAGTTTCGGGCAGGTGGTTTTCCGGAGTACGTAGCTTTCTGGTATGAACTCCGATTGGCGAGAGGAAGAAGGCTATGGAAAGCCAGAAGAACAAGGGCCACGGTGGTGTTGGTTTTAGGGTTTAAAGTTCAGTAGATTATTCTAAAAATCCGCTGAAATGTAGTTGTTCTTTCCTTAAAAAGAAAAAGAAAACAGAGGGCGGTTTAGGCATTTCGTCGAACAATTCGTGGGCACACGACAACAACAGCCATTCCTCAAATTTTGACGCTTTTGAAATGCTCCCACGTAAGAAGACGCAAGTATTAACATTATTCTATGTGTAGATTCGGTTTCAAGTAGTTTTATTACAGTTTTAGACGAGATGGGGCATGGAGAGTGTAGTTACAACTCTAAGAAAACCGACTAGGCACTCGATTCAAAACTTCAGTGTGCAGTACGTTAACTACATCTTATTCATGTTCCTTTTTTCAATTTTCATTGATCACATGCTTATCGAAGACAATACAACACAATCGTGGATTCGGGAGAAGAAAATATGAGAAGTATGCATGGAAAGGCAAGATGAGATCATCGATAGAATTACTACAAAGAACTTTCCAAGTAGTTTGAATATTTTAGCAACCAAATTCTTCCCCCAGTGGGGAGCTTCGCTAAAACATCAACTTTGAGGATTTCTACTACTGTATTAAAATCGAAACAATGTAACTCGAAGCCGACTTCTACGCATCAAGAAAGAGAGATTCAGCCTAGGACAAAGAGAAATTATACCTTAGCTTCTTTGATCTCGAAGGTGAGCGAGGACGTTGTCGAATCCTAAGTTTCCGGTGAGAGAACGAGAGGGCTGAGGCAAAAAAAACGAGAATGAATCGCACAATTAAACTCGACAGGAACGAGTCTACCTCAATATGTTCAAGTTCTTCAATGAAGCTTCTCAAATATAAACGAGAGGAGAGGTCCTGGAACTGAGTTTGTTACCTCGTTCAACAATGATACGAGCTGGAAGTTGGCAGCGCCGATGAGCTTGAAGAAAGGTGAATACCACCTCTTTGCCGATCGGAAAAAGAAGTCTCCCAAGAGATGAAATGCTGCTCAAATGGACAAATTTCTGGTCTTGAAAAAGAGAGGATGGCGTGAAGGAGGGGTTGCCAAAAACTTGCCCAATGGACAAGCCCTCTTCCTGCGATTTCATCATGATGCATGAGGGATACAGAACGTTTGCTTGTGAGGTCGATCGGAGTGGTGACAGTGGAGAAAATCTTGGGGGAAGGGAGGGGAAGAGAACGTGTGAGAGAGAATAATGGATGGAGGGTATATACACTTGTATGTATCTATATCTTATCCAAATAATATACCTATATATATCGATATAGGTCATCTAATTAATTTGGGGTTTAAAAAAAAAATTCTTTATCATAATAATTGATTTAGGGAATATAATTATATTATAATATAGAATTATGATATAGAATACAAGACTTAAATCCGAAATTAATCGCATAAAAGAGATAAATTGGGCGTGACAAAAATCGGGGTATTACACTTATCACTCTCAATCGAAGAATCCAGTGAAGAACTAGCATTCATAGAAGAACCCTTTAGTTCATCACTTAGAGTTATATTTGTTCCCCTTCTCTTATCTAAGCAAGCCTTATTGTAATATCTTTAGCTTAGAAACCTCGAGGAAGTTCACATTTTTGTGAAACTGTTCTTATTGTAAGAACTTCCTCTTAGTTGGAGAAGACTCAAACTCTTTAAGTTTGAAACCCTTATAAAAGTCACCACGACTATAAGTAAAGAATCTGTCCTACGAACAGATCACTGAGAACTTGCTCAGTATAAGCTTCAAGTTGTATCTGCCTTGAGAACAGATCACTGACACTTGCTCAGTATAAATATAACAAGTATCCTGCTTTGGTCAGGACAGTGTGTCCGAACCACTTTGAAAATCTGCTGTGTTGATTTAATGTTTTCCTTAACTGATCATATTGCGTTAAAATTGTATTTCATCAAACTCAGCATAAAACCGGTTTTCTAACCGAGACGTTCAACAGGGCCTAAACTTCCGCACAAAACTACTGACCCAAGTCAGTAGAGCTGAACTCAGTAGAAGAATTTCTTGCCCACGCGATATGAAAGTATATTTGGCTGTCTGACTCAGTTCAGTAGCAAACTCAGCTAGAGTTGACTTTCGCGTTTGAGAAACGAATTTGTATTCAGGTGTATTCACCCCCCCCCCACACACACACCTGAACCATGTCTCGGGACCAACAATTGGTATCAGAGCGCAGTGTTCTTAACTGATCATTATTTTCTGAAATTGGTCTATCTCGAACAAAGATCCTAGAAAACCCATTTTCATTGCATCTTGCATCTCTTCATTGCATCCTATATCCTATCTTTCAATGGCTGATATTTCACGGATTAGGACGGTACCCATGTTCTTAACAGAGAACTATGCGGTATGGCGAGTAAGGATGGAGGCACATTTGACCTCGCTGCACGACAGCATGACCGACGTCCTGGAGAAAGGACCTATTGTTCCGATGATCGACTCAGTCGAACTTGCATTGGATGGAACGACAGGTACCAGAACTGGTCCGAAGGTTGCGAAGGACAAAAGCCTTTTCACTCCTGAGGAGAAGAAACTACACAACCTCGACCGAGTAGCTCGAAACACAATACTGATGACACTCAGTGACTCATATCTCGGAAGAGTACATGACTGCAAAACTGCAAAGGAGCTATGGGATGCTCTCGCGGTGTTGAGCCAAGGAACTCCACAGATCAAAGAGAACAAACTGGAGTTAGAGCTGCAGAAACTCGAGGCATTCGCTATGCTTCCTGGGGAGTCAATCGATGATTTCAATGCTCGATTCACAAATCAGATCAACATCATAAACGGACTGGGGAAACCATTCAGCAACAAGGAGACCAACACAAAGATTCTTAGGGCTCTCAGCAGGCCCAAGTGATATTCTTTTGCTACGTGTATGAGTAGATCTGACTTGAATTCTTTTACTCCTGATTATCTATTATCAGAGCTTAAAGCAGAGGAGTTCGAATTCAACCTCCCACACACCCCCGGTGCTGAAGCTGAAGTGCCAATGGATCACGCTTATAAGGCATCAGCTAACACTCCTGGAGCAAGTCTCTCAGCAACAAGCCAGTCAGCTGGAAGCTCAGTGACCATACCTACTGCTGACAACTTAGCTGAGATGTATGCTCTCCTCGCTGTGAAATACCAGAAGGAGAAGGAAATCTTCAGAAGGATGATGAAAAAGGCTTCCCAAAAGTATCATGGTAAGAGAGATCATCATCGCACGAAAAGTGGAACTAAATCTCTACCTGATTGCAGGAATACTAAAGCTGCCCTCGTGGAACAAAAAGAAATATCTAGAAGGGATGGCAGAACCTCAGTATGTTACAACTACAAGAAGCCAGTACACTACCAGTACGAATGTCCTGAACTCTCAGCAGCTAAAAGAGCTGAAAGGCAAGCCCGACGCGACAAGTTCGTGAAGAAGAGGTAAGCCTACATAGCTGGAGAGTTGTCCGATTGCTCAAGCGATGAGGAACTATTTATGGAATCGTCTGACGACGATGCTGCATTCATGGCAATCAAGACAGCAGATGCTGAACCGTGTTTAACGGTCGGAGAAGAGGTTGAGGTGAATTATGAACCCATTATATGCCCCTCTTCACCTTGCACACATGACACAAGCTCTGCTGCAGGAGAACCGCTGGATGTGGTTCTTGCGTACGAAGATCTGCTTGAAGAGCAAATCCAGATGAGCCAGCAGTTCAGCAAGACGCTTCAGGAGATGGATATCCTGAAAGCAGAAAACCAGAGACTTTCAAAGAGAAGTCAGGACTCTACTGAGTCTGAAGGACTTGTTCTGAGACTGAAGGAAGAGATTAACTCTCTGATGACTAAGTCTTAAGACCAAGAAGCACATATTTCAGTACTATCCAAATACATCTCTGAGAAAGAGACTGAAATTGCTAATCTCAAGGAAACTCTCACTCATGCCAAAACAGAATATGAAGCTCTAAGAAAGAGTGATGAGGTGTGGAGAACCTTGATGACAGAGCAATACATTGGAGCAAAGGAGAAGTTGGAGAAGCTATTACGAGCGCAAAGACCACATGCCACCAAAGAAGGACTTGGTTATATATGTGAAGCCTCCACTTCAGGATAGAAGAACTCCACCAAGCTGACTGATAGGTTTGTCCGAGGGGTAACTCAACATGCAGAATTTACATCCCCTTAGACAAAGAACAAGCAGAAGATTCAAGCACATCGGTCTAGCAACAAGAAAGTGACCCACGGTTCTAGCCCCAAGGCACCAAGAAGAGCAAACTCTAGGGAAACCAAGAAGGCCAGGTGGGCTGAACAGTATGGCTACCAACTACTGACTCATCCAGCTCAGTACGGATCGTACTACTATGAGCCAAGAGTCAAAAGCCCTAAGGTTCAGAAGAAGAAGAAAGTTGAACCTCAAAATTCTAAGAAGTCAACTACTCCAAGTTTAGTGGAGCAGACTACTGACAACAAGGGAAAGAAGAAGTCTGAAGCCATCAGAGCTGTCAGACAAGTTTGGATCCTCAAATCTAACTATTAAGGACCCAAGCTGAACCCAAAGGGTACCTGAATCTGTTTTTGTTTTGCAGGTGCTATAGGACCCTTGGATTCTCGACAGTGGATGCTCAAGACATACGACACATCAAAAGAGCCTACTGACCGACTACGTTCAGCAAGATGGAGCCAGAATTGAGTTCGGTGACAACTCCAAAGGCTACACAAGGGGATACGACACACTGAAAATAGGAACTGCAATAGTTCCTAGGTTATGTTATGTTGAAGGACTTCAACATAATCTCCTTTCTGTCAGTCAATTATGTGATAACTCCAATAAAGTGACTTTTGACGCAGGTTTTTGTGATATTCTTGATAAATCTACAGGAAACTGTGTTATCAGGGTCGTGGCGAAGAAACATATACTATGCTGAATGGAATATTGTCGAACCTGAAGCTTTCCTACTAGCGCACACGAGGTCAGATGACAAAACAGTATGGTTGTGGCATAGAGGACCGAGTCATCTGAACTTCAAAACAATGGAAAAACTAGCACGTGATGCTAAAGTCAAAGGACTGCCCAACGAAGTATTCAAGAGACATAAAAATTGTGAAGCATGTCTAAAGGGGAAACAAACAAAGTCAAGCAATCCGCCCATTCTGTCACCTTCCACTGATGGAATCCTTCAACTGCTGCACATGGATTTATTTGGGCCGGTCAATCCAATGACGATCAGAGGAAAGAAATACGCTCTTGTAGTCGTTGATGACTATTCAAGATATACTTGGGTGATATTCATCGCCAATAAATTTGACGTCAAACTTGAGCTGCCGAAACTACTGAAGCGGCTGAGCGTCGAGAAAGATATCAAGATTTAAAGGATACGCTCAGATCGTGGAACTGAATTTCTGAACTCGATGGTAAAAGACTTATGTGAAGCTGAAGGCATTGAACACGAAACCTCAGCGGCACGTACGCCTAAGCAGAACAGACTTGCTGAAAGGAAGAACAAAACACTTAAGGAAGCAGCAAGGACGTTGCTTGCAGATTCAGGTCTTCCATTGATGTTCTGGGCAGATGCTACTGACACTGCCTGCTACTCTCAGAATCGGTCTCTACTGACTCAGATGCACATGAAGACGCCTTACGAACTATGGAAAGGGAGAATTCCTTCTATTTCGCATTTTCATATTTTTGGTTGTCCGTGTTTTATCCATACTAGCGGAAAGGACCAGTTAAAGGTCTTTCAAAGTAAGTCAGACCAAGGAGTCTTCTTAGGATACTCCAGGGTCAGCAAAGCTTTCAGGGTCTTTAACTATCGGACCCTTTGCGTGGAGGAAAGCCCTCATGTTGTATTTGATGAATTTATTTCTGAGTTCAGGAAGTCAAACTCTCAGCCAGAAGCTGAAGAAGTCAGGAGCAAGCTACAGGATCTAAGCTTAAAAGACCACACTGAAAAGATCCAGCATTGTTGGGATAATAATTCAGATGATGAATTTAGAATCCAACAACAAGCAATGTAGCTGAGGAGATTGATTCTACCAAACAGAATCAATCCCAGGTAATTTAGGTCGATGAGTAAACCAATATGGTAACTGAGACCTCTACTGAGAATAACAACTCAGGAGGAACTATTAATGTTCCTGAGCTAAATGCCCCTGAACCTGGTGACTCAGTAGACCCAACCCTTGTTACTGAATTATTTCAAACACAGAACAGTACTACTGAAATTCCTAATACTCATATTGTTTGTGTTGAATCAATTCCAGATGAAGTAACAAGACGTCGTTGCTCGTGGTTAGATGCTCACTCTTCAGATCTTATCATTGGAGATCCTTCTGCCAGTGTCAAGACAAGATCCAGATTCTGTGAAGGAGAAAGTGCTTTATATTCATGCTTCTTGTCGACTGAAGAACCTCAGACAATAGAGGATGCGCTGAATGATGCTGATTGGATCACCGCCATGCAAGAAGAGCTGAATCAGTTCACGCGAAATGACGTATGAGAGCTTGTTGAAAGACCTAGACATCAACACGTGATAGGAACAAAGTGGGTCTTCAAGAACAAGCACGATGAAAACAACGTCATTGTCAGGAACAAAGCTCGACTCGTTGCCAAATGATATTGTCAATCGGAAGGAATAGATTTTGACGAAACATTTGCCCCAGTCGCAAGATTGGAAGCTATTCATCTATTCCTAGCTTATGCAACACATCAGCAGTTCACAGTCTATCAAATGGATGTGAAGTCACCTTTCTTGAATGGCGTACGAAAGGAAGAAGTCTATCTTGAACAACCGCCCGGCTTTCAGCAGGGACATCAGGTTTACAGACTTAAGAAAGGTCTGTATGGGTTAAAACAAGCACCCAGGGCTTGGTATGATACTCTCTCAGACTTTCTACTTCAGGAAGGTTTTCAGAAAGGAACAGTGGATCACACCCTATTCAGTATCAAGTCAGGAGAAGACATTTTATTGGTGCAGATCTACGTGGACAACATCATCTTTGGATCAAGGAATCTGACTATGTGTCAGAAATTTGAGCAGATGATGAGAGAAAAATTTGAAATGTCGATGATGGGAGAGATGAACTATTTCCTTGGACTTCAAGTCAAACAATCAAAGAAGGGAATATTCATTAATCAAGCCAAATACACAAGAGATCTCATCAAGAAGTTCGGCTGCAAATCCATCAAGTCAGTAAAGATACCCATGAACACCAATCTCAAGATTGATCTTGACAAAGAGGGAGTATCTGTTAACTCAACTGACTATCGTGCTATTATCGGTTCTTTATTATATCTTACAGCAAGCAGACCTGACATAACTTATATTATAGGTGTATGCGCGAGATTTCAGGTGAATCCCAAGAAGAGTCATATAGATTCAGCGAAGAGAATTCTTCGTTACCTGAAGGGAACACCTGATGTTGGATTATGGTATCCTGCTGATGATAACCTTGAACTAATTGGTTATTCTGATGCTGATTATGCAAGTTGCCGAATCGACAGAAAATCAACCTCAGGAACTTGTCAGTTCCTCGGTAGCAAGCTCATATCGTGGTTCTCAAAGAAACAACATTCAGTAGCAACGCCCACTACTGAAGCTAAGTATATGGCTGTCGGAGGCTGTTGCGCACAAATACTGTGGCTTCGACAACAGTTGAGAGACTACGACATCCATCAAGATGAAGTGCCGATCTACTACGATAGTACCAGTGCTATTGCAATCACTCAGAACCCAGTTCTACATACAAGGTGCAAGCACGTGGACATCCGTCATCACTTCATCAGAGATCATGTCGAGAAAAAGGATATCAGAATGGAGAACATCCACACAGATAAGCAAAGAGCTGATATCCTGACCAAAGCTCTAGCTGAGACCAGATTCAACGATCTCTCAGTAGAACTAGGTCTTTTGGATCCTACTGATACGATTCAGTAAATGATCCAGGAAGTACTGAGTAAGGGGGAACTTACTTTCAGTACAACTGAATACTCATTATCGTCAAATGTGGTATCAGCTGACTACGATGTTCAGGTGACAGGTTATGAGTATTAAATTCAGCATTTGGTGATTCAGCATGTCATAGCATTTATTTCCTGCCCTTTAATGTTCATCGTATTGCATTGAGTATGTCGTTTTCATTAAACTTAAAACATTCCGTAAAACTGACTGCGGCGCATTAAATGCATGTCATTTCACCTTACCATTTAGGTGATAGAGATAAGTAGGTGAGATTATAGGCGGCACAGTAATCATAACCTATTATAACATCCAATCTGAGTCGTCCACATATTAAAACCTGATTAATCTCAACCGCATGCTTAAAAACCGCCTCATATTCAAATCTGAATATATATACGCATGTCATCTCTAAACCGCCTCACTTTTTCGCCATTAACAAAGAACTTGTGCTCTGTATTTGCTTAAAAACTTGCATCAGACTTCTACTGCATTATTAGCACATTTACTTCGGTAAGTTTTCTTTAAACTAAATATGCTACTAATTTACTCTATTTTCGAGTGCTAACCTCAGTTTTGCAGATTTCAGTTATTAAAGATGGTGCAATTCGTTCCCATCAGTGACGTTACTATCCCGGAAGATATGGAGGATATCATCTCAGTGAAGAGGGTTCTCTTTGAGTCCGTTCTGTCCGTCAGGACTTGTGGAGTGGATTGCATGACGCCAGTGTTTGATTCTCTAGAGAGATCGGGCCTCCTACCGATCCTCTCCCGTTCTCCGCGCCATCAGCTTCCTCGTCAGGTTGCTAAATTCTTCCTGAACTTCCGTCAGGATGACGACTCGAATGACATCTCCTCAGTCATTTTAAGGCGTGAGCCGTCCCAGTCTGTGGGAGGACAGGGCCTCACAGATGGACGTGGCCAGGTGTCTGCGAGTCAGCTTCGAGTTGGAAGACGAAGGGACTCCAATCGCCAGGTACAAGGAGTCTAAGATAGACAAATACCTGAACTGATTCAGCGGTCAGCAGGACATAGTCTTCAAGGCTGCTTTCCCCAAGGGTCAGCTGCTGCCGCAGTACAGGGGATTGGCATACATCGTCAATCATATTTTGACGAGCTCTGCGGGATCGTATGATCAGCTTTCCGCATCCACATCCAGATCATGGTGGCGATAGTAGATGAGGTACCCATCAACTGGAACGCGTTCTTCAGAGCTGAATTCAAGGCTCAGTCACAAAAATTTGTAGACTTTGAAGACGACATTGAAGCTCATTCCGAAAGGAAAGCTTATGTATGGGACTAAGGTGTCCATTATGATCGAGGACGACCTTCCTGATAAAGTCTCCTACGCCGATACCTACTACTTTGATCAGAGGCTACTGAAGTTCACCAATGCAGCCGCTGCTGAGAAATTAATAGGGAAGGGACTGGCTGCTAAGCGCCCCTTGGAGATCACGCAGGATCCCCTCCCTACTCAGTCGAAGAAGCAAAAGACGCTGAAGAAGCCAACTTCAGTCGTCCCTCCTCCTTCACCAATATCTGTCGAGGATTCGGGGTCAGGGAAACATGACGTGACCTTGAAAGAAAAGGTGAAGAGAGTGCTATCAGAGGAAACTCAGCCGGAGGCCCCCGCTGAAACTCAGGCTGATGAGATTTCCCGACTTCAGTGCTGAACGCTCAACTGAAAGTAGCTGATGAAGTCGCAGCTGAGATTCTAGAGATCAGTGCACATACTAATCTCGTGGACATAGCGGTCCTCGCCCGAGTCCATATGCGACTTAGATTCTTGGAATCGGATCTACTGGAAGAGGCCATCCGACTAAGGACACTGTCCACTCTGATCGATGAAGAACAACAGCTGAAAGAGGAGATTGGCTATGAGGAGCCGTCTGATATCACCTCTATGGAGGACTTAAAGGCCGTAATGCTCATGTTGCTCAGTGATAGAACGCAAGGAGCTGGGCCTTCCTCCACTCAGCCTCTGCCACCTCCTCCTCCATCTCCTCCACGTGATGGATCACCCAAGGATGCAGACCAGGGAGGATCTGCTGAGGGTAAAACTCCCATCGATGATCAGCCACCTCCTCCTCCTACATCAGGCCAGATCATCCAGACTCCATCCTCGACTCAGCTTCAAGCCAAACGCCGTTATCAGGCTGCTGAGATAAAAGATCTCTCTATGGAGTCAATTAATAAGGTGATCAAGCGTCAAGCACACAAGAACCGGAACCTTGCCGATGATGTGAACACTAAGTGGAGTAAGTTCATTGAGGCACACACGAAGACGCTGACCAGCCTTACTACTGAAGTTCAGAGGATTAGCACTCCAAGTTCTATTAATGCTGAAGAGATCCTCATGAAGGCACTTGCGGCACAGAAGACCGACCTGACTGCTCAGTTCCAGAATATATTGCAATCGCAGGCCAAGCTTTTCTCAAAAGAAGTGGCGGTTGCAACAGGTTGAGTCCAGAAGGCAGTTGAGGATAGATACAAGTTCACAGCTGACAGTGTCTCTAAAGCACTGACTCAGCAACACGAATCCTGCCAGGAGATCAAGAAAGTTGTCTGAGACAATGTTGAAGACTACCTCACCAGATTTGACAAATCCAAGGATGCTCTACTCAAAGCTATCGATCTAGAGCACGAACATAGGTGGGAGTCTTACACTGACGCAGTGACTGATATTGCCTCAGGCATGACTACGATCAAGGCCTCAGTAGATGCACTGACAAAGAAGGTTACTGCCCTGGCTACGCTAATTGATGATGCCAAAAGGGGGAAAAGTCCAGATCAGCTCATCTTAGAGCCTCCTTAAGGCAGAAGATCAGCAGGGAGAACCTAGTTCAACAGCGCAGGGGGAAGTTTCTGCTGAAGGAACTACTGACTCAGCTGTAGCTGAGGTGGCCACCTACTTGGAAAATCTTCCCACTAAAGACTCGCCACCTCCAGCTCCTAAGAAAGCTGACAAGGGCAAGGGCAAGGCTCCTGCTGACCCTAGTCCGCCCAAAGAGAAGAAGCTGAAGTTCAAATCTCGCGAAGAGCAAATTGCCTTCGATGAGAAGCTTGCCAGAGAACTAGCTGAACAAGATGCTAAGAAGAAGCCTGCAGCAAAGAAAGGGGTACAGATCCGATCTCCAGCACCTTCACGCACAAGATCTAGTATCCACAGGCAATCCAAATCTTCAGCAGCAGCAACCAGATCCCAACAGTCCAAACCCGAATAGTCCAAGTCTGAGAAGCAAGGCGCATCTGCTTCTAAATCAAAATCCGCATCGCCTATTGACTCAGAAGAGCAGCATGTGCCCTCAACGGTCCCCTCTAAAGAACAAGAGCGAGAAATGAAAGAGATTCGGGACGCATGTGAGCGAGCACTTGATCGTACAGCTGAGGCAAGGCAAATCAGAGAGGCGAGAGAGAGTTCGCCTAGCCAACATAGAAGCCCTCAAACTGAGAACAGAAAAAGAAGCAAGGGAGAGGGTGCCTGAGAAAGATAGAAGCATACCCACCTCTTCCAGATACTTCAGGAGAAGGGAACCAGTCAGTGAGATGAAGAGGATTGTATTCAAAAGAATTGACGACTGGGTACCTCTCAAGCTGAATCAGCAATGGGAGAAGTTGAAGATGGACTTCATAAAGAGATTCTACATCTGGAAAGTTGAAAATGAAGATTCTGATGCTGATACATTCTTCAAGGACTTTCTGACAGCTGCGAATCCATCCCTCCTCGCTGAAATTCAGACACTGCTAGATCAAACAGGCCAAGCGCTGAAGGCTCCTCCATTTAGAATTCTTCCTCCTCCCATGACTCATCAAGAGAATCTTTGCAAGAAGGAGATCGAAGAAGAAACCAAGGAAGCCATAATTAGCAGAGCATTGAGGAAAGATGATGAAGAAGACTTGGCGGAGATCAAGGCCCTGAGAAGCAAAGTATACGCAGGATATGGCCTTGAGCTTCAGGAGAAGAAGTCTGCTGACTTCCGCACTCGCATGCAGCAGTTCAAGAAGAAGCCCAGCTGACCTCTCTCTCTCCTTAGTCTAGCTTCTGTAGTGATAGCAAGTCATGTACTGTAATTCTCATTCATCTATGACAGTTATCACCTTTTAACCTCGACAATTACTCATTGTCTTTATGACTTTATTTACTTTTCAGCACAACTGATCACCTAAGTGATCAGATATCTATCTGACCTTATGTGACTTATATGCTTATCTGCCTTAGAATTATTTCCTACTAATTATTTGTGTTTGCTCTAATCTTCTCTGATACCCTGCTAGTACTTAGGGGGAAGGGCTCTTATATATGCATGTAGGGGAAATTGTTTCTTAAGGGGAACCTGCCTTATAGGGACATTATTGATAAATGCTGAATTTACTTTTAATGATTAGCTACTAAGAAGTATGATCTATTCTAAGCTTTGATTGTTTTGTGTGTATCGACCCTGATATCTTGTGAATGTGCTAAACTTGCCTTCTAGCTCTGATACCCGTCAGTAGAATCTCTGATAACTTCAACATGCTATAACTATGTTAACTGTATTTAATTCTGCAAGTTCTGATTCATTCAGCATACCATAATTGTTTTGACTTAGCTCTGATACATTACTTGATATTATAAGATAGCTCTGATATTCTTTTTACTTGTGACTTCTCTGATTCTTTCTTTTCATTATCTTAGTCAGCTTTGATATGTTGACTGGAGCATTCCGTTGTAATAGATCTTTACTCAGCAGTTGTAGCTCTTAACCTTAGCATATTTCTTGATAGAAGATGTAATAGGTTTCGGCATCATCAAATAGGGGGAAATTGTTGGGATAAGGATTCAGTAGATGCATTTATAGATTTGAAGATCCCAAAACCCCTAGCTGAATGATATACCTTCGTTCTGTAATAGCTTAGTTTGAGTTCAGTTGTTAGGAACTCAGTAGGCTAGAGTTCAGTAGCTGCGGAGTTCAGTAGAAGACCTTGCACTCAGCTAATGGACTCAGGATCGAAGAAGTCAGTTGGTCAGCCGACCACCAACTGAATCTGCACAGGAATTCGTGCCCATGCACTTACACTCAGAAGAACGTCAGTAGGAAGTTACTTCAGTTGAAGGTCCGAGGATTAAGAGGAAGTCAACCTTGATGTTTGACAAGTCTCACCTACCAATCTACCTCGACCAATAAGGAGCTGACAACGACTTATCTTTTCTGACAAAAGCTGCTCCCAGACTGAAAAGAGGCGAATCTCTACAGTGCACCTACTCATTTAAGGAGCCGTTTTCCTTGTCGTTTTGACACGTGGCTAGACCTCCCTCCAACGGATCTATTCACCATCGACGACTATATAAGAGAAGTCTTCATGCAGAGACACTACCGGGAACCCAAGCTATTGACGCACAAAACTCTTATCACTCTCAATCGAAGAATCTAGTGAAGAACTAACATTCATAGAAGAACCCTTTACCTCATCACTTAGAGTTATATTTGTTCCCCTTCTCTTATCTAAGCAAGCCATATTGTAATATCTTTAGCTTAGAAACCTCGAGGAAGTTCATATTTTTGTGAAACTATTCTTATTGTAAAAACTTCCTCTTAGTTGGAGAATACTCAAATTCTTTAATTTTGAAACCCTTGTAAAAGTCACTATGACTATAAGTAGAGAATCTGTCCTGCGAACAGATCACTGAGAACTTGCTCAGTATAAGCTTCAAGTTGTATCTGTCTTGAGAACATATCACTGAGACTTGCTTAGTATAAATATAACAAGTATCATACTCTGGTCAGGACAGTGGACGTAGGACCCAGTGTGTCCGAACCACTTTAAAAATCTGTTGTGTTGATTTACTGTTTTCCTTAACTGATCATATTGCATTAAAACTGTATTTCATCAAACTCAACATAAAATCGGTTTTCTAACCGAGATGTTCAATAGAGACTACACTTCCACACACAACTCTAATATTGAACGACTGTTCAACTGACTCAAGTCAGTAGAGCTGAACTCAGTAGAAGAATTTCTTGCCCACACAATCTGAAAGTATATTTGGTTGTCTGACTCAGTTCAGTAGCAAACTCAGCTAGAGCTGACTTTCGCGTTTGAGAAACGAATTTGGATTCAGGTGTATTCACCCCCCCTCCCCTCTACACATGAACCACGTCTCAGGACTAACAACTTTTATTCCTCATTGCATAGGAGTTAGCTCACCAGAAGCAATTGCTGGTGGTGAGGCCGGAACTTTTATTACTCATTGCATAAGAGTTAGCTCCACGGTTATAGTTCGAACGCTGCTCCGCCGCGCAGGAGCGTGGTGCCGGCCATCACACAGCGCAACACCGCGCAGTTGGAAGGATGTTGGGCATTTCATGTCCCAATAATACCTTTTTGGGCTGTCCAATTGAAATAATTTAATTTCTTTTTTTAGCAAATTATTTCAAACACTTTTTTTGAGGCATTCACAATTTTATACAACTTTACTCACATCAACATCTATCCTTAAATTACATGTGCAACCTTATCAAAATAGATGTCCAAGCTTTAAACCTCCACTAAAGTTAGTGTATTTAATAAATAATATTTAATATTTTTTTGGGCTAGTTGTCTTATTTACATTAATTTCTAATCTTAACTTATGGGTAAGATAACAAATTCAAAAATTTGGAGGGGGCGTCGAAAATCAAAGTGGAAATAAAGATATAAATTACAAAAAAAAATAGAAAACTAGTTGTAGCGATACACGAAAGTTCGGGGGATAGTCGCACCCACCCGCACCCCTTTCGATCCACCCTGCTTAGTTGCGTGTTGATTGACGATTGAGAGTTGTAACGAAGAGAAGCATATAGAGTTTTAATTTCTTTTTTAATTTTTGGATTGGAGAGACACAAATGTTTAATAAAAATAGATGTATTTACTTTTCTATGTGTTCTTACATGGACCACAAGGTCCATATAAGTTATGGATCAAGTCTAGCTAAGAATTTTCCAAAAAAGAGACGAGGAAATTTGATAGGTGCTCTTTTCGTTCTAATTTTGTTTTCTTTATTCTTCAAATGCATTCGCTTGCCCTGCTCTAAAATTTATTAAATTGAGGTTAATTAATTAGTGTTTACCTAATGTTGTTTTATGTTAATTAGTGTTTACCTGTTGTTTATATATTATAGTATAAAAGTATGATTTATTCAGTGTTCACTTCACTAGCGGTAGCGGATTACTTGATCATTTTTTTAAAAAAATTATCTATTTCATAGAATATGGGACTTGACACATGTACATTCTTAGTGATGTAAAAATCAATCTTAAATACACCGAATCACAAAATGAATTTGACAAATTTAACAAAATCTTTTCTACACAAAATCTACTTCAAATCCCAGTAAGAAAGAAAATCATTAGTACTGTTAGAATGCATCTAAACACATCAGAAGCAGCAATTCTACGTGCATTGCTCGGAAGTATTGTCGGAAGAGAGCACTCTTCTCCATTAAAGTAAACTTTCGTCGGAAACCCATCTCCACGTGCCACCTCGATTCCCGGCGTTTGCTTCTTCGTGAAAGATATCACCGTCTGTTGCGACCCAGGAACCCGCGGATCCTTTTTTGGGTTTGACCCGTTACTCTCCGCAATTAAATAATTCAAACCCGGTAACCCGTAGAGGAAAAGGGTGGTGTTGTTCGGATCCGACAACACTTTCCCATCCATGGAGTAGGCCTTCTCGTAACCTGGCATCGCCTTGTCAAGTTCAACCGAGGCGAACCAGTCCACCACGGCCGACTCATCCCAGTTGAACAGCGTGACTCGCGCTGTCCAACCCTTTTCGAAATCCGAAAGCAAATGCCAGTTGATGCTGATGCCGCAGTTGT
The DNA here is from genome assembly GCA_028984105.1 of Lavandula angustifolia. Taxonomy (NCBI): domain Eukaryota; kingdom Viridiplantae; phylum Streptophyta; class Magnoliopsida; order Lamiales; family Lamiaceae; genus Lavandula; species Lavandula angustifolia. The sequence goes on from CM054805.1 coordinate 19,570,266, forward strand.
CAGCACACGGCATTGGGTTTGGGAGTTTGTGTCTTTTAAGATCCGCAAACTCCTTAACCATCCTTGTCCTATTGTCAAATGGGACTAACAGTGCCTGAGACGGCAGTAGTACTGCCGGCTCAACAGCACTACACGTGCCCCCACGTGCGCCCGTGTCTGTGCAGCCACACGCACACGTGTTGCACGGGACGACCGAGTCATTAAAGAAAGAAGAAAAAGACACACAACATGAGGATTTCTTGGTTGGAGCTTTAGCTATGTTGCAAACCACTTGCCAGCTGGCAACGGCGGCTGTCTGGGCTGGCAGCCCAGACGGCTCTGGGAAGAGAGTCGGGGCAACGCGGATGGGCTGAGCGCACTGGTATCCGGGGCCGACGGTGCTGTTGATTCGCCAGTTGAGAGGAGGAGAAAGCTCGGTCTTGTTGAGGTCCGGCGGCATCTTGTAGACTTCGATTTGAAAGGATGAGTTGGACTTGGTGACGTCCATGGCCGGGGAAAGAATGCTCCCATTCCGGCAGCAGAAAGGGATGAGTCCTAAATTAGAATCATTAGCTTTGGAGGGAGGAAGATCGAGGATGGTGGGCCTCCTATCGCAGCTTAGAACTTTGGAGAAGTCGATGTCTTTGTGGACCTGTCCTTGGCGGCCGAATATGCAGTCTCCGGAGTCTACTACTTCCGGGAAAGCTCCTCTCATCGATTTGATGAATTCGCCTTCCATCCATTCCCAGTTTAATCTCCAGTTGTCGAGACGCCCTAATGGGTTGAGATTGGAGATGGTTACTTGAGCCCAATAGTTGACGTCGTAGGTCATGAGCACGTCGTACATGATTGTTACATCTCCCGTCCCAAGGTTGGAGAATTGTTCGTCCAATGTTATGTTTGTTTTCGTGGTGTTATCTGCTATGCAGCAACTGCTCATCATGCTACCTGCACCCACACACAAAATCATATTTCATCATCTATTATTTATTTTTCACATTCGAATCTAAAAATTAAAGACCAAAATCTGTGCAATTGAAATACTAGCAAGTAAGAAATAAGCATACTAGATAAGCATCAATTATCCTATTCCTCTCTATAATGACCAGGTAGGTACAGATTTAAGCCATAACCTTTTGGTATTGAAACTAAACTGGAGCCAGAGAACTGAAATCTAGAGTGCATAACCCTTTCAGTCAATTAATCAATAATTTAGGGCAAAATATCCACTGAATTTATCTCAAAAAATACCAATTAGATCAATAAAACAGGAAATCGTCAATCCTACATAGTGAATGTGAGTTCGCATGAACACATCGATAAAAACAAACTCAAGGAAACTAGGTAACAAATAACACATAAATACGCCCAAATACCCGTATCATTCACAATCAATCGATGACCAAACCTTTGATTTCGAGAGCGATTTTGAAAGCTTCAAGTAGTTTCAACTTTCAACTTCAAATTGATTCTTGGACAATTGTAGGATTTGGATTTTGAAAAATTGTAGGATTTGGATTTGGATTTGAATTTCTGGAGTTTTTCTCGAACAATTGTAGGATTTGGATTTTTAATCTTGATTGAAACTTGAAAGTGTAGGCGCCGCGGCAGGATGAAGATGAAAATGAAGATTGAAGATGTTTAATCGTTTAGGGCTTTAGGGGAAAAATTATATTTGTTACAATAATTATTAAAAAAGAAAAGAAAAAAAAAAGATCTTGACGACTCGTTGGAATCGCACGATCCCACGAGTCCACGTGTTGACTCGCGATCCCACCCGATCCTATCACACAAGCGATCCTACGGCGATCCGGATCGTTTTAGCCTCGAGACTCGTAAACTCGGACGAGTCTACGAGTTGACTCGCGAGTTTGACAACACTGCTTATTATAAATTTCATGCAAACTTTAAAATTGATAACAGAAAACTGAGTAATCTTTTAGTAAAAAACAAAAATACATAATTTAATATTTCCCTCAAAAAAAAAAAAAAGAAGAAGAAACTATACCTTGTATAAAAGGATTCTGACAAGAGTATCCATCATTTGCAAGAGTAACATTTTCCGGCAAAGAAAAGTTCGGCGGCGCGACGCCGAACTCCGTCCCCAACAATTCCACCACCGCCTGCATCTGGTTAGCATCACCTGCAGTTCCAATCGCAGTTTTCAGGTCAGTCACCGAGCTTCCGGAGAAAACAGCTCCGCCGCTGACGTTCGCCGGAAGAAAGTCGCCGTCAGCGAGCACGGCGTTTCCGGCGGACACCAAGAGCTCGCCGTGCTTAAACCCCACGAAAACCCGCCAATTCTTCAGCTCCTGCCGCCCATTGTTGAGAACCGTCAGCGTCGACTCGAACCGGTACGGCTGGTTGGACCGGTCGGCCGGAGGAAGAAAAGGAGCGATTTGTTCGGTTGTTGTGTGGTTGTAGGTGATGAAAACGCCGTCGTTGCAGGGAGGGGTTGATGATTGGGAGAGAGAAGTGGGGAGAAAGCAAAAAAGGGAGAGAATCGCGAAGATCATCGGAGCGGCCATATTCATTCTCGAGATGTTTCGATCATCTAATTAAGAAGATGAACTTAAAAGTGTTTTAAGAGAGAGAAGGGATTACAGATTACAACGTAAGAAACATAGGAAAAGATGTTTGAGAATTTCTTGTTGGTGCGCAGGTTTGATCGAGTAAAATTTGTATATAATGGAGTTGACGTGCCGGCTTTGAACGAGTGAGGGAGGCTAAGTAAGCATGACCACAAAATCTGAATTAATCTTCTCTGTTTTCTGGTTTCCTTTCCTTTTCTTCTACTGAATTAAGGATTTTCTTAATTTTTCCCTCTATAGCATATATATTTTAATTTCATAGAATTTTCTTTTAATTAATAAAATCATATGTTTCGTCTCGTGTGTCTTGTCGTGATCTTGATATTAAACTATGCCGTGCGTTGCAGCTTCTCCCCTTTCTTACATTCATTCAAGAAGACAATTCGTTGCCTCATCTTTCTAGCAATTTACCAATCTGTGTGATGATTCATAACCTACAAAAGGAAATTAGGGGAACTATATATATATATCTATGGTGTGGATTTGATAAGAACCATGATTTAACCTGATAACTATAACTATAAATATTAAGAGGCAATTTACCAACTTCGTGTACTTACAGACTAATATTTCTAAAAAACTTGGATCTAACATGTTACTCAGCAAGAGTATCACGAAGCTCAGACTTATGTACCTGCATCGATTTTACCGACCCTGCCCCTGTTACGCCATTTAATTTGCACATCAAGATAATTGAGCATGATCAAGATAGGATTATTAAGGAATAGTCAAAAATAGGGTGTGTTGGAAGATATATTTTTCTAAGTAGGAAATTATGTAGTTTTTGTCACCTGGAAATACATAAAGTTTGAGTTTAATTTAATTTTACACATGTCGCTTAGCATTTAATAGAGAGTGTGAATATATGATTAACTAACATGAGTAAGAATTATAAGGTAAGATCTAAAATATTTTTCTAAAATTCATCATTTACTGTAGGGTTGTAAAAGAAACGAATCAAATTAAATATCACTATATTCTATTCATATTTGTATTTGTATTCGATATCATTAAAATATTAAACTTGATAAGTATTCGATATATTACTAGTATTCAAGTTATTCGGTTTGGTGCAAATGCTCGGTTGTTCTATTCACACTCTCTAATAAATACTAAGCATATAATAAAATTTAAATACATGTTTATTAAAGTTTGAAAGTTATGCCCAAAATTAGATGAAACTCAAACTTTGTATATCTACAAGTGACAATAACTTTAGAATTTCTTGTTTGGAAAAATCTATCAGCCAACTAATCAGTATAATGCCCCGTCAGACTCATTTTCGCTGGAATTTTTCATCGGGGTGAAATTTTTAACGAATTAAAAAGTCATATATTTTGAGGACCGTTTTAACAGTCGTGTGCAAAATCAAAATTTGACTAAACTTCATGTATTTAGAGGCTAATAGCCCCATTTTTTAAAGCAAAAAACTGTTGCACTTTTACCCTTCTACATAAAACATATAAGGATTTTGCATTATGTAAAATTACAGGTTTTTTCATAAGAAATATAAAAATTATGCATAAAACATATAAAAATTATGCATAATTCATAGTTCTCACATTAAATGTAGATTTCTACATGTTCCACTTAATGCATAAACATATTATAATTACTGCATAAAATTAATACATCATTAAATTCGAGTTAGTCAATTAGTTCAATACAATTTGAAATAAATTTGAAATTGTAATCATTTTGATTGAATATTAATAATTAATATAATTTTGGAAAACTCAATAATGGAAGATGCATGACAATTTTAAATAATTGAATTTATTTTTAGAAATTAGTTAAATAAGGAAAATTGAGAAAATGAGTATAAAATAATTAATTCAAAAAACGATAATACATACGTTATTTAACTAACATATGCAACTAAAATTATATTAATAACTTTTAACATATATTACAATTAGTTTAATTCTCATTTAAAATTATAATTCTCCTAAGATCTCTCCCCATTTAGGGGTTGTTTGCAATAGCTTAAACTTTTTTTAATTGCTTAAATTAAGGAGAAGTTGGTAAAAGTGGCTTATTAGAGAATTTGGGGTGTGTTTGCAAAAACTGCTTAAAAGAAGAAAAAGTTGAAAAAATAGTGTTTGCAAAATTAACACTGTAGTAGCTTATTTTGAGATTTATAAGTAAGATGTCAAATCATAACTTATCCGAAATTACAAATATGCCATTAAGTTGGAGAAGTTGGTTAAAACCAACTTAACCAACTTCAACTTATTCAACTTAAATGTAGAGAATTTTGAAGAATTTAAGTTGTTGAAAACACTCAAAATCAATTTTTCCTTAAATTAAGTCATAAGTTGAAAAATTTAAGCGGTTGCAAACACCCCCTTAATAAGATCGTATATATCGAATAAGCTGAGTCTAAGTGGCCGGTCTGATTGTCTAATGGGTCAGATGGGCTTTAGGCGACATAAGCCTCATGGAATTTGAGCTAATATTCACTTCTTTTTTCTTTTTTCCTTGATCCACTCGTAAGACGAAAAAAATATATAGATGTAGTAGGGGTGTTAATCGGTTCGGGTACGGGTTAACCGTAACCGATAATCGGTTACCCGTACCCGAAACACCACAATTTTAGATACCCGTACCCGTAACCGATCGGGTATCGGTTAACCCGATACCCGATCGGGTCGGTTATCAGGTTAACCTTATAAAACCGAAATTAACCTTGTTACAAGATAATCATAGAAATTAGAACATATGAGGAATTATGCAAGGGCTATCATAATGCCTCTTCCAGTTGTGCATAAATGAGTTTCAAATTTTAGTGTGGCATCTGGTGGTGGCATAAGACAGTTATCAAAGGAGAATGGTGTATTATAGTGAGTGAGTGATTAGTCAATGATAACAACAAGGTTCTAGTGGATATGACTTTGTGATCTTGAAATGGCTGAAGCTAGACTATACCAAACACAACAAGATGAAGAATATATTCCTATAGCTACATGAACAAGTTGGAGATTCCACAAGAGCAAGTTGTTTCCAAATGTCAGTTGCTGGAGAGATTAAGAACAAGTATAACAGCAAAGAAATTCCAACGGGTATTTTTTCTTCAAAAGAAACACAACAAAAATTACCAAAATCAACAACAACCAACGCCCATAAAACGATCATATTTTGGACAGCAGAGTCTCAAGCCAAAACAAGAAACACAAATCATAGTTAAAGATGGGATTCCAACACGCACCAATGGAGGGAGGTAAAACAAAGGCCGAAGAAAACCAACAACACCCCAAAAATGGGCAACAAAAACATACAATCAACATAGAACTAATATCATCACCTCCACAAAGTCAGTTCTCAGTAAGGCACAGTCCAATTCAACAGTGAATGCAGAAAACTCCCCAAAAGTCAGTTCACAGGGAACATTACAAAATGATTGCTAAAATTAAGGTTTTGAATGACCTATTGACTCAAATTCGAAACTAAAAACCGATAACTTGAAACATTTGAAGCTTTAACTTGAAAGAATTTACCTTGCCAATGGGCTGGAAATTCAAATTAGGGCTTCGAATTCGTCTCCCTCACGAGTCAGGCAGTCAGCCTCAGTCACGCTCACGCTCGCGAGACTCGCAACGCCGTCGCCACTCGCCCAGGCCCAGCACCAGCAGCGTCCGCCGGCGACTTCTCGTTCGTTGTCCGTTGTGAAATGTGAATTGGAGAATGGAGAGTAAGTTGTTAATCGCACTTTGCAACCAGCGATTCTTCTTTAACAAGTGTGAATAATTATCAATTAATATTAATATATTCCAATTAAATTTTAATCGGGTATTTTCGGGTTAACCGATAGGGTATCGGTTATTTACCCATACCCGATAGTTTCAAAAAATTGATAACCGATACATACCCGATTAACCGATTATCGGTTAATCGGGTATCCGATACCCCATGGTACGGGTATTACCCGAATACACTATACCCATTTAAGCAGGCCTAAGATGTAGTGGTGGAATTTGAATTCGAAATAAACCTTCTTTTTTGTGGTAACGGAACCAATAAACAATTTGTAATTTCTTTTAGAATCAAAGCATATAGTACAAAAAATATGGTGGTGACAACGGCTCACCCACCATCACCTATCTCTGCCACTACATAGGTGCTAAATGTAATTAAACATATTCTTTCCCTACTCTTTGTTATATTACATATATATGGAGTGAGTAATGTATGAACTGCATTTTATATAAGAATTGGATAATTTTTATATTTTTCTTATTTATAATTCTTATATATTTTATGCAGAAAGACAAAAATGCCAAAATATAAGGTTTTATGCATAAAAAAGGATATAAAAAAAGGATTATGCATATATAACGAGAACGTGAGAATATTATATTTTAAAAACAAAAGTAATGCATTATAAAAATGATAATACTAGACTTGTATTTGTCAGATTACATAAAAGACCGTTAGGATGCAATATTATCATTTTAAAATGTGTATATTTATTTTTGAAATACATGTTCTTACGTAGGTTATTCTCATTTTATCATTCCTCTATTTATATGTACACATAAAATTCATATGTTATTAAATTTTTAGGAACTGCATAATACTCCCTCCGTCCCATTATTTATATCCCAGATGAACTTGACACGAAGTTTAAGAAAGGGGTTGTTATTGGGTAAAGTGGTGGGTCTACATTTGTTAATAAAGTAAATTAATTGCTAATCTCATTGTCTCTATCTCCTCTATCCTACTTGTATCCATTTTTGAATTTATTTCAATATCTACCAACTTGATTACCAATTAATTTGGCGGCTGAATTTGTTTCATTCATCAAAATTAATTGGCGACAAAGAAAATTCAGATTGAACACGAAATTATTTGGAAGTTACATTCAAATTAAAGTTTCCTGTCAGATAAAAACAAGTAGTATATAAATCTCCATTCAAATTCCATTTCAAAAACTTAAAACCTTCTCCATACACTAGAGTTCAGCAGATAACAGTCCAGACCAAAAAAGAAAAGGTGTAGATGAGATGACAATCCAGCAAATGACAAGAAGAAGAAAAGACCTAACTACACAAGAGAGGAACCAAATCGTACAACTCCTGCTCAACAATTTGAAGGATGATGGGGATCCGGTTAAAGGCGAGATCATTGAAGCTGCTAATTAGTGGGGTTGCTGCCGGAGACCCTCGGCCGTCTTTGGGCTGCAGCCAAAAAACAGAGAGAAAATGGTGAAGCCGTCTATTTACAGAGTACCAAACCAAACACACCAAGAAGCAAAAGAGTTATTCTAGATGTAGAATTAATTCAGGGCTTGGAGTCAGTAAAGAGATCCACAATTAGAAGACTCGCAAGCGGGATAAGCACAAGTAAGAGCACTGTCGGGAGATGGGTTAAAGCAGGTCTAATCAAAGCTCATACAAGTGATATTAAACCGAGTCTCACTGCCCCAAACAAATTGTTGCGATTGAAGTTTTCTCTTGAAGCTTTAGAGTTTGATATGATTCTAAACACTCTACGGCTCAAAAGTATGAACAACACAGTACACATTGACGAGAAGTGGTTCTATATCACTAGGGCAGCGCACAGATTCTACTTAACACCAGGTGAAATGGAGCCACAAAGATCACGCCAAAATAAAAGATTCATTCAGAAAGTAATGTTCATGTGTGTCGTATGTCGCCCCTATTTGGGGAAGATGGCAGTGTTATATTTGATGGTAAGATAGGCATCTTTCCATTCACAAGGCAAGAGGCAGCTCTAAGAACTTAAAAGAACAGAGTAGCAGAGACATTAGAAACAAAGGCAATATAGTCCTTCACCAAGGAGGTGATCAAGGACTGCTTGATCACCAAGGTATGGTCTTCTACTTTTTCTTGCCAATGTTGCAGGAGTCACTTATTAGGAATAGAATTAATAATTCCAAATTAGTAAAAATTGTAATTATTCTAGATTCTTGCTTTCATCACAAGAATCTGATGTAGTTTACATTACAATCTGAGGTAAAGTGTACATCAAAACACATAAAAGATTTAAGGAGGAACTTTTTAAATTTGCAGATAATTCCCGCCATTAAAGAAAAGTGACCTGCTTTTGCACCTAAACTGATTTTCATCCAACAAGACAATGCAAGGCCTCACATTAAAGACACAGATCCAGATTCCAGAGCTGCTGCAAGCTCAGATGGTTTTGATATTAGAATCATTAATCAACCACCAAATTCCCCGGATTGTAATGTGAATGATCTTGGATGGTTTAGAGCTATTCAGAGCATCCAAGTTGAATCAAATAGTTATAATGTTGATCAATTAGTGGGTGCAGTGATAAGCTCTTTTCAAGACTTGTCCCTTATGACACTAAACAAGGTCTTTCTATATCTACAAGGCTGCATGGTTGAGATCATGAAGGTTAGGGGTCACAACACCTATAAAATTCCCCATATGAAAAAGAATCAGCTTCTCTCATAAGAGGCACTACCAATAGATCTACAGGTTCCAATGAATTTGGTTGTTGAGTGCATAAACTACATGCTGGAGAATGGGATAATTGAAGATACAATTAACATTAGGCATAGATTGGGAATTTAGAGAATAGGGGATTGCTAATAGAAAATGAGCATAAATTCTATAATCTGTAATTAGTAAAGGGTCAACTATCTATTTATTTTGTAAGTAGGAAGACCCAAACTTTTGTATGTAGTAAATGACGGATGATCTGTGTATTTTGCAAGTAGTAAAGGACAGAAAGTGTATTCATTTTTTTGATAAGTAAAGGGGCAGGAAGTCCATATTTGTGTATCTAAATTCAAACAACATTTAAGAGATTACATATTTATGAGGTTACAGAAATATACACAGCTTAAGCTACATAAACCTTATGAGCTTAATAATTATGCAGCTTACACATCATTCTAGTTGTGTACAAACACATTAAGCTTCATAAAAGCATTTACATTTACATTTACATATACATTTCAGCAAAGATTGGAAGCATGTGCCAAGTCTCCAATTCAGCAAAGAACAACAACAATTCATCAATGAACAACAACAACAATTCAGCAAAGATTCAGCAAAGATCTCAATCTTATTCCAATTCACCAATTCAACAAAGAAACAATAACAATTCATCAATGAACAAATTCAGCAAAGATCTCGATCATGTTCCAATTCAGCAAAGGACAACAACAACAACATGAACAGAAAATTGCTGTAAGCAATGGACAACAAGAACAACAACAATTTCTAGGGGCCTTAACAAGTCTCATTGTCCATATTAATCATTGACTTGTTTAATTCTCTATTTGTAGAGACATTATTATCATTTTAGACCACAATTAACCATTTTCCATCAGGTGCTCTTAACACACATAGCAAATGCATAGAAAACATAAACCGAATTTAAGTAATTAAGGGTTTCAGAATGGACCAAATTGAAGAGTTGAGGCAACTAGATTTGGAGAATTGATTGACTTCCATCATCCTTCAACAGATCTGACTCCGGTGCAGATTCACATCCTGGAATACGATCTTCCAAGAGATTAGATGCAGTGGGTTCAGATCGCTCAACAAGAAACAGGAACGGCGAACCAGAGACTAAGGAAGCTTCAAGGCCCCTTTCAGACCCAGATATGGGTTTCACAGCAGAAACTAAGGAAGCTTCAAGGCTCGTTCAGACCCAGATCTGGGTTTCGAAGCAGAAGGTCTCTTATTGGGAAAATCGTAACGTTCTAAAACCTCCTTGAATCTTCGTCTCTTCATCCGATGCGCTTCGTCCGCGCCAGGGAACATTCGATTATAGCATTTTGGGAACCGTCTCTCTACTTTCGGGAAGAAGTCGCTCTCTAGGAAGGCGGCGACAATTTCTTCACCGCTCAAATTTGCAGATTCGTTGGCCTCGAATTCGTGTGTGTTCGTTTCTCGCCCTTCAATCCTGCCAGACTTCGTCATCGCGGCCAAAGTAGAGCAGAGGTAGGGTTTGGTGTGCGGCGGGGAAGAGGAAGAGAGATGAGAGAGTAGGAGTGATCGTGTAGGAATTAGATAGTGCGGGTATTAGTTATAATTAGGGCATTTTAAATTACGAAAATATCCTTACTTAGCTTCTAATTACTTTCCTTTTTTGGTCCGGGACATAAATAATGAGACGTCCAGAAATAGCATCCGGGACATTAATAATGGGACGAGGGAATATAATATATGAATAGATTTGACCGATAACCTATCAAAACGAGATTAGGGGTAGGCTGGTTTTTCATAAGCGCTATTTTTTCGCAGTCCGACCGGACCTGAATCCGTGAGGTTGGCCCATAAATACCAACCCAAACAAACATTTTGAAAGTCCTACTAATTTATTTCTATTTTATTTTCTTATTATGTGTGCATAACTCATCATACAATACAATATACTGAATGTAGCAGGCAGAAGGCCTATAGCCTTTGTAGCTGTAAAGTCTTTACCTATTTCCAAAGCCCAACTTTCACATGTTTAAAACGTTAGCCAGCTGTCAACATCTCAATGAGGGCATTAGGGGTGTAACGGTATGGTTCGGTTCGGTTTTTATGTATTTTAAGAACCGAACCAAACACAAAAAAAAGGTTCAATTCGGTTCGATTCGATGGGTTTTTCAATATCGGAACCGAACCGAACCGCTTATAAATGGTTTGGTTCGGTTCGGTTCCTCGGTTCACCTTTTTATTTTTTTATTTATTTTTTAAATCCTAAATAATGCAAGAATAATAGTTTATATGATGTTACTCATTCCGAACTCACAAGTATAGAATTGTTACTCTTTTTTCTTCATTTGTATAGATTAGAATTGATCTTAACTTAAATCTAATATCTAAATCCAACAATATTCTCATATAAGAAAGACAAATATTAAATTAAAAATTAAAAAATAGGATATTGGTTCGGTTCGGTTCGAACCGTTCAAAAAATTTTGAAACCGTGAACTGAACCGATTGTTAACGGTTTCTAAAAAAATAAACCGAACCAAACCACAAAATCGAACCGAACCGCATTTTTCGATTTGGTTCGGTTCGGTCCGATCGGTTTCGCGGTTCGGAGCGGAATCACTTACACCCCTAGAGGGCATCTTGCAAATTTCCAATCTCTCTCTCTCTCTCTCTCTTAAAAGAAGCATTGTGGAAAGTGATCAAGTAACAATCATAGAGCTTCCATTTTCATTTTGAGCATGAGTTTTGTCTTGTTTAACGTGTGATTATTTTGAGTAAAGATACTTAAGGATTAAGGAGTCCTAGATAACAATCCAGTTCTTCACTTCTTCTATCACATTTTCAAATTAAATGACGTGTTTGAATACACCATTAAAACATCTCCAACCTTGCGCTATATTTGACATAATACAGGATTTTAGAATGAGGATTCACTCCAACCCTATACTACATCTTACACTATGATGAATTTTGTGAACCGCAGTCACCAAATTTGGTGTTGGTAAGACCATCTCCAATGGGTACACCCATTTCCAATCTCATTTTTTTGTATCTGTTACATCTAACACTAATCTCACTCCAACCCACAACTCCAAATTCAACATCAAAAAGAATATTCACCATATATTCCTTCTCACACTACTTTTTATACTTTTACATAATATCTATATATTTTTCAATATTAAACATTAGCCCCACAATAATTTTAAGTAATAATTATATATGAAATATTTATTACTAAATAATTGAAAAAATAATAAACAAATAAAAATAACTAAATTACTCATGCATTAATTATAAGAAAATTACACAACTTGATAAGAGAAATTACGATAAAAAAGATAGATCCGTGCACATTGTTTAGTAGCAAATGAAGATTCAATCCTTGGAATTGGTATACTCCTCCCACAAATGAGCTACTAATGCATTTCGAAGTTCAAAATGACCTTTTTGATCTCTTATATTATTGTAGCGACGAACATAATCATTCATTGAACTTCGTTCATTCGACGGAAGATTAATATTTGGTTGTGAAGTAGTCTCTGTTTCATCTTCAATTGGAGCATTAATGTCACGTTCATCTTCCACGATCATGTTATGTAGAATTATACATGCAAACATTATATCCTTCCACGATCATGGGCTCATTTTTTTTTTAATACGCAGACTAGAAAGAAAGACAAATCAATAGCAATTTCATTTAATGGGCTCAATTTTTTTTTAAATGGGCTTAAATTTTTTAAAACCTATCAAAATAAAAGTAAAATCTAATAAAATAATTCATCTTCTTGTTTGGGGCGTGAAACGTCATCTTCACCTTCTCCATTTTAGCACAACACAAACCTTCACCTTCACCACAAAAAAGTTGAAATTATGGCAAAACAATTTGAAAATATCAAAGAAGTTGAGGATTATTGTGCAAATTAAAACTCCAGGTCGGATTTGCAGCTTGCTACAGTGCATCACCATTTTTGCAGTAGGAAGAGAGAGAAAATTCTTTTTACACCATTTTGCAGATCCGTTTGCAGTTCGATTGGGGGATGAATTCTTACTGCATACACTATTATGCAACGGGTTGGAGATGGCCTAAATGGTAATGGGTGGCGCATGTCAGATAAATTAGGATAGAGTGGAGAGAGAAATTTAAATAAAATACTCTTTCAGTGCCAATGTTCAAGTCCCATAACTTTTGGATACAAGAATTATAGAAGTTAGTGAAGGTAAGAAAGTGTAGTGTATATGTATTAAGTGATGGAGTCCACTTATTTAGATTGATTATGGTTCACTCTTTTATTTTTATTTTCGGAATGAAATGAATAACGAGATGAACTAAAATAATGTTCGAGATTTGAATATTGGGACAGAGGGAGTAATAGGAATGTATTTAGGTGGTGCTTGCAAATGCTTATATTAAGCAATTTTTTTGTGTTTGGAAAATTTGCTTATTACAGTAGCTTATCTAAAATTAAGGAGTTAAACTGCTTAATTAAACAGTTTTTTTAAGAGTGTGTTTGCAACTGCTTATTAAAAGTACTTTTTATTGCTTGTGCTTAAAGTTAAAAAAAGTTGATTTTAGTTTTTTGTATTAATATTAAAAAGTAGATATTTTTTGTAGTTCTGAAAATTATGGTGATTTAAGAACTAAAAGTACCTCAATAGATGCTTACGGATTTAAGTAGATTTACTGCTTAATTTCAGAGAAGCTTTGCAAACATTAAAACCTGATTACGCGGTCAAAAAACAGATAAGCAATTAAAATAAGCTATTGCAAACACTCTCTAAGCATCAATTGAGATGATTTTAGTGTTTAAAGCACCATAATTTTCGAAACTACCAAATATATCTACTTTTTATTATTGATCCAAAAACCCCAAACTTTTGCTTAAAAACAATTATTTTCAAATTTAAACAAAAAAAAAAAAACTTATAATAAGAATTTCCAAACACCCCTTAATTAGTTTATTAATCTGGAGTTTTGATATATTGGGAGAAACAATGTGCCGGTATATATTATTTTATATAATTTAGGCAAATTGGCATGAAAGGTTAAACTTTATTTGTTCGATTGGATGAATTGGATTTTAATAATATTTTTTTAATTAATTAGTCTCCGAACTATATTTGGTAAAGTGAACTGGTCTTTTCGTTAAATATTCTGTTAGTCAACGGTTTTTTTTATTAATAATAACATAATAATATAAGGGCTTTTTGAAAAATAAATATTTTAGGACCAATTTGTCCAATTTTTAACTTTTTGAAGATCAATTTAACTAATTTCTTAATTAAAAGTAATTAAAACTGTAGGTAGTTATATAGCTGGAAAATCATGTGTTAAATTGGCAATAACAGTCTCATAACTAATGGTACATTTTTAAGGGGCTTAATTAAAGTGGTAGATTCTAGTTATATATAATTACGTAACTCATATTTAGATAACTGGCAGAAACAGTCTCATAAATAATGGTATATTATTTTAATTATTTATTTTTGTTTTGAATTATTTTTTTAAATAAAAAATTTGGTAAAATTAAAATCTGGTTAATTTTGGTGAAATTTTTATGAAAAAATAAAAATAGATTTAATTTTTAGCTAAAAATAAAAATTAAGGTCTATTTTTAAAAATATATATTTTTTTTAAATTCTTAAGGTCTATTTTAAAAATAGATTTGGTGAATAAAAAATTTGATGAGATTTTTTTAAAATAAAGGTCTATTTTTAAAAATAGACCTTAATTTCTTAAAAATTAAGGTCTATTTTAAAACTCAATTTTTTTAAAATTAACAAATTTCACCAAATTTGGTGAAATTTGTCCTCAAAAATTTAAAAATTAGACAAATTAGTCCAACAAAAATTTATTTCCAAAGAGCACTTATATTGTTTTATTATTATTATTAGTTTTTAAATCGTTGACTAATGAAAAATTTAATGGAATGATCAATTTACCCAATCGAACATAATTTGGGGATTAATTAACTAAAAAAATAATTAGAGACAAATTCATCCAGTTGAACAAAGTTTGGGGGACCTTCTATGCAAATTTACCTATAATTTATAAATTTATGGTTTATATTAGTAGTGGTAAAATACACTGTTAGCTCAAAACACTATAACAAACACATATCTAATCATCCACTAAGTTAAAACACAAATATAGTCAATGTTGTACACTTTTTGTGTCAGAATTACAGTTGACGTCGGACATTGTCGAGCCAGCGCATAATCTGTTAAAAGGTGGCTGAGGGCCGATGGAGCGAAACGAGGGCCGATGGAATACATCTTCGTTCCAAAAAAAACTGTAATTTTTCTGAAAGGGCCGAAACCCCTCGGCCCAGCCATCGACCGAGCCTTCTGCCCTTATTGTTTATTTTGAAGGGCCGAAAATCACCAAGGGGAAAGAAAGCAATTATTGTTGGCCGAATGAATATATGACCGTTGACCGAATTTTTCCCATTTCTCCCATCGCCAAATTCACCTATTTCTCTCCTAGACGACCGCCGCCGACTAGACGCAACCGCATACCGCCGCAGTCCGCCGATCGCCGTTGCAAAACACCGCAGTAGAACATCGCCGACCATATCTTCCGGCGAAATTGAGGTTCGTATTTGTGATTCTTTGTATGAATTTCAATGATTTGTCTTCTTTTTCGAGTGAATTCATGTTAGAAGGTCCGATTCGTTAATTGAATTGAAGATCCTATGTTTTCTATTTCCGGCCAATTATTGTATTATTTTTTCCGGCGAATTGTGTTGAATTTGATTTATATACGAAATTAATGTTGAAATTGGGTTGGGTCTATGTTGAAATGTCGAATTTATGATGAAATTATTGTGAATTGCGATTGTTGCGACCGTTCATGGTTTTTAAGAACTTTTCAATTGGGGCTGATGGAGGGCCGAAGGTAGGGCCGATTGAGAGTATACTCCATCGGCCCTACCTCGACTGAATTGTGTTCAAGAGTACATCGGCCCCCGCTGGCTTTAGACCCTTCAGCCCTTCCTTCGGCCCTCCCATCAGCCCTTAAGCGGTCGTCTTAACTAATTAATTCATTTTTTTTGTACAACTTGCAGTTCGATTATATCCGACTACCGGTTAGAGAAAAGACCACTAAAGTCACTACATATTGGAGAGATAGTTTACCAAAATTGATTAAGAAGACTCTTATGAGCTGGGGGGATAATAACTTAGTCCAACGGTTTAGAAACGGACAGTTTGGGCATATGCTAAGCTGGAGGAAGGAAAAAAGTTTTGTATTGACATTGCATCAGCTGATGTGCTATGTGGTGCAGGCACCACCCAGGGAGGTTTGTCTTCACATATCCGGACGAGAGCTTAGATTTTTGCAGTTGGAGTATACACTCATTGCTGGATTGTTTTTCGGCGTCTCTTCTTTTGATCCGAAGGTAGCTCGCGAGCCCGTAGAGTCCGTAGTATACATAAGACTGACAGAAGGAAAAGCAGTAACATGAGGCGATTTGCTTAATATATGGAAAAATGATAAGTTGGGTGACCTCTCTGAAGATGATCATCTAAAGGTGGCCAATGTATTGACATTGATGTGTTTTTTCTTCGCACCTGCCGAGAGGAAGAAGGTTGAGACGTGGGTGTGGGTCCTCGCAGATGATTTAGACGCGTGGAACGCTTTTCCATGGGGATCATACACGTATAATGTCCTCCTCCACTACATGAGCTTTGCACCGAAGCGAGTGGATGTAGTGAAATCGAAATATAATATGTATGGGCCAGTTTTGGCCCTTCAGGTACGAATCCATATTTCATTGTTTCAATTTCTTATTTTTCGACAAATTTATACTTGTCATGATCTTTAATCGTATTGTAGATTTGGGCATACGAGGCGATACCAGATTTGGCCCGACTGTGTGTCCGCCTTGTGAATGATGGAGGTATGCCCTGTTGTATTAAGTGGGTATTTATGACGCCACCAAATACGGAGTGGATTAGTTTCTTCGCATCACCGGTAATAACATTTAAATATTTATTTAATCTTTTAGAAGTATAAGAGTGTATTACAACTTGTGATTAAATTTTTTGGAACAGATGCAAACACCTCCCCATGAGACTCTCACGCCTACTGTCGAGGAGCAGCAAACGGAATACTGGAGAAGGGTGAGTAGAGACAATCTGGTCGGTGTATCATTTCCCACACCGACCCCCGTACAGCCGAGGCGAGTTGATGGGGATGACAGTGTACGGGCTCCGACGCCGGCAGCACGAAAGAAAAAATTAAAGAAGAATCGCGCACCGGCGGAGGGATAGTCATCCAGGCATGGTGGGGATGAAGATTCCATTGTACCTACGTACGAACGAATCATCCGGAATATAGATGAACGGTTCGACCAGCGTGAGGATGATTTGTTGAATAAAGTGGATGCGCGGTGGAATGAAAGCGAAAGTCGCTTTTCCAAAAAAGTAGGGAAATTGCTGAGAAATGTCTTTGGACATGGCAAGGGCAAGGGCAGAGGATCCACTTCCACGAGTTTGCAGTCGTGGGACATAGAGTATAGTGGTTACCATTCGGACGAGGAAACATCTGCACCGCGAGGGAGGGTGGTCACTGTACATGAGTGGCCGAGCTGGAATCAAGATGCAGGATAGTCCCAGGAAGATGTGGAAGACACGACGAATCCCAATACAGATCCTTGGGATGCGACTGCTTGAAGGGTTTCCCGAGGCATTGATCAGGGGGCGTTATAGCATGTATGAGGAGAGAGATGTTTGGGTCTCTAGACGTTTGGAGTCACTTCCTTATTCTGCTCCACGTGACCCACCGCCTGTACAGGTATCTTAATTTTGTTGGGTCATTATTAAAATTGAACTTGTGTTTTTTTCATTTTACCATGCGTGTTTGTCATAAATGCAGCCACATGAGTCGACCGTTTTCGACTTATTTGATACGGAGCATGTACAACGATTGTATGGAACCCAACCGCCTGAGCAGAGAATTGAACAAAGCACTGAGGTATAAACATGATTTGAAGATTTGTAATTTGTAATATTTTATTAATACATTATATTTGCAGCATATAGTGAGCCGGCGATACAATCCTAATGGAGCTCCATACATGCTTGATGCTAGTGACGTATTGAGGCGGAATTTTGAGGAGTTCCTGCTCACTCGTATTTCTGCAAAGGTTACGGTTTTGCAGCATGAGCTTTCGCACAGATATTTCAAGAACGTCATGGATACAAGGTACGACATGGGGCAGACAATGATTGATATGTAAGTATCCTACCTCCGACAGAGGCTTCAGGACAAAGATCGTGATTTGTTGGCTACTGCTGATTCAAGCTACACCGTCATAGCAAACTCGACAGTTTTTGTAAGTTTAGTCATTTGAATGTGTTTGTTTTTTTAACTATAATTCTCCTAACAATGTGTTTGTTTTTTTATAGACAGCGCTAGCTGACGCTTGGAACCCGATAACGAGTTTCATGAATGGTTTGATGTGAATTACAAAGGTTGGATCCTTAATCCGGGTTTGCTCGAGGCCGTGTTTGGAGTAGATCAGAGAATTGGCGTCTCGAAGACGCCGTGGTACACTGCAAAATTCGTAAGTTATACTATTTTGTCATTTCAGGTTCATCAATTTAAAAACATTTGTTAAGCACTAATTTGAATAACTTATAGGTCATTTTCCCGGTGTTGGCCGCCTCCCATTGGGTCGCAGTCCGATTGTGTATCGAGACTTGGACGTTGGAGCTCTATGACTCACTCAACCAAAATGGATGCGAGCAAATATTTGAGTTGAGGAAACAAAATCTAAGGCCGATCCGCAAACTGATCGGACATTTGTTAGAGGTACGTATTTTAAATTCTTAACTTTTTTGGTTTGAATAATATTTGAAAATATTTGTAAATTTCTTTAATATGCTTCTAGTTATTGGATGATAAATGAATTCAATCTGTCGCATTCGGGAATGCGGAGTCCCCAGTTAGTCCTAATGTCGCAGGATGTCCAGTTCAAGCAAGAGGACTCGAACAGTTGTAGTCCATTTATATGTATGGCAATCGAGCGTCTAAGCACAGGATGGCCTGCACCCAATTGGGGTAACTGGATATCCAATATCAGAGTCTGTCGGGAGTGGATGGCGTGAAAATATTTCGAGCAATGCTACACCGAAGACTAGATTGTTCGTACCCCGTTTGTTAGTTAAATTCAAAGATGTATTAGCTTGTACTGTAGCTGCTTCAAATTGACATTATTCTAATACACTAGTTGTTTATTAATTTGTTAAACACTAACATTATTAATTTGTTAAAAACTAACATTATTCTAATTTCTAAGAAAATATCACGGGCCGATGGAGGGCCGATCGGCTAAGCCTACCATCGGCCTCAGCCCCTTCTGTTGAAGGAGTTTTCTCTCGGCCAGGTCGAGATAACTCCCTCGGCCAGTGAAAAATAGAAAATGTAACGGACGAGGGCCGATGGAGGGCCGATTGGCTAAGCCTACCATCGGCCTCAGCCCCTTGTGTTGGAGTGTTCTATCGGCCAGGCTGAGATAACACCTTCGTCCAGTGAAAAATAGAAAATGTCACGGACGAGGACCAATGGAGGGCTGATCGACTAAGCCTACCATCGGCCTCGGCCCCTTCTGTTGAAGGAGTGTTCTCTCGGCCAGGCTGAGATAACTCTCTCGGCTAGTGAAAAACTGAAAATGTCACGAACGAGGGCCGATTGATAGTACATCTGGGCCGATGTGTTTTGCTGTGATTTTTAAAAGATTAAAGATAGCAATTAATTAATACGGATGGGGACCGAGGGTTCTACCATAGGCACGCCTTAGGCTTGAAAAAAATAAATAAATAAAGTACAGATAATGATACGAAGAAAACCACAATTGAAAACACGAGACTTCACTCGTTATTTATCGTTCCTCTATCGGGGCATCTCCGCCTTGTGTGACCTTCTTCTCCACAATTACCAAATTTTTTTGGGGCTCGACGACGCGTTCCATATGTACTAGCTTCTGCTCCGGAAGGACGACGGCTGTTTCTCGGACGTTCGACTTGCCGCATAATCATTGGTGGAAGAGAAATCATGTCCTCTATCTCCGGTGGGACACCCCACTCATTCCGAGGAGGTAAGGGATTAACGACACCGGCATATATCTCCTTCCACATCGTCGTCGTGTAATAGTCATTAATACGATTGTACAAATTTTCCCGATGATGATAAAGAACGGCGACAATGTGACTACACGGCAACAGGTCGATTTGTCAGACGCCACATTCACACATTTCGTCTCAAAGTTTAACCCTCCACTGTCGGTCACCTTCGTCGACCTTGTATTTGTCAGTAGTCACCTGCGTAACCGTAAACTTTCGAGCCATATCAACTTCGTTCCGCATCCTCAACTCAAAAGCATCTGTCAACGGATTGTTTCTAGAATTTGCTTTTACTCGTCGTATATCGAACCACGACTCTATCATATGGTGGATTGCCTCGAGCATAGCAAGAATTGGAAGTCGTTTAGCCTCTAATAGTCGAGAATTTATTGACTCAACAACATTTGATGTCAGTATACTGTAACGACGACCTTTACTGAATAGTCTGGACCACTTCTCCAATTCGATTTCCATCAATTTTTCGTAAATAACCAGTTTTCCCCGACGGATAGCATTCATGGCCTCATGGAACTCTGTCGACCCATAAGCATAAGCTGCTTAATAGAACGACCGGATGACCCAATCACCGTGTCTCGCAAGCTTATTCAAGAGATGGTAGTAACAAAGGTCATGTTGTGCGTCTGAAAAAACATGTCTTGTTGGTCCCGAGACAAACGTTCAGGTGTAGAGGGGGGGGGGGTGAATACACCTGAAATCTTTTTCTCAACTTTGAACGCGAACAGTCCGATTTCGGAGATTATCTGCTGAATGAATTCAGTAGACCATGCAAGTTGTTCTGGATCGCGTGGACAGAGTGACTGACTATACTGAGGCCTGCTAGCTGAATAATGTCTGAATTCAGTACCGTTCAGTAAGAGTTTAGTAGCGTGCGGAATAGTGTAGGCCCGATTCAGTTGAGTTTGAAAACGTTATTAGTGAAAACTGTTTTAGTAGATTAGTGCACTCAGTTAAGCTTTTTACTGGAACTATGTTGTATGATTTTGTAAATGATTTTTTAGAATGAACAGTAAATCAATGCAACAGTAAAAGACACACCGACTTTTTAAGTGGTTCGGATATCCAAAATCCTACATCCACTGTCCTAAAAATATCAGGAGGCTATTTTATTATACTGAGTTAGTCTCAGTTGGTTTGTACACTGGACAAACACGACCTTTAAGATTATACTGAGCAAGTCCCAGTTTACAAGATTCAAACAAAGATGTTTGAAGAATTCTCCAACAGTGAAGGAGTTCTTTACAGTAAGAACAATTCAAGATATGAACTCCTTCGGTTCTAAGCTATAGATATTTTAGTGGAGCTTAGGTTAGAGGGAACGGGAACAAGAAGGGCTTCTAGAGTGAAGAACAATGAGGAATAATCTCTCTGGGTTCGTGTTCTTTCACTTGGATGCTAGAGGCTTTGATTCTATGAAGCTTAGTTCCCTAGAGCAGTATGAGTGCCTTTCGCGTTGAGTGTTTTCTCTGAATTTCTTGCGGAAAGCTTGTGTTCTTGTTCGTTTAATGCTCATATGTTCCGTATTTTCTTCGATTTGATTTTCCCTCTATTTATAGAGGTGAGCTATGGATAGATCCATTGGAGACGAACTGTCCACGTGTCACTCTCTTTGGGTAGCTAACGGCTCTTTTGAAATCTTGCAGAGTCCACTCTCTTTTTCAGGAAAAGTGGTTGACTTGCAGTTTTTTACCAGTACTTTGACAGCTGGCTGCTTGTCATTGGTCGAGGTGTAGAAAGTTGTTGAGACATTCAAACTTCAAGGTAGATACTGAAGCTAACTTCTATGATGTGTACGACCTCGGACAACTCTACTGATTTCACCTTGAAAACCACTGACAGTTAAGGCAACTGTCAGGCAGTTGCTGAGTCTGACCAGGGGTTTAGTAATATACTCCTGTTGAGTCCAACTCTACTGAAGGTCGACTCTGAGTTCAGTAAACGGCTCCTGTTTAGTCCAGTTCTACTGACTCTTTCGGTATGTCTTGCTCCCGCTGAGTCCAAGCCTACCGAGTCTTCACCTCCCGTATCGAGGCGGATAGTCTACCGAGGTTCGACGGGACGGAACTTCTGAGCCTGGACCATGCCGAAGGCAAGTCTACTGAGTCTGAAACTCTCAGAGACCAAGGCGTTACAGATTACAAAGGAATAGTTCACCAATCAAATTAGGGTTTTGGAATCAGTCAAATCTTCTAAACAATCTATTGTTGAATCATCTCCCAACATGTCTTAGCGCATTCGCTATGCTTTTATGCTGGTCTGAAACAATCACTAAATTGTCATCCGTTGGAAATGCGGTTCTCAATTGTATCATAAACCACTTCCACGAAATATCATTTTCAATCGGATCTACACCAAAAGTGAGTGGGAATATTTGCTCGTTCGCATCAAAAGAAGCATCGACGAATAATATTCCCTTATTTCTCCCTTTCAAGTATGTCTCGTCCACCACAATAACCTTTCGGAGGTTGGCTAACCAAGGGGCACACGATACACCAAGTGCCAAAAATAAATGTCGAAAACGACCATCCTCACCAACATCAAGATCCGTATAACTGCCCGGATTTGCTTGTTCCAACAAATGCAGATATTGAGGCAGTTTACTGAAGGAATCTGCATGTCCACCGTAAATCATCAAAATAGTTGCATTGCGCGCTCGGAGGGCCACCCCGTAAGTTGCTTGTATTCCAACGTTATCAAATAGATCGGCCTGAATATCAACCGGTTTCATTAACTTGCTTTGAAGGCGCATTCTACGAGCTATATAAGTTGTTACAGCCTTCGAATGCACATTTCGTTCACCAAGCCCGGATAAATCAATTGTACAATTGTGATCCGCAACCCATTTAGTCACCTCCCAACATTTTTCACCTCTACAGTATGCCCGCAGCTGGAATGGACAATCAACACATCTTCTGCACAAATATTCCAACATGGAAGGACTCGAACGTTGCATTCTGAAATCCGCATCGTTTTCCAAATGGAATAGAGCGTCAACATCATAAAGTTTGTCTTTCAAGCTGAAAATCAGTCCTTCCCGCAAAGTTCCGTCTACAACATTATTCAAGTTCCGCGCCACTACTGAATCGGATACATCAAAGGGAACAATAGGAAGTAGCCAGTTGCTTGTTGCTTCTGTGTTGTCGTATACAGTCTCGTCGTTCGTTGGAGGACGATTAACTGGAATGAGCAAAGACATAAGTTGACTCACGCCACCCTCTCTCTGAATCCATGCAGCAAAATCTTGTACCGAACAATTAATCAAGGTGGGAGGAATATCTTGATCCTCATCATCATCAGATGATGAGTCCAAATTCGCCTCACGATCTGAATCCGTCTCCACACGAACATTCCTTTGGGGAGCTCGAACGTCAGCATTATTTTTGCTCCCTTGCCCCGTAAACCAATTATGACCTCCGAAATTAGAAATATCTTCGGGTAATTGATTCAGGTTGGGGACAACAAATTGAGGATTTTGCACTTCAAGATACACAAAAAACACAACAGGCTCTACGTCGATAGAGCACAACCGCATAATATCAATATCATGACCCAGAATGGCCTTCATCATCCTGCCAGATCGTAGGGAAGCAACAATATACTAAATAAAGTAGTTGAACGGAAGAGAATAAGCACTGAGCCACCGATCAATGCTTTGTCGGAGATATACAAGAGAAATATTGTTTGAAGGAATGTAAACCATGAACTCATGACCACCGACATAATTCGACTCATCATCAAATTCGCCGTTCAATTTCACAATAATCGGTTGAAAATCGGCCATACTTTTCAAATAGGTGTGAAGAATTGAGAAGAGTAGAAGTGAAATTGAGGAATTTTATCGGTGAATGTTCATGCATAGAGTTCCTCATTCTTATAAGCAAATTCTACGTAAATTCTTCCCGTGATACAATTGCCAATTAATTCTTCTACAAAGTATACCCTCGGCCCTCCATCGGCCCTACAACGCGGCCATATGAAAATCATGGCCGACTAGTCATTTCAGTAGAAAAAGCTGAATTGAAATTGCACCTCCCATAGGCCCACCATCGGCCCTGAATATCGTGCATGTGAATATCCTATCCGACTAGTCATTTCAGCAGAAAAAGCTGAATAAAAACTGCACCTTCCATATGCCATCCATCGACCCTCTATCGGCCCTGCAATGCGTGCAAGTCTGTCATATCCGACTAGTCATTTCAGCAGAAAAAGCTGAACGAAAACTGCACCTCTCATCGGCCCTCCACCGGCCTTCCATCGGCCATACTTCACTTTTACAGATAAAGCCTTCCATGTGTCGTGTTGAAGCCTATCTCGAAGAAAGGGAGCGTGGGCCGATGGAGAGCCTAGGGCATATTTGGACCCCATCGGCTCCCGATAATTGCATGTGCAGATTTTAGTGGCTCGGCCGATGGACTTGCTCGGCCTTTTTTTTTTTTCTCTCGGCCGATGGAGGCCCGATGGACACCCCCTTCGACCCTCAAACCTTGTAATTGCTTTTGCAAATTTAAGTGGCTCGGCCGATGGACTTGCTCGGCCTTTTGTTTCTCTCGGCCGATGGAGGGCCGATGGACATCCCCCTTTGGCCCCCCATCGGCCCTATGCGTTTCGAACGAGACAAAATTGTTGATGACACAGATTTCTACTACACACATCATCCAATCATTAGATGAGGACAAAATGACTACTTTTGTGTTTTTATTTAGTTTTAGGCTAAAGTTGCTTTTCATTTACTCTATTTGGCTAATAGTAGAAATGCCTCATATTAGTACTATACTCGTACTGCTATTCGCGGCTCTTTTTTTTTGGCTCGAAAACTAAGAAAATGGTGTTATATGGTGTAGATTGCTTGAATTTTTGTAGTTAAATGTGGTCAATACAATTTTTATCTTTTTTAGAATGAATCACTTTAAATGGGACGGCTCATAGAGGAAAACATATACTCCCTCTGTCCCGCTATTATTGTCCCATTGGTTGTCGTACGATGATTAAGAAACTTTGTTAAAATATGTATTTTATGAGTTTTAATTGTATTAATAAATGGATACAGTTTTTGAGGAGTGGTTGGTGGGAAGAAATTATATTTCATCAAGATTTTTGCAAGACATAGTTGAGATAATCGATTTATTTTTTATATATATTTTTTTATATTGTAATTGAAGAAATAATTCAATGTTTTCAAAAAAAGTTAAAAATCATAAATTTCAAAATCCAGAGCAGAACATAATCGTGTGACAGGAAGATTTTTGGAGAGAAAGAGTACAAGAATATGGGGGTGAGTAATAGATAAGGAGGACTCACTTCAAGAATATAATATTTTTTTTATTTTAGGAAAGAGGACACTAGTTGGATATGATTTAATTTATGTAAACATTCGCAAAAACGAACATGCGGTCATTGCAAGTGCAGCCGGATCCAGTCCGGACCCGAATTCGCAAAATTGACCCGGATTATAAATAGTGAGATTAGCCCTTCGTTTCTTCTGCCCTAATCCCGTTGCTTTGAAAAAAATCCTTAAGCTCATTCCTTCTGCTGCGATTGAGACAACTCTGTCATTTTGGAGGCAGCGGCGAGTATTCTCTTAACTAATTTTATAGGTGTGCTACAGATTTGTGATTATCACTCTTAATATTCGTAGTTTCTATTACAGTGTGCCTATCTCGCTGTAAACATTGAATAGAGAAATTGTGTTTATCTATGTAAACATTTGCTATCTGTGTGCTTTGTTGTTAGTTTAAGAACTGAAGATTATAGTGTTTCTGCTTGCGTACAGGTTTCGACGTCTGAGAAATCGTTTTTGTAATTGTGCCCATGTTGGTAGTGGTGCTTACACACTAGCAATTATTGTGATTCGAATACAATACAACTGTTTCTGCATTAGCAACTAGAAAGTTTTGTGTTTACTGAGTTACTGTGCTGCTTTCTTTTCATCGTCTATTTAAAGTGCCTATGTTACACAGACTTATATGTCTCTTCATTTTTGTTGATAATGTAAAAAATCAACTCGCCTAAATTTATATCTTTTGTTCATCTGATGATTTAGTCATCAGATGATTTATGGTTTGTGTTTTAATTTGTGGTTTTTGTTGATGGTTGTAACTGTTCTGTATATGAACAAAGTTATCAATTATTTTAAGTAGTAATATTCACTGTTAGCCAAATAGGAAAATTGAAAAACAAATGTAGCATTTTCTTAAATAAAAACACAAATCTAGTCATTTTGTCCTCTTGTGAGCGCAGTGTCAGGGGCCGATGGAGGGCCGATCTCCATCGGCCCTCAACATGTTTAAAAAAATATATATATATATATCTTTTTTTTTTGAACTTGAGGGCCGAAGGTTTTTTTTTTTTTTTTTACACTTGGGGGCCGATGTCCTCTTTAACTACCTTTTTTTTTCTTTTTTAATTTAAGAGCCGATGGCCCTTTTTTTTTTTTTTTTTTTTTTGTACACTTGGGGGCCGATGCCCTCTTTAACTACCTTTTTTTTTTCTTTTCTTTTTTAACTTCAGGGCTGATGACCTTTTTTTTTTTTTTGTATACTTGGGGGCCGATGCCCTCTTTAACCACCTTTTTTTTTTTTTTTTTAACTTCAGGGTCATCGGCTTGTTTAATTTTAATTTTTTTTTAATATACTTGAGGGCCGATAGCTTGTTTAACAATTTTTTTTTTAAATTTGAGGGCCATCGGCCCTTAACCTTTTTTTTTTTTTTTTTTTTTTCAGGGTTGATGGAGGGCCTATGGACTCCATCGGCCCCCGTCGGCCCTGCGCCGTACAAAGACAAAATAGCTATATTTGTGTTTTGTTTTAGTGATGAGTTATAAATGTATTTTGATTTCTACTGTTTGACTACTGTTAAAAATGCCTCTTATTTTAAATAAAAATACCATTTGTTGTGGACAAAAGTATGAATTATTTTAAATAAAAGTATTGTTTGTTGTGAACAAAAGTTGTATCGCTCGTTATGAATACTAGTATTACTTTTTTGCTTGAAATTGTACTCCCTCCGTCCCATTCGACTTGTTTAGTTTTCCTTTTTGGGCTGTCCCGCTCGACTTGTCTAGCTTCCAAAAAAGGAAGCCTAATCATTACACAACCTACCACTTTTTCTTTGTGGGGCCTACCTCTTTACACACAATCACACACTCATCTACACACAACCACCCACTCTTCTTAATCTCCGTGCCCAAAAGAAACAAGACAAGTGAAATGGGACGGAGGGAGTATTACTTTTTCTTCATAAAATTATCGCTTGACATAAAATGTATCAATTATTTCGGATGTATTAGTTGTTATGAATAAAAATATCACTTATTATTATAAAATATATATTTATTATTAATATACATATCACTTTGTAATTGTATCATTTGTTCTTAATAAAAGTATCAATTATTCTGAATGTATCACTTGTTATGAATAAAAGTATTACTTGTTATTAACAAATTATCACTTGTTATAAATTAAACTATCACTTTTTTGACTAATTATATCTTTTGTTCTTAAAAAATGTATCAATTATTCTGAAAAGTGTCACTTCCTACTAGTATTTTGAAAATTGGCCCAAACATTGACCCGAAAAATTAAATTTTAGTAATTCAACCGGTCGAACCAAAACCGCTGGGTTGACCGGATAATTTTCTCATAGAACACCACACATTCATATAATATAAATGTACACCACATATTCGTATAATTGATACTTTTGGTTAGCCCCTCCTGTGTTGTTTGCATGCTAGAGCACAGAAGCGAGGTTTATCCAGTGTGCACTTCGGTAGCAACTACGAGTTATTTTTGTCATCCAATATTATATATATATATATATATATATAAATATATATATATATATATATACACTTTGGTAAATATATTTAGATCGGTTCTTGGTCTAATGTAAGTGATTTGACTCCCTTTGTCAATATTATTTGTACTAAATATAAATATCAATTAAAAATAATACATGTATCACTTGTATCGAATATATGTAACAATTAATATGAATAAATATATCATTTATTATGAAAAATTGTACATCTAAAAATATCACTTAATATGAATAAATTTATTTATTATTTTAGACGTTTATATCACTTTTTTGAGAAAATGTATCACTTTCTTTAAACACTTATTTCAATTGATAAGTACTAATTATTATAAATAAATTAACATGAACACTTATTATATAAGTATGAAACCGATACTACTAATTCGATCAATTCTCATATTATATTAAATAATTAAAGATTCATTTAAAATTAAATAATAGAAAAAATAAATATTTTAACGTACGTTAAAAAAGAAAAAAAATATTTAAAGAAATCTTAGAGTGGACTAAAAAAATTGAACTATGAATTGAAATCTGAACTGGCCTAAAAGCCAGCATCAGCACGTCCGCAACTGCGGACAGCCGCAAAACAGACACACTCTTAGTGGGTGTTTGGAGTAGCTGAAGCTTATTGATAAGTGCTGAAAGCTGCTGAAAGCGGTTGATTTGAAAATTTGCAAGAGTTTGGAAATAAGTGCTGAAAACTGCTAAAAGTGGGGAAAATAATGTTTGGAAAACTACTGATATCAGTAGCTTATTTTAAGTTTTAAAATAAAATATCCATTTTACACTCGGTGTTATTAAATAATTATAATTTATAATACATAAATAAATATTATTAATTTTTACATTGTATAAATTTATAAATATCATATTAACATGAACATACCATTCTATTATATTTTAAATATTATTTATTTACTTAGCTAATAAATAATTATCATTAAATGAAAATAGAAAAAAACTAATTATAAATTCAAAATTTTCAAAACCCCTATTTTAATTATTATATATTTAATTTTATTTAATTTTAATAATAATTATTTCATTGAACTTGAAGAATTTATAAATAATAAATATAAATATTTTTTATCAAATTACTAACTAATATAATAAAATATAATTATAATTAAATTTGTAATTAAGAAAAATATTAATTTTAAAATTAATAATTTTTTGAGAATTATAATAATATTTAAAGAATAAAATAGTCTAATAAATTAGATAAACTGTAAGCTGCAGCTGAAAGCTGGGTTATAGCAGCTTAAGCAATTTTTTCTATTTTGAATATATTTGATAGGGAATTTCTGCTAAAAGTTGGGTGTTACAAACACTTCAGCTATAACTGAAAGCTATAAACTGCAGCTAAAAACTGTTCCAAACATCACTTTAGACATTTGACCATCATGCCAAGGAGAATAAATAATTCCTTATTTTTTTAAAATTCACACTTTATCTTAACCTTTGAAAGATGCGAATATTCTTAATTCTTTTATTAGAGAATGTTTTCTATAAAACCGTCCTATATAATTTAGGAAGCTAAATATATTGTAGATCATTCGAGTTTACAAATATCAGAGTATGGGTAGGCCACCGTTAGATGCCGAGTCCCAATCATCACCTTTTTTTTATTTTTATTTTTTTAATTTTCTCTTACGTATATAAAATGTACATAGAGTTAGTTATATACCAAATTATATAAATTCACAAGAAATTGATTTGTGTGCCATAACTTTAAATTAAAAATCGATCGAGCAGTCTACCTGGCCACGTGTGGTGCCAGAGCAAATGGAATCGCCTTTCTTTATCAAACTTTTGACAACCTGTACACAACAATAAACAGTGGGCTCCACATCGGATACCCCCAAATTATTAATTGAAAAAAAATGAAATTTGAATCTATCTATTTTTACTACCATTTTCCTACTTATATAAATCTCTACATTTCTTAAAAGTAAATAAATATTCATGAGTTAATTATTCAAGAACGCCCTTTGCTTAAACACCGCCAATCATAAAAAGAATACTATAAAATTACAAATTATTGGCATAGGAAATAATGAACATTATGTTTGTGGACATCACGATCATTAGAATCCCCAAGAAACACAATTAAACACTTCACTTATTGATATTGGCTATCCATCAACGAGTAGATGCTACAAGTAGTGTCAAATAATGTCGTGTGAAATTTCGATTTTTGTAGGTATATTTTAGAGAACAAAATCATATCGTCCCTCAAAATTGCTGGTTATTTTAACTATTTATGCAATTGACCTTTTCATCATTTTTTTGTAACTCTGAATTAGCTCTTATTACTAGTTTTACATTCCTTTGTATATATGGTTAGAAAGAATGGTGAGATCATAAGATATTCGCCAAAAGGCCCAAAACATAACTTTCATTACAAGTGAACCCCGTGGACTTTTTTGCTTCATTAAAATCCACCAACCTAAGAAAGTAAAACTCTAATCACAAAATATAACATTATATACAGCTGAGTTGATATTTTCATTCTGTTGGTTGGTTTAGTTTCAATATCTTCCCAATTATTGTTAGAGAAGATTTAAAAATAAAAATATAAAACATATATATATATATATATATATATATATTATACTACTAACCTTGTAAAAGACAATTCCATAATCATCTCATAGACCCCACCCACTCTGTCCAGCTGGCGCAAGTCGACCGACAGCATCGAGGCTTCTTATTAGGGGTGGACAAACAATTCGGGTTCCCGCGACCGTACTCATCCCGTTCGGGTATTTCCCGTTCGGGTCGGGAAAAATTGGTACGGGTATCCGTTACGCGGGTACCCACAAAAAATCAAGCGGGTCGGGAGCGGGAACGGGTTTTATTCTTAGATACCCGTTCCCGAACGGGTACCCGCATTAATATACAATTTTTTTTTACATGAGGTCCTCTTGCGTAGAGGTGGGCACGGGACGGCGTGGGTACCCGTTTGCATGTTTTGTGCTAGCACTAGAGTGTAACTAAACAGTTTTCTACGGTAATTTTAATTATAAGAATCTATGGTTTCATAGTTGATAATCATATGGTCGGTTTTATAATTATAATTTATGGTGAAACACCATTGGAACATAGTTTATAAAACAGATTATCTACTCCTATAGTCCTATTTAGTGGTTTAAATATATTGGTATTTTTTAATTTTAATTTATGTTTTTAAAATTTTATTTATTGGTATTTTTTAATTTTTATTTATGAATTTAAATATATTATAAATAGGTGGTAATATTTGCGGGTAAACCCGTACCCGTACCGTATCCGCGCGGGTACCCGCATGCGGGTACCCGCTCTATGCGGGAACGAGAATGGGTATTAAAATCAATTACCCGCAGGCGCGGGTATCCGCAAACGGGTACCCGCAGCGCGGGTACCCGTCCCGCGCCCACCCCTACTTCTTATAATTTGGAAGTCAAGTTGTATAGTTTCGTAAAATTTCAGTAAATAAAAATACTAAAAAAGTTCCAAATGTAGGGTTGTAAAATGAATCAAATAATTTTGCTCGATTCGGTATTCGTATTCGATATTCAATTTTTTTATTCGAAATTTTGACATTCGAATTTGAATATGTATATTCGATTCGATTTGATTAGTATTCAAATAAATATAATATTCGATTTGATTAGTATTCAAATAAATATATTCGATTAGTATTCGCAAATATTCGATTAATTTTTTTAGCATATTTAATAAATAAAATATAATAAATAAATATAGTAATGAAATCTATCAATAATTTAGTCCATAAATACTATATAATGATCATAATCAATTAACTAAGGAAATATTAAAATATACATTATATAATAATAAATATTTTAAAAGTGACGCTATTACTTAGGAAATATTAAAATATACATTATACATTATAGGAGCAATACTTGATCCTAGGTTCAAAATGAGGTTGGTTGATTTTGATAAAATATACAATGAGATTGATGCACGAACAAATGTGATGAAGGTTCGAGATGCATTATACAATTTGTTCTTTGAGTATGTTGAAGGTGATCATGCAAGGTCTCGAAAGAATACCACTTCAGAAAGAAGCTCTTCTACATGTTCAAACTCCACATTGAAAGGAAAATTAGTGCCTTCTGGTTTGTCTATGTTTGATGAGTATTTAAATACTATCGAGGATCGTGACGTTCTTTTGAAATCAGAGTTGGACATTTACTTGGAGGAGGGTGTGTATAGATGTCAAGATGGGGATGCAGATTTTGATGCTTTAGCTTGGTGGAAATCTCAAGAATTGAAGTTCAAAATCTTATCAAAGTTAGCTCGTGATGTCTTAGTTATTCCAGTTAGTACAGTGGCATCAGAGGCCACATTCAGTGCAGGAACTCGAGTGTTAGATCCTTATCGTTTAAGGTTATCTGCTGATATGGTTCAAATTTTGATTTGTGGAGCAGATTGGTTTCGCCAACTTCATAGAATTAAGAAGGCCATTATGACACATGTGAGTCATATTTCTAATTCATTACACGTTTCATAAATAAAATATATCTTTAATTCATTCAATTTTTTAGGAGCAAGAGGAACCGATTGATGTCATGCTGCAAACAAGTTGATTTGCAAACTTGGTGGAAGATTCAAGATTGGTGCTTATTCAATTTAGGCAAATTGACAAATTTAGTCCCCAATGTTTGCCACTTTGGATGAATTGGTCCCTAATTGTTTTTTTAGTTTATTGATTCCTAATGTTTGCTAATTTGGATAAATTGGTCCTTCCGTCAAATTTTAAATTAATTAAGTGTTAATCATAGGGGTAATTATGGAATAAAAGTTTCAGGGACCAATTAATCCAATTTTTAAATAAAACTTTAATTTTTTTTATTTTTTTTAAATTATGATTTTTTTCGGAAAAAAATTAATTTTTTAAATAATTTTTTATTTTAAAAATTACTTTTTTTCAACTAATCTTTTTTCTTTTTTTTTTCAAATAATTTTCTTGGTAAACGAAAAAAAATTAATTAATAATAATTTTAGGGACTAATTCATCTAAATAATTTTTTGAATTAACTTTTTTTTTTAAAGTTTTTTATTTAAATAAAAATTAAGTAAATTTAGATTAACTAATAATTTTGCATTTCACGGTGAAGGAGGGGAGCGGGTCAACACATCGGTTGGGGAATGTGTTATGTTCTTCGAGGAGAGGAGCATTGGACGACCCGCTCCTGAGTCGTCCGGTTATGGCCTCCCACCTCCTAGTCGTCCACCGCTTCTTCTCCTCGAAGAACATAACACATTCCCCAACCGTTGTGTTGATCCGCTCCCCTCCTTCACCGTGAAATGCAAAATTATTATTTAATCTAAATTTACTTAATTTTTATTTAAATAAAAAAAATTGAAAAAAAGTTAATTCAAAAAATTATTTAGATGAATTGGTCCCTAAAATTGTTATTAATTAATTTTTTTCGTTTACCAAAAAATTATTTGAAAAAAAAAGAAAAAATTAGTTGAAAAAAAGTAATTTTTAAAATAAAAAATTATTTGAAAAATTAATTTTTTTCCGAAAAAAATCATAATTTAAAAAAATTAAAAAAATTAAAGTTTTATTTAAAAATTGGATGAATTGATCCCTGAAACTTTTATCCCATAAATACCCCTATGATTAACACTTAATTAACTTAAAATTTGACAAAAGGACCAATTTATCCAAATTAGCAAACATTGGGGACCAATAAACTAAAAAAAAAGATCAGGGACCAATTCATCCAAAGTGGCAAACATTGGGACCAAATTTGCCAATTTGCCTTCAATTTAATAATCTGTTTTTTTCTTACGTATTTGATATTGATAATTATTGTTTTTATGTTTTAAAAAATATTATTTTATAAGTTTTGAATATGATTTATGTTGAGTATTGCTAATTAATATTATTTAGAATTTATTTTATTACGAAAGTCATAAATTGAATTGAATATTTAACGTTAATTATCGAAAATGAATCGAATATTTGTATGAGATAGTCAAATACTATAAAATACTAATTAAAAAAATAAATATCCGATTCGATTCGAATATTCGAATAACATAAACGAATCGAATACGAATCAAATTTAATATTCGAATAATAAACGAATACGAATATGAATAGTCAAATAACGAAGCAAATACAATCAAATACAGTGATATTCGACTCGATTCGGTTCGTTTACAACCCTATCCAAATGAAATGAAAACCAGAGAAATAAATACAAGAACAATGACAGATTGACAGTATCCTTCTTTCACCTTTTATTTATTTTCAAAGAAACAGCGAGTAATAATAGAATGGGGGTACAATTACAATTACAAATCGACCACGACACGTAACGTGACGAGTCAATCACACACACAAAAAAAAAAACTAATTAAACAAAAAAAATGAAACTATAATAAAAAATTATGAAGTAATTGTAAGAAAGAGGAGAAATATACTGGAGGAATTTACCCGCAACAAAAAAAAAGAAGAAAGAATTTTTTCACGTCTAGTGTGCGTACAGATCGAACGGCGCCCATAACGAGTCGAGCGGGCACGGCTGCTTCGAGTCGAGGCGAAGCCACGGCTTGCCGCTGCCGCTCCAGTGCAGCAGGCTCACTGGACCGGCGTGGAGGTCCCTGCAGCTTCCGCGGACGTTATCTCCGCCCAATCCGTGCTGGTTCCACCGGTGCTCGATGGGCGCCACGTGGCCGGCGAAGACCAGTAGGAATGGCGGCAGCGAGCCGAGCTCGTAGATCCGACTAGCGCTTGCCTTCTGGATCTCCATCCACCGCTCGATGAGGCGAGTGTAGTCCAGCCGCCGCCACTTGGCCAGATCCATCACCATCACGCCGGTGTTGAAGTAGCACGGATTGCGGCCGGAGAAGGTAGCGGACAGGCTGAAATCCGACCAGAAATGCCTT
Organism: Lavandula angustifolia; assembly: GCA_028984105.1. NCBI lineage: Eukaryota > Viridiplantae > Streptophyta > Magnoliopsida > Lamiales > Lamiaceae > Lavandula > Lavandula angustifolia. The sequence goes on from CM054805.1 coordinate 19,605,145, forward strand.
GTGAAATACTTTGTGAAGTTGGCGTGGCAGTATTCCGGCGCGCCGATTGTGTTCTTCCCCAACGCCGTGGTCCAGAGCTTGGAGATGTCGTCGACGACGACGAGATCCGAATCCAAGTAGATGACCCGACCCACGCAGGGTTCGAGAAGATCCGTGAGATAGTTCCGGGCGTAGTTGAGGGGTTGCTCGAGCGCTTGCCTTACGGAGCTTGAAATCAAATTCCGAACTCTTTCAGGGTCGAAATAATATACTTTGAACTTCAATTCCGGGAAGGTGTTTCGCACTATGGATTCCAGAACTGTATCCGACACCAGGAAATGGAAGAACACGCTCTCCGGGCACTTGGAATGCTGGAGAATGGAATGGACGGCGGCGATCGAACCGCGCAGATATTCGAAATCCAGAGTGATCGCAACGTGGACCAACGACGGATCGCAGACGCTCAATTTCTCAAGTTTTGGCGCGCCGCATTCCTCAGCATTGCGGAAAACCGTCGCTCTGCGGAAGGAGAATTTGTCGGTGGATGTCGGCAGACGGAGGTAGGAGTCGCCTTGCGACGATCGAATCGCCTCCGCCGGATGAAAGGATTGCAGAGAAGGGGATAGCACAACCATCACCATCGCGGCGGAGACGAACCAGGAGAATCTCATTATCCACAGCATTTTGGATCCTCCTCCCTAGAAGAAGCTCTGAGGAGATGAGGAACGCTAGGGTTCCTCTGAGGTCCACCAGACTAGAAACTTAATTTGGAGGAAAATGATATGGATAATATTCCTAATCCTAATCAACAATTCTACTTTGCTTGTCTTCTCTTATCACTCTAATGGTATGCCGTGGGAATGAAGCGAGTTTCCATTAGAGAGAGAAAAAATCAAACCATTCAAGTCGATGGATTGGTATTGAAAAGGTCACGATAAGCACCGACGTGCTTTACAGTTACCACATAACACAATCTCTCTCCTCTCTCATTCTCTCTCCTTTCGGGAAGAAGATATAGCAGACTTGCACAAACCAAAATTCTTACATCAGAATAGTATATTGAGTGTTTTTGCGATTGTTTTTTTCTACGGTAATCATATACAAACACGGCTTAAAATAAGAAATCTATACCAATGATTTGTAATGAATATATTTTAGAATATTGTTTATGTATATTTATTATATATTTTATGTATATAGACAAAAATATAAAAAATATAAAATTTATATTAATAAAATAATAATATACATAAAATATATAATAAATATGATATTTTTTATTTTTTCATATAATTCTCCCTACTTATCGAATTTATACCTACTTTTGGATGTGTATTTTTTTGTCTTTTTATTTTTAGTGTAGCAATGGTTATCAAATAGAACGAACACTCTTTAGAATCAGTGCTGATAGCGAGTAATTCGATTTTCTTAAAAAAAAAAATTCAGTCGAAAATGTAAAACTTTAATACAAAGATGTATGGAAGGTTCGATATTTACAAAACATTAATTCTATATTAAAAGAAAACTAAAACCTAATAAGTGTGATGTTATAGAAAGGCCAGCTGTTACTGTCAAGTAGCATAATGTCAATTGCTTATCAACACGTCCATATTCCATAACAAAAACAGACGCATCCTTTCTAGTAAATACATCATATTTTTCTTCTCCACCTTTTAAATTTTAGTTATCAATTATGATCGTACTCTTTTCGTCCCGCCCAATTTATTTTGTATTCTTTTTCGGGCCACTCATTCGACTTGTCTTGTTTCCTAAAAAGGAATATAATCACCCACAACCACCAACTCACCAAAATATCCGTGCTGAAACCAAATAAGATAAATCGGCTGCGACGGAAAGAGTAATTATTCTGATAAACTAAAAATGAAATTAAAATGTATAATGCTACAAATTCATACGAGTGTAATATCTACACCTAAATATTAAATCGAATCAATGTGAAACTCAATCACCAAGAATTGACAATTGAGGTGATAACTCTAGAATGTACACAAAATCTCCCGAAGAATTTCATTTCTGAATTATCTCTCTTGTGCCTTAAACATCCTTATAAATGAAAAGAACAAATATCTTTTTATAGCCAATACATTTACATGGAAAATAAACCTAAATAAATTAAGGCACTTTATTTAAATTTAAATAAATTGTCATAAATGGTCCATAATGTTTGCTAATTCGGATGATTTTTTTCCTTTTTTTTTAGTTTATTGATTTCCAATATTTGCTAGTTTGGATGAATTGATCATTCTATTACATTTTAAGTTAGTCAACTGTTAGTGATAGAGACATTTATGGAATAAAAGTTTCACGGACTAATTCATCCAACTTTTTAAAATAAATTTTAACAAAAAAATTTCAAATATTTTCAAAATAAAATTTATTAATTACTTCTTTTTTCAAATAAGATTTTTGTACGATATAAAATTTTAATTAAAAAAATTTAATTAAAAGTAAATTAAAAGAAAATAATTAACTATTAAAAGTTTTAGTGGCCATTTCATCAAATTCTTAAATAATTTTTTGTTACGAAAAAAATTAATTAAAAATAAAAAAATAACTAAAACTCCACTCCACTGCCGTAACAAGGTCACGCCCGATACCGCAACAACAAAATCCGCAACTTCGCTACCCTCGCCTATAACACCATCTCTCAGTCCTCCGCTTACATCATCCTCCATATTCTCCGGCTACATCTCCCACCTCCAAGTGTCCAGCCGCTCTTCTCTGACGACATCTTCAACCTTGAAGAACACAACATCTTCCTCATCTGCTATTTCGACTCGCTCCCTTCCTCCGCTGCGATACGCAAAATTACTAGTTAATCTATATTTAGTTAAAAAAATTTCAGGACAAAAAATATATTTAAATTAAATTATTTTTAAAAAATAGTTAAAAATTACTCTTAAAATTGGATGAATTGATCCCTAAAACTATTATTAGTTAATCTAGATTAATTTTTTTTTTATTTTTATTTTTTAATTACCAAATACTCCCTCCGTCCCACTGGAAACGACACGTTTTCCTTTTCGGGTCGTCCCACTGAAAACGACACGTTTCCAAAAATAGAAATAATTAAGTTTTCTTAATAACTAATTATCCTTTATTACCCCTAATTAATTCTACCTAATTAACTTATACTTTAACAACATGTCTAACCTATCTAACCTATCTAAACATCGATCTTGTTCATTTCTCTCCAAACCCTACTCTCTTCCTCCTCTCGTTCTTGCGCCGCCACCCTCCGTCGTCTGGTACCCTCCGTTACCACCGTTTGCAATCACTCCGCCATGATGAATAGTCCCTCCGGCAACAATATTCCCTCCGGATCTGAGCCGTGCGAAGCAGATCCGTCATCGCCCCCCTCCGCGATATCCCTCCTTTCGTCGTTTGGATCTGAGACCTGCGAAGGAGATCCGTCATCGTCTCCGAGCGCGTTATCTCTCCCTTCGTCGTTTGGCTCTGAGACATGCGAAGGAGTTCCGTCATCGGCTCCCTCCGCGTTATGTCTCCTTTCGGCGTTTGGATCTGAGAAACGCGAAGGAGATCCGGCCGATGATGATCTGTCTCAGTCTGACAACTACGATACTCTTGCACAACTGATGCAGAAGTCTCGTGATGTCGTCTTTGATGCGGTAAGAGATCCGAAAATTGGCCGCCCTGAGGATTCGGCAGATCTGAGCGGAGAAAAGATCGTCGCCTCCTTCTTGGAGGGCGGCTCCTTGCAGAAGGTTTATGTTCGGTTTCCTGATTGCTTCAATAAACGGTACCCGGGTGTGGAGGAAGAGCATAACGTTAAGAGAGCAAAATACAAGAAAGCTCTTGAAAGATATGCCTACGGATCGAAACTGGTGAGATCTTTCCTATTTTTTGTCTCGTAAATGTGCTTCGTTCTAGATGTTATTGTCCTTAGTTATTATGATAGGAGGGTGACGAAGCTTGAAATGATAAAAATTATGCTCACACTAAATATTGACTGCAATAGCTTTATGTTGGTCCGGAGACAAATATCAGGTGTAGAGGGGGGGGGTGAATACACCTGAATACCGTTTCTTTTTCTCGGTGAAGGTCAGCTGAAGCTGTTGGTTGCAACTGATGAACAGTGCCAAATAAACCTTCGATCACGGGATAGAGTGAGTCAGCTACTGAGCTCTCCTACTGACTTTTGTCAGTACTTCGAAACTCAGTCAGAGACTTAAGTGTGCGGATAAGTTTGGGGCCCGGAGTTCGTCTCTTTTTGAAAACGTGTTTTCGCAGATTAAATTGTTTTGGCTGTGCGATTTTAGAAATACGTTTTATGCAAACTTATGATTTTCAAAGGTTTGTATGCAATAAAACAGTAAAGAACACAAGCAGTTTAACGTGGTTCGGATACGCAAGATCCTACGTCCACGGTCCTGAACAGAGCAGGATAACTTGTTGATTAGTCTGAGCAAGTCTCAGCAAGGAAACTGTGCATAGGACAGATCCTTCTAAGTTATTGTCCTTAGCGACTTTACAATTCAAACCTAAGTTCGAAAGGGAGCGAAAACAGTTCTCCAACTAATGAAGGAGTTCTTACAATAAGAACAGTTCACTAAAAATGAACTCCTTCGAATCTAAGCTATAAATCTGACAATGGGCTTAGGTAGAGAAGAAAGGGATCTAAAGACTCTAGAGAGAAGAACCACAAAAATATTCTAGTAAATGCAGATTCTTCGCTGGAAGTTCTGATTAAGTTGCTAGAGTGTTTGAGTGCTTGAGCAATTTCCCTTTTTAATTTCGTGCTTCGCGCTAGTGGAGCTTCGAAATCTTCTCTATTTATAGCTGTGAGCTATGGCATATGTCCGTTGGAGACGACGATGCCACATGTCACATGCTTCCAAAGAAAACGGCCATTAATTCGAACTTGTTGCAAGCAGGGGCGGTTAATTATCGTACATGAGAGCGGCTTTACTTGTTTGGAGTAGGTAAGGCGTTGTCGGCTTCTCATTGGTCGAGGTTTGTGGTTGGTGAGAATGTCAGAGTTGACCGTTCAAACAACCTCGTATGATCTTCTGCTGAACTTTCGAAAAGACTTAAGTAGTTGGGTCGCTTTTACGTCGGATCTGATGAGCGCAAAGTCTCTGTCTTCTTCGACTCGGTCCGTGACAAGGAATGTAACTTCGAGTAAGTCGGCGCGCGAAGGTACTTGGGCTTGCATGAGTTCTTACTGGCGATGACTTATCACGTCTTTGGATTGGCTTCTCCGAGGTCTACTCAATTGATGACTGAAGAACGCAAGCGATTACACTGATGACGTGGGGTTCTGAAAAGTATCTTCGACAGAAGATCAGTTCAACAATTACCCCGTACAGGACTTAGACAAGAATATAAAAACGATTACAACAAGTCTAACCTATACATCAGCTAATCCTAACGACACACTTGAACTACCGATATCGGCTCGGTTTTGGGATCTTCAATTCCATAGTACTACTATGATTTCCCCCAATTTTCTTTTAACCACGAACAAGCGAGTATCATCCTACCGACTCATATCCAACAATTTCCCCCTAATTGATGATGCCAAAACCTCTACTTCTAAACTCTAAACATCTTATAAGAAATGCTAATCCACTGACATCAATTTCCCCCTTAATCTATCTGAGGAAAACAAACTGATATGATGACTTCAAAACATCAGCAGGTGAGAGATAGGCAAAATCGGAAGCGATTGTGAGTGTGTGTCGGATCACTTAGTGATCAGTTGTGAAAACACAAAGCAAAATGCTGTAAGACAATGAGTAATTGTCTATCAAGCAATAGGAACGATAGCATATATGATCTAGAAATTACAGGTTCCTATCACTATTACAAAAGAGTAGAGAAGAGAAAACACTGCGACGCTGAAGCCTTGAGTGCGCTTCTTGAAATCGGCGGATCCGTCGACGGGAGGTTGCGGACCATAGTATAGGTAGATTCTCTTCCTTAGTGTCTGGACATCCTCGTCGTCTTCAGCTAAGTCGACACTCAGGTCGAAGCGATAAGCTGCAGCTCTGACCTCATCCTCTATTTCCTTTGTACACAGAACTCCGCGCGTAGTTCTAGGAGGTGGGATGCGCCTGAAAGCCAGAGCTCTGAAAGGAATGTTCTCTCTCTTCATAATCTCCAGAAGTTGTTCCCTCAGCTCAGAGTTATAAATGAACAAAAACTCGTCAAAGGCTTGTTCGATAGTTTGCTCACTTGGATAGAATTTCCATACGTAGTAGCCTTTGATAAATTCCTCTTTGAGCTCTTCCCATTGATCATTAACCAGAGAAGGAACCCATTTATCAACATGAAGCACAAGGTCCTTTTTGACATAAGGCGCTCTTTTTCTTGATCCTCGTGGGATTTGTCTTTTGGGACAGCTGCTGGCTTTTGAGATAGGCTCATCATCTTAGTCATATCAGCCATTCTCTTCTTCTCTCGAAGAGCCGCTGCCCTACAATCTCCTTTCCTCAGGTTAAGGCCTCGCAGCGTGGCTTCCCACGTGGCTCTATCTTCAGCTTCTTGCTCAGGTGTAAGATGAGTCTGATAGTGACTCTGAGCAATAGCTTGACCTGTAGTAGAAAGAGTTTTTGTGAACTCCTCCTGAGCCTTTTTCTTTTCTTCGTACACAGACTCTTGCTTCTTCTTTCCTCTGCCCTTAACAACTTTGCCCTTAGGCTTTTTAGCAAGTTGAGCTTCTTCCACTCGCTCATGGTCCGGCTTGTCTTGTAGTTGTTGGGCTACGCGGAGGTCGAAGGCCTCTTGTTCCACTTTAGATTTGAATTTTCGGACCGGGGAGGAAGGAGGAGTAGTAGCAGTAGCAGTCTCCTTCCCCGGCCTTTGCGGAGGAGCCTGTTCTTCTTTAGACTCTTGCTCAATGAAGTGAGCAACATCTTCTATGTGGGCAGGAGAAGATGAGATGGGGGTAGGTTCTAGAGGAAATTCAAGTAGCATAACCCACGAAGTATCTTGAGCATTAGCGGTTGAGGGTTGTTACGCTGAATACCTTCCCCCGAGTCCGAGCATTAGAGGGTCCTTCCTCCTGACCACCCTCTAGTATTTGGACATCAGCCATATCCGTGTCAGGTTCTTCCTTCATAACACCTTCCCCCTTTTTTGCATCATCTGCCTTAGAGAGTTGGGTACGGATGGCTTGAATGTCTCTTTCCACATCGTGGGACCGAATCCTTAATACGAGTCGCCGTGGATTCGAAGTCCTTGACGAGATCGCAATATAATTCCCGGTCATTTTCTTGATCGGCTCTTGATGTTTTAAGTCGTGCGGTGACTCCTAACGGAGTTTTAGCGAGCACGATCCTGCGATTACGTCAATTCTTTACGAATAAGCTTTAGAGCCTCGCACTTGTTGGGTAATAACTTTTCGAAGACTAGAGGTGGCAATCTTATTCCTTTCATCGATTTCGAGCTCAACGGTTGCAAGAGCTTGAGTCATTTGCTTCCGAAAATATCTTCTGCCGATTTCGGAGCAAGCTGGCGACTCCGAGCTTCTAGATCGATTTTACGAGCCGCTAAGGTCGCCTCAATAATCTCCTAAAAGTTGGGTTGAGGAGTAGGTACTGGAGTCTTTGAGATGCCAACAGCTATTCTGTCTAAGCTCTATGTCTGAGCCTTAGTATACTTTGTCCACTTCAGATGGACGTCCTTAGCCAAAAGTCTGTTTTTCTCTCCTTGGCGTCGAATGGCTTTATTTACAGACTTTGAGGACACGGAACCGATAGGTTCTATACGGTACGAGCTGGTTCCGAGCCTCTGCTCAGAAAACGTGAGGAGCTACTCCCTACTGTACTTCGAAGCACCTTGAGTATCACCGATGTATCGGGGAAGTGGTGATTTGCTCTTCTCACGGGGAGTTGAACCCTCAGCAGAGCCTCCCAACTCTGTATCCTTGGGTGTCGATCCTTCCTCGATTGTTATCATCATCATCTTTCTTATCATCGGCAGGAGGAGATGGGGGTGGAGGAGTGTTACCGGGGACCGACTCTCGCAAGCTTAGAAGGTAAAGCATTGCGGCTCACGAGATCTTCAAGAGTAGCTAAGTCATTGGTTCTCCGTACCCTATTACTTCTTGTAGCTTCTGCTCCTCATCGAGCAGGTAGATGACTGAGTGGGTTTTGATTATGTCTTCTAGAATATCCCAACTCAGAAATCTAAGAAGCATTTGAACCCTAGCCACGATGGCTATGTCGACTAAGTCGAGTGCCCAACGATCTCGGGGAATATGATCGTGTACGTCAGCTGCGGCACGGAGACGAGTGGTGAGAATAGCTGTCCACTCAGTCCCAGTCTCCTCAGTCGGTTCCCTGACGTCCGACTGTGTCTCCTCAGAGCTAATTACCTAAACTTTATCTTTGAGGGTCGCACCCTCAATGCCAGTATCAGAATCTAAAATCTGCTCTTCTTGAGTAGGAGGAGGAGTGGGTTCGATAACGAGAGGGGGCTGGCAGTGAGACCTCGGGTCAGTGCAGTCTTAGTCAGCCGCCTCTTCTCGGCTCAGGTGGCCCCTTACCGATAGACTTCTCAGGTGCTCTCTTCGGTATGCGGGGGCAGAGCGGATGCTGCTCTCTGGTCTTAGTCTTGAACTTAATCAGTTTTACATCGAAGAACTTAGAATCAGCAAACGACGAGCGCCTCTGAACAGAGTTTTCTATGAGGACTGACATCTTAGTCCCATAGAGTAACTTCCCTACACTGGCTAACTTCCTCTCTCCAGTGGGTAGGATAGTGAACTTCTGGGCTTGGGCCTTCATCTCCGAGACATAATAGTCGGCCCAGTTCACTTCAACTCCATCATCTATCGCCATTATCAGCTGAATCCTTGTCTTGGATAATTGATCATATGATCCAGCTGAGCTCGTTAGGATATGAGAGACTATGTAGGCTAGTCCTTTGTATTGGGGAAGCGGAAGGTTCTTAGCAGGGCGACTTGAATGATATGTCAGAGCGTCCGCAGAACTTATGAACATATGCGTTTATCTCTTTCTCCTTGTATCCGATAGGAGAAATACCAGAGTCTGGAAGATCAAACGTCAGCATCAGCGCGTCTCTGATGTTGAAGATTCTCTGAGTAGTATCCCAACAGTTCTGATCTACTTCCTTCATATAGACGAAGGAAGATTCCTCGCCTCCAGACGCGAGTGACCTCCAGTTGTAATAAACTTCTACAACTTGCCTAGGTAGATAAGATCTCGGGTGCTTCGTCACCGACTCCTGAAGACCAGAACGCTCCAGAGCATCAAACACGGGTTCCAAGAAAGAGATATCAACTTGTCGGAAGGCCATAGTTGGTTCAAACTGAATCCTGGATGCCATTATCTCCTCTATATTCTCAGGGACTTGAGATGTCGCCATTGAAATCTGCAAAATAACTTGTTAGCACTTGAAAATAGAGTAAGTTAGTAAGTATTCAGCAGGTTTCAATACATTACCAAGTACTAAAGAGCTTTGAGAGATGCAAAAGCGAGACGATTAAGATGATTTTTGAGAAAGAAAGCGAACGCTTGAAAATAGCTCTTAAGTTGAAAATGGCGAAAAGCGGGGAGGAAGATAGAAGATGAAAGATTTATATATCGTCGATTATAAGTTTAGATCCAACGATCCTATTTTTAATCTTTCAAATCTATAGACGGCTGAGATTAAATGTTATAAAAGGAATGATTACAAAAGCCGCTCAAACATAGACTTACGTAATAAAAGTAAGTGAGAAGACATGCATTAAATGCGCGACAGACAACATTAATTACTCAGTTTATGTGAATGAAAAGGTTTCCTACTGACCTTTCCTTAAACTTATTAATGGCGGGAAATAAATGCACATTAACTACTGACTGCGTGCGACTGATATAATAAATGCATACATGCTTCTGAAAAGAAATTAAGTATATGATACTACGCAAACCTCTTCAGCTGAACTTTCGATCAACTAGTTACCGTTATATCGCAGGAGGATGATTGATGTACTGATAAGCACGTTCCCCCTTGCTGTGTACAGTGTGATTCTTCCCACTGAATCATTGTACGGAGTCTACTGACTTGTCGTACTGGTTCCATCCACTGATACCAAATATTTCCAATTGTCTCCACGGACTGCTATCAGTAGTTGTCTTCTCCGATGCATTTCGGTAGGATCCAGTAGACCTAGCTCAACTGATAATTCTCTGAATATGTTCTTAGCTAGTGGTTTGGTCAGTATGTCTGCCCTTTGTTTGTCAGTATGGATCTTCTCCATTCTGATATCCTTCTTCTCGACATGGTCTCTAATGAAGTGGTGTCGGATATCCACATGCTTGCATCTCGTATGTAGAACTGGGTTCTGAGTTATGGCAATAGCACTGGTGGAGTCACAGTAGATGGGCACTTTATTCTGAATGATACCATAATCTCTCAGTTGTTGTCGAAGCCAAAGGATCTGGGCACAACAACTTCCAGCAGCCATGTACTCGGCCCGGTAGTGGACGTTGCTACTGAGTGTTGTTTCTTTGAGAACCAAGATATCAGCTTGCTACCTAGGAACTGACACGTTCCGGAAGTTGACTTACGATCTATCCTGCATCCTGCATAATCAGCATCAGAATAACCTGTCAGTATTAGATTATCATCAGCAGGATACCGTAACCCAGCTGTTGGGTGATGATTCTGTCCTCAGCATAGTCTTACTTGGTGGGAAATGATTCTATCTTCTATACTGAACCATGCTCAGCAGCCTAGTGCTCTGATTGTTGAGAAGAATTGAAGATCCCAAAACCCTATCTGATTGGTGAACCATTCCGTTGTAATCGTTATTTGTCTCTGAGGTTTCAGACTCAGTAGACACTCTGCTCTGATCAAGGCACTCAGTAGATTATCTGCCTTAACACCAGAAGTAGAAAACTTCAGTAATCTTGGACTCGGCGGGAGCGATATGCTGAAAGAGTCGATGGAGCCCGAACTCACCGGGGAGCAGTTCACTGAACTCAGAGCTGATCTTCAGGAGACTTTCCTCAGCTATCTAACTACTGAATACGGGATCAGACTCAGCATCGGTAGATAGTCTTCTGAACTGTCAGATATTTTTGAAAGACAATCAGCATTGTCATATACGAGGAAGAGAGAAGTCAGCTTCAGTTTGCCTTGAAGTCTGTGCTGTCTCAACTACTCTATCCACCTCGACGAATGACAAGAACACACGTGTCTTCTCACCTGCTAAAGCTGCAGTCAACCCTTTACCTAAAAAGGTGGGAAAGCACACTGTTACCTACTTCAAAAAGAGCCGTTTGCTACCAAAAGAGAGAGAAAGAAGAAGATCGTCTCCAACGGATCTTTTCCAATCTCTGCTCTATAAATAGAGGGACTTCTCAAGGAGAGAAAATGCGCATAAGCTTAAAAACGACGAAATCAAATACAAGCATTAAAACGAGCTAGAACCAGAAAACCCTAAGTCTTCCGCAAGAATTTGAAGATCTATCTCCGGCGAAAGACTACATTCTCAGCTCATAGGGAACCAAGCTAAACTGTTAGAAGAGCCTCTAGTATCCAAATCGACGATACACGAACCTAAAGCTTATTTCAGCTGTTTGTCGATCTAGAAGCCACTCTCTCATTCCCTATCTCTCTAACCCTAAGCTCAACCGAATATACTTATAGCTTAGACGAAGGAGTTCATATTTGAACCCAATCCATATTGTAAAAGGACTCCTTCATAGTTGGAGAAGTTTGTCAAACACTTTAGTTTGATGCCTTTGTAAGCGGGACTTGCTCGAGTATAATCCCCGAAGCCACGCCTTGTCTGTGCACAAGGCGGCCGAGACTAACTCGGTATAATAAATAGCCTCTCCGAACTTTCGGGACAGTGGACGTAGGATCGATTGATATCCGAACCACTTTAAAAATGCGTGTCTTGTTATTGCTTTCGATTCTTGTTGCATCGATTTTCTTTGTTCATACGAAAATCTTCTTTAAAATCATACAAGCTTGTCTCGGCATCTTGAAGCTGTCTACTTGCTGGACCGAGACTTGCATAAAAGCAGTTTTCCACTCAAGCGATTAGGGCCTACACTTTTCCGCACCGCCGAACTCTACTGTTTGATACGGAATTCGATTCGGTCGGCTAGCGAATCTCGGTAGAGTCGAGACTCTTTGCCACACACGATTCGAGAACAACTATTTGGTCTCTTTGAATTATTTTTGATCGACACTTTCTGAACGGGGATCCGTTCGTGTTCGAAGTTGAGAAAATCGGATTCAGGTGTATTCACCCCCCCTCTACACACTGACCGTACACTCGGGACCAACAATTGGTATCGAGTAGGAGTTCTTTAAGACTCTTGTTATCTTGAAGCTTGGTTTACTTGAACGGATCCGAAAAATCGTTTTCCTTTGCATATCACTCTACATTCATATCATTATATGGGCTGATAGGTCGGGTATAAGAATGGTACCCATGTTCTCGGTAGAGAATTATGGAGTATGGCGAGTCGAGAATGGAAGCACATCGACATCCCTCCATGATAGTATGGTGAAGTGCTTGAAGATGGACCTATTGTTCCCATGATCGATAGTGTCGTGACTCGGGCCCAGTGAAGGAGGAGGAATGGTGGCTGGAAAGAAGATCCCTAAAGACGAAGTCTCTTCACTCCTGAAGAGAAGAAGCTTCACAACTTAGGCCGAGTCGCCGGAAATGCCATCTTGACCACTCTTAGTGATTCTTATCTTGGCGGGGGTTCATGAATGCAAAACGGCAAAGGAACTGCGGGACGCTCTAGCGCTCTCGAGTCGTGGAACTCAAAAGATAAAAGCTAACAAGCGGCGTTTGGAACTCCAAAAAGCTGGAAAGTCTGTCTCTCATGCACGGTGACAAAATAGAAGATACGAACGTCGGTTACAAATCGATGAATTCCATCAATGGTTTGGGAAAGACATTAAAGCAACCAGAAATGAATCTCAAGATGCGAGGGGCACCGCCGGACGGACCTTTGGACACCTTTTGCCACCTTATTGCGACATTCTGATTTAGATGTTGTCTCTCCTGACCATATCTTTTCAGAACTTTAGGCAGAAGAGTTTGAGTTCGACAGACCTCAACGAAAGCAAAGAGCTGAAGCTGACAATAAAATTGACCATGCCTTCAAAGCATCAGTCAGCACAGCATCTCCAGCAACAAGCAAGACAACGAGTATGACTGAACCTTCACTCAATGATCTACAAGAAGGAAGTCTTGCTCAGAAGTACGTGTTGCTTGCTGTGAAGTATCAGAAGGAGAAGGAGAGGTGCAGAAAACTGACTAAAGCATACCGAGACACAAAAGGTAAGTTAGATTATACTCCAAAACGCACTCCTGACTCACAATCTTCTGAATGCAGAAAGAAGGATGACTCAGCACCATCAAAGGATAGTAAAAGCAAAGTAGAAAGAGTCATCACTTGCTACAACTGCAAAAAGCCAGGACACTATCAATATGATTGTCCCGAGCTCGATAGTCTTTGAACGCGCAGCACGTAAGACAAGGAGAGAGAAATTCGCCCAGAAGAGACAATCCTATATTGCAGGCGAAATCTCAGACGACTCAGAAGAAGTCGACTCCTTCATGGACTCATCTGACGATGAAGCAGCTTTCATGGCCGTAGAGCATGAAGGCGAAGAAACAAGCGAAAAGTGCCTAATGGCGAGGAGAAGAGGATGAGGTAAACTCTCACGAACCACTTAATTCCTCTTCACCTTTGCACACACGACACTATTTCGAGTGCGGATGGGAATTTGGACATCATGACCGCCTATGAAGAATTATTAGATGAACAAATTCAAATGAGTGCACGGCTTAATAAGACTCTTCAGGGGATTGGATACCATGAAAGTGGAGAATCGGAGACTTTCTCGGGAGAGTCGGTACGCTGCGAAGCCGAAGGACTTGTGTTGAGACTCGGGGGAGGAGATGAACTCTCGATGGCCAAGTCTCGGCATCAAGAAGATCGAATTTCGGTTTTGACCAATGACTTGACTCGGAAAGATCTGGCCGAGTCTCTTGAAGCAAGAACTTTCAGGACTTCAGACCAAGCACGACATACTGAAAAAGAGTGATGATGTCTGGAAGAGCCTGATGACTGAGCGTTACATGGGCGCTGAAAAGAAGCTAGAGGCTATGCTTGCAAGCAACAAGCCCAAGCACTGTAAGGAGGGACTTGGTTTCAACCAGTAAGCTTCCTCATCTGCCCTCGTACACTCAGAAGTGCGTCTAACTGATAGGTTTGTTCGAGGAGAAACAATCAATGCAAATGTTCTGAACCCCTCAGCAAAGAACAAACAAAAGATGAAAGCACCTCATCCTACGCATCAGTATTCTGACCAGAAGTTCAGTACTCAGACACCCCAGTTTAGTCAAAGGGGAACCAACAGAGTTAAGTGGGCTGATCAGTATGGACCACCTCAGTTGACACAGCCAGTTTAATATGGGTCATATTACTATGATCCTATAGTCAGAAGAGGTTCCAAGAGTCAGAAAAAGTAGAAAAACGCACAAAAGGCAAAGGTCGGCGATCCACCCAACTCGGAAGATCCGACTCCCGAACACGAACGGCTAAGAAGTCGGCGTTGACCGGTCCAGTGGTCAAGTATGTTGACTCAAGAGGAAAGAAAGCTATGCGAAACCACCGGGGTTGTTAGACAGATTTGGGTTACTAAAACTAACATCTAAGGACCCAAAAACAAAATAAAGGGTACCTGAATATAATTACTGTTTTGCGAGTGCACAAAGATCCTTGGTATGTGGACAGTGGATGCTCAAGACATATGACTTACCAAAGGAATCTGCGAAGAATTATATAGGCGAAGAAGGACCCAGAATTGAGTTTGGAGACAATGCAAAAGGCTATACAAGAGGATATGGAGTACTCGGCATTGGAGCGCCACGGTTCCTAGAGTATCATATGTTGAAGGACTTGACATAATCTTCTCTCTGTTAGTCATTGCGTGATAACTTCGAATAGAGTGATTTTTGACACCGGTTTTACGTGATGTCATTGATAAATCCACGGGGAAAACGGTGCTTATCGGGTTCGCGTAAAAGAATATATATGTAGGCGGCGGAACTCGGCGGAACACGAAGCTTGTCTGCGTTGGCGAAGAACGACAACCGTACGGATGGCTTTGGCATAGGAGACTCGGCCACCTCAACTTCAAAACGCTCAACAAACTAGCATGGAACACTCTAGTAAGAGGGGCGCCGAATGAAGTATTCGGCAAAGACACTCGGTGTGAAGCATGTCTGAAGGGAAAGCAAACAAGGAATCAAAATCCACCTGTTCCATCTCCTTCCACTGATGGAATCCTTCAGCGGCTACATATGGATTTGTTCGGTCCAGTCTCTCCAGTGACGATCAGAGGCAAGAAATATGCTTTAGTGGTCATCGATGACTACTCGCGCTACACATAGGTCATATTCATTGCCAACAAATCTGACGTCAAAACAGAGTTACCAACGCTTCTGAAAAAGCTCAGTGTCGAGAAGAACACCAAGATAATCAAAATTCGTTCTGACAGAGGAACTGATTTCCTTAATTCCATGGTAGAGGAGTTCTGCAAAGCAGAAGGAATTGAGCATGAGACATCTGCAGCACGCACCCCTCAGCAAAACGGGGTTGCTGAACGAAAGAATCGCACACTCAAAGAATCGCACATGGTTGTTCATGCTTTATCCACAATAATGGGAAAGATCAGCTGAAGACTTTTGATACCAAGTCAGATCAGGGAGTTTTCTTAGGATACTCTCGGGTCAGCAAAGCTTTCAGAGTATTCAACTATCGGACTCTTTGCATGGAGGAAAGCCCTCATGTTGTCTTTAATGAGTTTGCTACTGAAGACAGGAGCAATAACTCTAACTCTAAATGCGAGGACATCGATGCAGACTACGGGATCTAAGCTTAAAAGACAAACACGAAAAGATCCGGCTATGTTGGGATGATGATTCGGACGAAGAAGCGAAGACAAGTCTCTCGAATCTCAACCGGCGAGCAAGTAGGCCGAACAGTTGACTCTCCCGAACGGAGTCAATCCCGGGTAACTCAAGTCGATGAGGAAACCTTAGAGGTAAGCGAGACCACTGCGAGAGTAACAACTCGGGGGGGAACATCTATTAATGTTCTGAGTGAATGCCCCGAACTTGGAAACTCGGTAGATCACACTCTCATTCTTGAATTGCTTCAATCTCGGAATAGTACGACTGAAATTCCTAACTCACCTACTATACGTGTTGATCAAATTTCGGATGAAGAGCGAAACATCGTAGATCGTGGCTAGATGCTCACACTCCGATCTAATCATTGGAGATCCTTCGGCAAAAGTCAAGACAAGATCCAGATTTTGTCAAGGAGAAAGCGCATTATATTCCCGCTTCTTGTCTCTTGAAGAGCCTCGGATGATTGAGGATGCACTTAAAGATCTTGGCTGGATCATAGCTATGCGGGAGGAGCTGAATCGGTTCACGAGAAACGAAGTTTGGGAGCTTGTTAACAGACCCCGACATCAACACGTCATTGGAACAAAATGGGTCTTCAAGAACAAGCGAGATGAAAACAACGTCATAGTAAGGAACAAAGCAAGGCTCGTGGCTAAAGGCTACTGTCAATCTGAGGGAATAGATTTTGATGAGACATTCGCTCCAGTTGCAAGATTGGAGGCAATCAGACTATTCCTAGCCTACGCAACACATCAAAGATTCAGAGTCTATCAAATGGATGTAAAGTCTGCGTTCCTGAACGGCGTACTGAAAGAAGAAGTCTATGTAGAACAACCGCCCGGCTTTCAGCAGGGACATCAGGTTTATAGACTCAGAAAGGCTCTATATGGGTTAAAACAAGCACCCAGGGCTTGGTATGATACCCTGTCAGAGTTTCTTCTTCAGAAAGGCTTTTAGAAAGGCACAGTAGATCGCACGCTGTTCAGCATTCGACTGGAAGATGACTTATTACTCGTGCAGATCTATGTAGATGACATTATCTTCGAATCAAAGAACGTCGTCATGTGTCAGCAGTTTGAGAAAATGATGAAGGACAAGTTTGAGATGTCAATGATGGGTGAAATGAACTATTTCCTCGGCTTTCAAGTCAAACAATCTGAAAAGGGAACATTCATTAACCAAGGCAAATACACTCGAGACCTCATCAAAAGATTTGGTTGTACATCCGGCAAACCTATCAAGATCCCGATGAACACGAATATGAAAATCGATCTTGATAAAGAGGGAGTATCAGTAGACCAAATTGAATTTCGTGCAATAATTGGTTCCTTATTATATCTAACAACTACTCGTCCTGACATAACTTATCTTTGTAGGTGTCTGCGCTCGATTTCAGGCGAATCCTAAGCAGAGCCACATGGACTCAGCAAAGAAGATTCTCCGCTACCTCAGAGGCACACTTAACATGGGTTTATGGTAACCAGCTGATGATAATATTGAACTAACTGGTTACTCTAATGCTGACTATGCAGGATGTAGAATTGACCGAAAATCAACTTCAGGAACTTGTCAGTTCCTAGGCAGTAAGCTGATCTCATGGTTTTCAAAGAAGCGGCACTCGGTAGCCACGTCGACTACGAAGCTGAATACATAGGCTGCCGGAAGTTGTTGCGCCCAAATCCTTTGGGCGAGACGGCGGCTAAGAGACTATGACGTCATTCGGGAATGAAGTGCCGATATTCTGCGACAGTACCGGTGCTATTGCAATCACTCGAGAACCTGTACTACACACGAGATGCAAGCACGTGGACATTAGGCATCACTTCATTCGCGACCATGTCGAAAAGAAGGATATCGAGAATGCAAAAGATCCATCTTGCGACAAACAAAGGGCGATATTCGACCAAACCTCTAGGCGAATCAGATTCAAAGAACTTTACGTAGAGCTAGGTCTGCTTTGGACCCTACTGACCCCGGTCGGTAAGAAGGTTCGAGTAAGGATCATTCGGTAAGGGGGAATGATCACTCTCAATGCGAGTAAATTCGGTGCGTAGAGACGAGAAAACTATCTACGAGAGGTATCGGTGACTACTATATTCAGCTGACAGGTTTGCGTATCTCTACTCAGTAGTAACGAATAAAACAGTAATGCATTTATGATGAAGATTCAGCATGCTATTAAATATCCTAAGTTTGTCATTTATTATTAACGGCCTATATTTAATGCACGACATTCAATACACAAGTTTGCTGAACTCTGCACGCATTTAATGCATGTCATCTCATAGTTACTACTTAGGCATATTTGCAACTGGCTTTGACTTAGGCGGCATATGTGATCATTACTTAATATATCTTTTAATCTTGACCGTCCATCTCATAAAGCAAGTTTAAACTCTGCCTTTGATCGAAAACCGTTCACCTTCACGTTAGATATATATTTTCGATCATATCTTTAGAAACCACCATTACCGCACTTAAAATCCTCTGCATCCGAAAATTCTGAGATCATTCCTTGCAATCCCCTCTTGCATATCCTTTCAGAATCTCTCTTTCGGTATGCTTATTACAACTGCTACATGAATTAATCTTTTTTTTTTCAGAATCGCTATACAAACTGTTTTATTTAAATCGATACTGATAAATGCTAGTGTAACAGGTACAATGGCAAGTAAAAATATTTTGGTGTCTGCTCCAGTTAACATGCAAGAAATCCTGGACAAGGATCGTGTTTGGTTCGAGCCAACCATGGAGTTCAACGCCTGTGATCTTGATTATATGGACGAGATTTTCTCAGCTCTCAAAGAGTCAGGGCTTGAAAGTTTTCTTTCAAGGAAGCCGACATACTTCCTCCCGAGGCAGGTGGCCGAAGTTTATCTTAATTCTGACTCAGTAGGCGGGGACATAATCGGAAGATTCGCCGTTCATGAGATCAAGGATGCTTATCCGATTCTGAAGCAAATATCACTCAAGGAGGCACTAAAGAGAAGTTTTGATCTGCCTTCTGAAGGAGCCATTACTGTGGGGTACAAGGATGATCTTGTAGATGATTATTTGACAATATTCTGTGGAAAGCCCACGACCTTCAGAGCTGCTTTTCCTAAAAACAACATGCTGCCTCAGTACAAAGCTTTGGCTTATATTGTGACGCAGACTGCGCCCGGCCCAGCGAGGCTCATTCGATCAAGTATCGAGGCTCAAGATCCGGCTCATGATATCCATATATGATAGAGCCCGGATTAATTGGACGGAGTTCTTTATCCAGTGAATTCATGGCTCGGGCGACAAAATTCGACAAGGCCTCTTGCACGGCGAGTGCAAAGGGGCAAGCTTCTTTATGGGTGAAGGCTGTCCATAATGATAGAGGATGTCTGCGGATCGAACCAATCACCTACGGTGACAAGGAGTATTTTAATGTGAAGAAGGTCGGATTCCACAACAAGGCGATGCTCTTCGGCGGATCGGGTCGAGTCCCTCGCCTAGTAACTCGGCAGACTAAGCCTCGGCAGGCTACACCCTCGAAGAAGAGAACACCTCCGGCCAAAAACTCCAAAGGCACCAGCTAAGAAAGCGAGGAAAGTCATTCCGGACGTGCTACTCGAACACGAGGTTTCTCCTGAAGTTCTGCTTGCTCCGGGGCTACTCGGCAACCTATTCGGCCTCGGCGGGCGATAGACGAGTCAAAATCATGCGAGAAGACTCAATCGGTGGAGAAGGTTGTCTCCGGCCGAGGAACCTGTAGAAGTGGAACAAGGGGATGCTGCTTGAAGCACATAGCGAGGAGATTCGGCGTCTTGACCGCCCCCTCTCGGTTCCACCACTCGGCGGTGTGCCTCCTGCGAGACTCGGACGTCTCCCATAGACTTGGAATCCGAGACAGCATCGAAGAAGAGACAATTCGGACGGAAGCTTCGGTGATCATATCAGAGCATCCGAGAGATTCTTCAACGAGATTCCGAGCTTCTTGAGTACTACGATCCGTTGCTCATTGCAAAATCAGCAAGGCTCCACATGTTCTTTGCGATTTTAGGAGTGGCCCCATCTACAACGACTAGTACTCCACTACTCCGCCCGGCGGCTTCATGAAGAAGAATTGAAGTTGAGGGAGCAAATAGGCTACTACGAGCCTGCGACCTCGGTACCATGGAGAACCTTAGAGGCTGCTATGCGCGATGATACATGACGAGCGGCTAGCTACAGGCTCGGCACCCTCGAGATGGATTAGACCACGATGGTCAAGATCCGCTGATGATTCGGGCCTTGGAAAGCCGATGAGGAAAATCCACGGGACAAAGATACACATGCTACTTGAACAAGCTCAACCTCCACTCCGTATCCTTGGACTGCGAAGTCCACTGGCTGGTGCTTCGTCCTCGGCGAGCCCGCTCGGCTCTTGCTTGGAGTCGACTTACGAGCGGCGCCCGGCCCAACTTCCAAGAGATCTCGATCCGTAGCAAAAGCTCTCACCGCTCGGGGAATCCGAGAATCGAGCTCTTGCGAAGGGCGTCCACAAGGTGTGGAAACGGTGCGCTAGCCACAACCAATGAGCTACGGGGGTGAAAACATCGGTATCTACATCGGCCGCCCCTGTTGTCTACGAAATTGTATCAGAAGCTTTGGCTAAGCGGCGAAGCGGTTTGATGATCAGCTCGGGAATCATTCGGGAAGGACAAGCCAAACTTCTCGAAGCATTCCGGGGCTTCAATGTCCACTCATCTTGAGTCCTTCTTGAACAAGCCCGGACCACGGAGATCGACTTGACAACATTCAACCGGTCGTGGAGGATAAGATTTACGAGAAGGCGACGGAATTCAAGGCGACGGTGACCTCTCCCATAAGCAATACTCGGAGGAGCCGACTAATGAGAGGAATGAGCTGCACTTGGCGACAAAGATCCATGATGATCGGGACGAAGCGTCCGCTGTCTACACACGCCTAGACAAGAAGGTACTCGTCCCTACCCGGCCTGTAATTGATGATGCCAAAAAGGGGGAAGGAAAAGAGAAGAGTACGGAAGGAAAAGAGAAGAGTACGGAAGGAAAAGAGAAGAGTGCGAGAAGCCGACCCCTACCAAAACTACGCCAAATTACTTAAGGGGACGGCTTCACCGAGATCGAGAAAAGACCAAGTTCGTGGCGAGATAAGCGGGACTCGGACTCGGACTCGGACGGAGGGTAAGGCCCGGGGTGTCTTGGGCTGCGAGCACGGCGAGGCCGGCCCCAGTGGCTCGGGAACCCCGGGCTACTCATGCAGCCCGGACTCCGATTGATTTTATCAAGGAGGTTGCGAGTATCTTTGGCGAGGAAGAGTCGAGAAGAGGAAGAGGCTCCTCTCCCTCCACTGTTCGGGGAAAAGGCAAGAAAGTGCTAATTCTCCCAACCCCTCCGGCCCAAGAAAACGAAGAGATACATTTCGGTGAGGAGGAGGCTCAAATTGCATCCGATGAGAAGGCGGCAAGGGAGATTCTTTGAAACGGAAGCTGCTAATAAACCAAAGTCTAAGCCTATCAAAGGAAAGACAAAATCTCCGGCTCGAGGAGGAAGAAAGCCTGCTAGGATACCTCCAAGGAAGCGATTATCGAGGATGAAGAAGATAGGGAGAAGGAGAAGGAGCAAAAGCGGCAAAGCGGCGAGAAGCGGGGGTACGTCGAAAAGAAAAATCAAGTACCCCTGCTTTGAATACGAAGACATTCCTCGAGAAAGCCGGCTGAAGCCCAAGATGATGAAATTGAGGCCATATTCGACCAAATGAACGAGATACCTATACAGAGGCAAAGAGGTTAGACAAGTTCGGGTGCCGGAGACGAGAATGCGGGAGCGGACCTTGAAGCGGCGAGGAAAAGGGCGAGGAAGAGGCCGGTGAGAGTACCTTCAAAAGGCGATATTCCTTATCGATACGAAGGTTCGGGAAGCCGGTGATCCGAAATCGCACGAGATGGCCAAAGACGGGCATTGGATACTGCTCATTTCACTCGAGAGATGGGAATCGGCAAAGATAGAGTTCATCAAGCGAAATTATTTACGGAGGTTACGGCCCGACATGACTAAGGGGCGATGCTTGCACGAGAATGGATGATGATAAGTGAACACGATCTATACATATACTTGCATAAAGCCGTATGCGAAGGTATAGAAGTCGGTGTTCGGAGCCCGAGAATCATACCTCCACCTAGAAGAAATGATGACTCAATCCACTTTGGGGTAATAGAAGGCTGAAGTGAAGTATCTTTGCATCAAAGAGAGGCGAACGAAGATGAGCCGGCGAGACTTTCTTTGCATACTTGAAGGCGAGGAAGAACACATACCGAATGTATGGAGTGCCGGCTGCCGGAGACGCAATCTCAAGGATTCATGGACGGGATCAAGCGGTTTAAGGGCTCCTAGGCTTAGTTACGATCTTCCTAGCTTAGCAAGATTTGTAATTGTGCGATACGAATAACTCATATATACAAATCTGTTTTTGGCTCTGACAACCACTTGTTGTCTATTCAGCCGTGTTTGTATTATGCTTTAACACTTAGAATCACTGAAGTGATGACTGACTCACACACTCACTCTATTTACTTTCTTGTCAGTTTATTACTTTGTTAGATTCTGCTAGTCTAGTTTCTATGTAATGGAGGAAATTGTGTTTTGCCCTATTTTCTCAGTAGTGTAGAACTGCTGGAACAACTCCGCTGATCCTACCTGTAATATTGTAAGGAGCTCTGTTTCTATTAGTTTAGTGTTAGCATAGATGATAGGTTTTGGCATCATCAAATAGGGGGAAATTGTTGGGTGATGATTCTGTCCTCAGCATAGTCTTACTTGGTGGGAAATGATTCTATCTTCTATACTGAACCATGCTCAGCAGCCTAGTGCTCTGATTGTTGAGAAGATTTGAAGATCCCAAAACCCTATCTGATTGGTGAACCATTCCGTTGTAATCGTTATTTGTCTCTGAGGTTTTAGACTCAGTAGACACTCTGCTCTGATCAAGGCACTCAGTAGATTATCTGCCTTAACACCAGAAGTAGAAAACTTCGGTATCTTGGACTCGGCGGGAGCGATATGCGAAAGAGTCGGTGGAGGCCGAACTCGGCTGGAGCGGTTCACGAACTTAGGGCGATCTTCGGTAGACTTTCTTCGGCTATCTAACTACGAATACGGGATCGGGACTCGGCATCGGTAGACAGTCTTACGAGCGTCGAGATATTTTGAAAGACAATCAGCATTGTCATATACGAGGAAGAGAGAAGTCGGCTTCGGTTTGCCTTGAAGTGCATGCTTTGTCTCAACTACTCCTATCCACCTCGACGAATGACAAGAACACACGTGTCTTCTCACCTGCTAAAGCTGCAGTCAACCCTTTACCTAAAAAGGTGGGAAAGCACACTGTTACCTACTTCAAAAAGAGCCGTTTGCTACCAAAAGAGAGAGAAAGAAGAAGATCGTCTCCAACGGATCTTTTCCAATCTCTGCTCTATAAATAGAGGGACTTCTCAAGGAGAGAAAATGCGCATAAGCTTAAAAACGACGAAATCAAATACAAGCATTAAAACGAGCTAGAACCAAAAAACCCTAAGTCTTCCGCAAGAATTTGAAGATCTATCTCCGGCGAAAGACTACATTCTCAGCTCATAGGGAACCAAGCTAAACTGTTAGAAGAGCCTCTAGTATCCAAATCGACGATACACGAACCTAAAGCTTATTTCAGCTGTTTGTCGATCTAGAAGCCACTCTCTCATTCCCTATCCCTCTAACCCTAAGCTCAACCGAATATACTTATAGCTTAGACGAAGGAGTTCATATTTGAACCCAATCCTTATTGTAAAAGGACTCCTTCATAGTTGGAGAAGTTTGTCAAACACTTTAGTTTGATGCGCTTTGTAAGCGGGACTTGCTCGGTATAATCCCCAAGCCACGGCCTTGTCCCGTGCACAAGGCGGCGAGACTAACTCGGTATAATAAATAACCTCCCGAACTTTCGGGACAGTGGACGTAGGATCGATTGATATCCAGAACCGCTTTAAAAATCCGTGTCTTGTTATTGCTTTCGATTCTTGTTGCATCGATTTTCTTGTTCATGCGAAAATCTTCTTTAAAATCATACAAGCTTGTCTCGGCCTCTTGAGGCTGTCTACTTCTTTGGCCGAGACTTGCATAAAACAGTTTTCCACTCAGCGATTAGGGCCTACACTTTTCCGCACCGCCGAACTCTACTGTTTGATACGGGATTCGATTCGGTCGGCTAGCGAATCTCGGTAGAGTCGAGACTCTTTGCCACACACGATTGAGAACAACTATTTGGTCTGCTTGAATTATTGATACGGCACTTTCACGAACAGGGCATTCGTGTTCGAAGTTGAGAAAATCGGATTCAGGTGTATTCACCCCCCCCCTCTACACCTGACCGTACACTCGGGACCAACACCAGCATCAGGTGTTCCTCTCAGATAGCGCATAATCTTTTTAGCTGAGTCGAGATGACTTCGCTTGGGATTCGCTTGAAATCTTGCGCATACACCTACAACATAAGTTATGTCAGGTCGGCTAGCTGTTAAATATAATGAAGAACCAATAATAGCTCTATAATCAGTAGAGTTAACAGAAGCTCCCTCTTTGTCTAGATCGATTTTAAAATTCGTATTCATGGGGATTTTGGGTGGCTTCTTTGGAGTCGCGGTCGAATCTCTTGAGAAGGTCTCGAGTGTATTTGGCTTGATTGATGAAGATTCCTTCGGGTGATTGCTTCACTTGAAATCCGAGGAAATAATTCATCTCTCCCATCATGGACATCTCGAATTTCTCTTTCATCATATTCTCGAAGCTGGCGACATATGATCTCGTTTCTGCACGGTAGAAAATGATGTCGTCCACGTAGATTTGCACCGGTAGGATGTCATCTCCCGACTTTATGTTGAATAGGGTGCGATCTATGTCCCCTTACGAAAACCTTTATGAAGTGGAAAGTCGATAGGGTATCATACCAAGCCACGGGTGCTTGTTTTAACCCATCTAGAGCTTTCCTAAGTCTGTACACACGATGTCCCTGCTCGAAAGCCGGGCGGTTGTTCCACGTAGACTTCTTCCTTCGATACGCCGTTCGGAAAAACCGACTTTACATCCATCGATAGACTTTGAAGCCTTGATGTGTTGCATAAGCTAGGAATAGACGAATGGCTTCCAATCTAGCGGCCCGGAGCGAATGTTTCATCAAAGTCAATTCCTTACACTTTGTTGTATCCCTTTGCAACTAGTCGTGCTTTATTTCGACAATGACGTTGTTTTCATCTCGCTTGTTTTTGAAGACCCACTTGGTACCCAATGACATGCGATGTCCAGGTCCGTCTACAAGCTCCCAAACTTCGTTTCGAACGAGGCTGGTTCGGCTCTTCTTGCATGGCGATGATCCGGTCGGCATCATTAAGTGCGTCCTCTATCGGCGAGGTTCTTACGTAGACAAGAAACAAGAATATAGTGAGCTTTCGCCTTGATTAAATCTAGATCTTGTTCTTATCGTTCTTTGATGGATCTCCAATGATAAGATACGAAGAATGAGCATCTAGCTATGATCGTCGAGTCGGCTTCTTCTTGTGATACAACTTCAGCGAGAATCGGTAGGAGTGTTAGGCATTTCGGTAATCTTGTTGTGAGATTGCAATATTTCGGTAAGAAGGTTAGGATCATTTGAGTTTCCGGGTTCGGGGGCATTTAGCTCGGGAACATTAATCGTTCCCCACGAGTTTATATTCTCGGTAGAGGTCTCGGTTACCACTGGGGCTTCCTCATCGGCCGATGTTACTGTTGTTGATTACGTTCGGGAGAATCAACTAGGTCGGCTACGTCATTGTTGGTTGAGTACGAGTTTGTTCATTGTCGACTCATCATCCCAACAATCTTTGGATCTTTTTAGCTTCATCGGTAAGTCCAAGATCCCGTAGCTTCTTTGCGACATCATCGGTATTTAGCGTGTATCTTCCCTGTTCTCGGTAACAAATTCATCAAAAACAACATGAGGGCTTTCCTCCACACAAAGAGTCAGATAGTTAAAGACTACGAAGGCTTTTCTCGACTCGAGAGTATCCTAAGAAAACTCCTTGATCGAGATTTGCTATCAAAAACCTTGGTGATCTTTCCCATTATTGTGGATAAAGCGAGGACAACCAAAAAATATGAAAATGAGAAATAGAAGGAATTCTCCCTTTCCATAGTTCATATGGTGTCTTCATGTGTTCTTTGAGTGAGTAGTGAGCGATTACGAGTGTAGCGGGGCGGTGTCGGTAGCATCGGCCCGAACTTCGAGGGTAGTCCGGAATGCTGCGAGGAGCGTTCTTGCTTTGCTTTTTTGAGTGTTACGTTCTTTCGTTCGGCAAGTCCGTTCTGAGGGGGTGCGAGCGGTGATGTCTCGTGTTTAATTCCCTCTTTATCGCAGTATGTCTTAACTGCGAGTTTAGAAACTCTGTTCCTCTGTCAGAGCGAATTCTTTGAATCTTGATGTCCTTTTCCACTTGAGCTTCTTCGGATTGGCCGACTCGGTTTGAACATCGGATTTATTGGCGATGAAGATAACCCAGTATATCTCGAGTAGTCGTCAATAACAACGAGGGCATACTTCTTGCCTCTTATAGTCGGCTGGAGGCGGCCCGAATAGGTCCGTGTGCGGCGGTTGAAGGATTCCATCGGTGGAAGGTGACGGAATAGGTGGATTGCTACTCTTTGTTTGCTTTCCCTTCGGACATGCTTCACAATTTACTGTCTTTAACGAACGATTCGTTGGGTAGTCCTCGACTTTGGAGTTCTTGGCTAGCTTGTTCATGGTCTTGAAGTTCGGGTGGTTGAGTCTCTTGTGCCATAGCCATCCCGACTTGTCACCAGATTTTGTGCGTGCCCGTAAGCAAGCCTCGGGTTACGCGGTTTTCGATCTGCCGCAACATAGATGTTTTTCCTCCGCGATCCCGATAACCTTGTTTTCCTTGTAGATTTATCAACAACATCACGAAACCGGCGTCAAAGATAACTCGTTAAGATTATCACGAGAATTGGTGACGAGAAAGGAGATTATGTTGAAGTCCTTCAACATATGTTACTCTTTAGGCCCCGAAAGCAGTCCCAATGTTCGGCGTTCCGTATCCCCTTGTGTAGCCTTTAGAGTTGTCTCCAAACTCATTGCGGGACCATCTTCTTGTACATAGTTGGTTAGCGAGGCTCTTCGATATGTCGTGTGTCTTGAGCATTGCTTGTCCACTATCCGTGGGTCCTTATGCACGCAAAACGAAGCATCTTTAGGTACCCTTTGGTTCAGTTGGGTCCTTCTTGGTTAGTGGGTGATTTCGGAACCCAAATCTGTCTCGGGACCTTAGAAGTTTGAGACTTCTTCTTCTGAACCTTGTCAGCTTTCTTCTCCACAGGACTTGGAGATACTGACTTTCTGCTGATGATTTTGGGTTCAGGCGCTTTCTTCTTGTGAATCTTAGCGCTTCTCCTGACCCTGGGCTCATAGTAGTACGAACCGTCTTGGCCGGATGCTCAAACGGTGGCTTCTTATGCTTGTTACGCCCATCCCGACCTTCTTGGTTCCCCCGAGTTCGATCTCGGTGTCACGGGGCTGGAACCTTTGGTCAGTTGTTTGTTGCTGCTCGGCTGAGGTGCGATTACTTTCTGTTTGTTCTTCGCCTGAGGTGTGGTGTCAGCAGCTTGCACCTTTCCTCTGACGAACCTATCATCTAGTGCTTCTGAGCTTTTGGAGGTAGAAGCTTCATGTGTAGCCTAGGCCTTCTTTCACAGCAGTTGGCCGTTGTGCTCTGAGCATGCTTTCTAGTTTCTCCTTTGCTCCCAGGTATTGTTCAGTCATCAGTTCTCTCCAGACCTCATCACTTCTCCTGAGAGAATCATAGTCCTTCTGTACGTTTGAGAGTTTCTGACTGAGTTGGGCTATTTCAGTCTCTTTCTCCAAATTGTCCTTAGTCGGGGCGAGATCCGAGTCTCTTGAAGGCGAGACTTAGTCATAAGAGATTCGATCTCTTCCTTGAGTCTCGCAACTAGATCCACTGACTCGGTAGAGACTGACAATCGAGAAGAAAGTCTCGATTCTCGGCCTTTACTGTTCTAGTTCTGGATGGTTCTGCTTGAACTCTCTGCTCGGTGATTTTGTTCCTCTAGCGGGTCGTCATATGCTTGTACTATGTCCATAGGGTCATCCGAGACCGAGCAAGTGTCGTGTGTGTTGTGTGAAGAGGAGGTTATATTAAGTTTAGAATTTACCTCGGCCTCTTCTCAGGCCATCGAGACACTTTGTTGGTGATTCCTTAGGAACCTTCTCTCCAACTTCAACACCTACGAATGCAGCTTCATCCTCAGAAGAGTACATGAATGTATCCTCTTCAATTGAGTTGTCGGATATCTCTCCGGCTATGTAGGCCTGCCTCTTACGGGGCGAATTTATCTCTTCGGCTTTGCCGTTACGCTCTTTGAGCGGTGAGGAGTTCGAGACGGTCGTGCGATAGTGTCCCTCGTTCTTGCGGTTGTAACACGTGGATGTTCTGCTTTTTTTTTCCGGTTGAAACTTTTTGGTGGACTAGCAACGAGCTCCGTGTTCTGCATTCGGTAGAAGTGTTAGATTCTTCCCTTTTTGAATATTCTTTCTTACCGGGGGGAGAATCTACGTGATATTTCTTGACTTTCGACTCTCTCCTTTTCTCTTTGGTATTTGAGAGCCATCAGTGCGAGCTAGTCAGTACCAGACATTTCAGATGTCTTTGTATGCTGCGGCGGCTCTCTTGCCTTCTTTGGAAGAAATCTTTTTGCCTCCAGTTTTGCTGACTATTGCCTTGACGGCATGATCGATTTGAGTGTCAGCTGGAGCACTGGAACACTTCTGAGATAGACTATGCTCAAATTCCTCCGTCTTTAATTATGAAAATATAACATCAGGAGTTAGAGCATTAAGATCAGAGCGACGTAAATAAGTAGCAAAAGGAAGCCACTTACGTCGGGGTAGCGCTCCAATGATCTTTGTGTTCATCTCTTTGTTTGAGAACACCTTTCCCGGCCCATTTATCACATTGACTTGATTCGTAAATCGGCGCTCGGCTCGTCAATGGTTTCACTTTGGGCTCCATCGCAAAGGCTTCGAACTTTTGAAGCTCTAATTCGAGCTTGTTTTCTTTAATCTGAGGAGTTCCTTGGCTCAGTACAGCCAGAGCGTCCCAAAGTTCTTTCGCCGTTTTGCAGTCCTGTACCCTCCCGAGGTGTGAGTCGGCTGGCGTTGTCGGTATAGCATTTCGTGCGACGCGATCGAGGTTATGCGGCTTTTTCTCTTCGGGCGTGAAGGCGGATTTGTCCTTGGGAACCTTCGGGCCGACACGAGCACCTTCACCTTCCACCCAGCGGCCGAATGCTTGTCATCATTGGAATGATGGGTCCGGTCACCGATACGTCGGTCGTCTTTGTCGTGCGGGGGCGTAAGGTGTGCCTCCATTCTTACACGCCCATACCGTGAAGTTCTCTATTGAGAACATCGGCACCATCCACGATACGACATGTCGGAGCATTATGTGTACGAGTATAAGGATGAATGAAGAGATGCTTGTGCGGAGAAAACATTTTCAAGGATCGGTTCGAGAAGACCGGTATTTGAACGGGTGGTCGGTTGAACACCGTGCGCTCTGATACCAATTGTTGGTCAGGAGACAAATATCGAGTGTAGAGGGGGGGGTGAATACACACTGAGTACCGTTTCTTTTTCTCGGTGAAGGTCGGTGAAGGCCATTGGTTGCAGCCCGATGAACGGTGCCAAATAAACCTTCGATCACGGGACCAGTGAGTCGGCCTGCGAGCTCTCCTACCGACTTTTGTCATTACTTCGAAACTCGGTCGGAGACTTAAGTGTGCGGATAATTGTGGGGCTCGGAGTTTGTCTCTTTTTGAAAACGTGTTTTCGCAGATTAAATTCTTTTCTTTGTGCGATTTTAGAAATACGTTTTATGCAAACTTATGATTTTCAAAGGTTTGTATGCAATAAAAGCAGTAAAGAACACAAGCGGTTTAACGTGGTTTGGATACGCAAGATCCTACGTCCACGGTCTGACGAGAAGCGGGATAACTTGTTGATTAGTACGAGCAAGTTTCGGCAAAGGAAGCGTGCGGGATAGATCCTTCTAAGTTATAGTCCTTAGCGACTTTACAATTCAAACCTAAGTTCGAAAGGGAGCGAAAACAGTTCTCAGCCGATGAAGGAGTTCTTACAATAAGAACAGTTCACTAAAAATGAACTCCTTCGAATCTAAGCTATAAATGCGACAATGGGCTTAGGTAGAGAAGAAAGGGATCTAAAGACTCACAGAGAGAAGAACCACAAAAATATTCTAGTAAATGCGGATTCTTATTTGGATGTTCGATTGAGTTGCTTAGAGTGTTTGAGAGCTTGAGCAATTTCCCTTTTTAATTTCGTGTTTCGCGCTAGTGGAGCTTCGAAATCTTCTCTATTTATAGTTGTGAGCTATAGCATATGTCCGTTGGAGACGACGATGCCACGTGTCACATGCTTCCAAAGAAAATGGCCATTAATTCGAACTTGTTGCGGCGGGACGAGTTAATTACGGTACATGAGAGCAACTTTGCTTGTTTGGAGCGAGTAAGGCGTTGTCGGCTTCTCATTGGTCGAGGTTTGTGGTTGGTGAGAATGTCGGAGTTGGCCGTTCAAACAACCTCGTATGATCTTCTTTGAACTTTCGAAAAGACTTAAGTAGTTGGGTCGCTTTTACGTCGGATACGATGAAGCGCAAAGTCTCTGTCTTCTTCGGCCCGAGTCCGCCGATAAGGAATGTAACCACGAGTAAGTCGGTGGCGGCTAACGAAGGTGCTTGGGCTTGCATGAGTTCTTCTGGCGATGACTTATCGAGTTCTTTGGATTGGCTTCTGCGAGGTCTACTCGGTGATGGCGAAGAAGCATAGCGATTACAGCGATGACGTAGGGTTACGAAAAGTATCTTCGACAGAAGATCAGTTCAACAATTACCTCGTACAGGACTTAGACAAGAATATAAAAACGATTACAACAAGTCTAACCTATACATCAGCTAATCCTAACGACACACTGAACTACTGATATCAGCTCGGTTTTGGGATCTTCATTTCCATAGTACTACTATGATTTCCCCCAATTTTCTTTTAACCACGAACAGCTGAGTATCATCTACTGACTTATATCCAACACTTTATGTTGATGATTTATCGGCAATTGGTTTAGTTATAGTACTGGTGTTATTATGCTGTTGTGTTGATGATATTATGCTATTATGTCCCCTGTTGTTATTGCTATTATCTGTCCCCTGTTGTTGTTGCTATTAAGTTGTTGATGATGCATTCTGCTGTACTTGATGCATTCTGCTGTGCTATTCTCCTGATCATATTATGCTATTATGTCCCCTGTTGTTGATGCATTCTGCTGTGCTATTATCCTGATCATATTATGCTATTATGTCCCCTGTTGTTGATGCATTCGACTTTGGTGTATTGTGTTGTTGATGCATTCTGCTTCGTGGTATTGTGAACAACTTTGGTCATCTACAAAAGCATATAGCATATAGTATTCCTATTTTATACATGGTCATCTACAAAAGCATATACTATTCCTACACAATACTTGGTTTCTAAACAAAAAAAACATCTATATTTTTCAAGTCTTTTCAGCTTAACAAAAAAACATCTATATTTTCCAAGTTCATTCATCTACCAACTGTCCAATCATCCACATTTAGGCCCAACCTCTCCCTTAGCTCTTCTATATCTGTTAGGGTTCCATTTTCCATCATATAGTTGATGCATTCTTCTGCCAAAGTGTTGGGAACTTCCAAATCCTTTGGTAGTGCATCCAATCTTATTAAGCTGTCCTTCTTTAGGTGTGGGATTTTGTAGCTGTTGCTGCCTTTAACCTTCATAATTTCAATCATACACCCTTGTAAGCTCAAAAAAACTTTGTTAAGGTTCACAGGTGATAGTTGTTCAAATGAAAGAACAACTGAACTAATGAGTTGGTCCACATTATAGCTTGCTGTTTCAACTTGTATACTTTGAATGACTCTAAAAAACCCTAGATCAAGGACATTAGTGTCAGGGCTATTCGGTGGCTGAGAAATCAATCTAATATCAAACCCTTCCTTATTGGCTGCCTCTCTAAACTGAATATCACTGCCTTTGATGTGGGGCTTCGCATTATCTTGTTGTATAAAGATATGTTTGCTGGCATGTTTTGGCCACTTTTCTCTAATAGCTGGGAGTATCTGTTATTATTAACATTACTTAGATATGCTCTTAACATTAAAATACAGTCTGAACTTAGACAATGCAGTGAACATTATAATGCAGTCTGAACTTAGACAATGCAGTGACAGTTTCAGAAGGAGTTAGATATGCAGTGACAGTTTGTTACAATAGTTACATATCAGAACTGTACCAGAATATAGATATAAAATGAATTAAAATCACAACAGTTTCTTACATTGCATTTCTGCTTACTGCTCTAATTCTACATATGTGAAAACATACAATTTTCTATTACATGTGAAGCATACTTCATTACATTTCCATACCTGATTTATTAGGCAGGCTTTAGTGACTTCTTTGGTTATAGATGGGATTGGTTGAGTCTCCAATGTACCTGCTGGTCTATTTTTGCGTTTCCTTTTTGCTGCAACTTGTTGAGTGAAGGGAAAATCTAACAAGTGGGCCAAGGAGATTAAGTCTTAAACACAGCCGCCTAAATTCCCGCGCCCATTGGAAACGCGTCGTTTCCAATGGGACGGAGGGAGTATTTTATTTGAAAAAAATAGTTTAAATCTAATTTAAAAACTGGATGAATTGGTTCCTGAAACTTTTATTTCGTAAATGTCAATATGACTAATAATTGACTAACTTAAAACTTAACAGAAGAACCAATTCATCCAAATTAGCAAACATTTGGGACAAATAAACTAAAAAGAAAAAAGATTATGGACCAATTTATCCAAAAAAACAAATAAAAAGTTTGACATTGAAAAAAACATAGCAAAATGAACATAGAATTAATGATAGAATAAAATATTCATCACTCCGTATCTTTTTGGCGTTTGATGTAGGGGTGTTTGCAAATGCTTATTTTAATCACTTATCTATTTATTAACTACACATAAGAAGTTTTTTAGAGTTTGGAAAATCTGCTTACTAAAGTAGCTTATCTAAAATTAAGAAATTAAACTACTTAATTAAGCAATATTTTTTAGCATATATTGAGATGTTTTTGGTGCTTAAAGCACCATAAAACCCGAAACTACCGAATATAGCTATTTTTTTTTTTATCATTGACGCCAAACACCTATTGCTTTTGCTTTAAAGCAATTATTTTCAACTTTAAGGAAAAACAAATATAATGTGCTTGTAATAAGCTTTTACAAACACCCATAATACTCAAATAGGTAAATAAAACACAATTATGTCCAATGGTGAAGGCCGGTGCCGGAGAAAAAGCCGAAGATTGGGGCGAGAATGACCTTCTTTATCCACTGGTGCAATAGATGGGTTCCTCTGGACCTATCTTATGATTAGGAACAGGTCAATGTGGACTTCATCAAGCGCTTCTATTTTAGGCGGTCTGGGGAACATACATGAGAATAAAAAACCGAGACGAGATATTTGCTGAATTATTTAGACGTAGAGCTTTCAAGCTATATCTACTAATCAAGGATCTCGCTGAAAAGGATAAGCATGAGATCAAATGCCCATAGCCCAGATTCTTGAAGGTACCTATCGCATGACAAAATTCAAAATTCGGAGTTGACTTCTCGAAGATTGGGACTGAGTTTTGAAAGCCTGCAATGAGAAGAAACATACAGATGTCGCCAATAATCATGAGAAGATAGTCAATATGAGCGAGACTTGTGTGCTACTCCTACGAGCTGAAACCTGACGATGTACCGATGAGAAGTTTAAGAAGATCATGTTGGAGTTGAAAAGACTCATCGACCCATGAATAATTCGATTGAAAAGACTCATCTAACCCATGAATAATTCGAGAAGAAGTACCGCATCAAGGCTGAACCTGAGTAGTCTTCGAGGTTATCTTTGTAATAGATCGAGAATAGCTCCGTACTTAATCGAGTTTTTAATGGAGGTGATTCTATTCTTTTGACTTGAAAACAACAACTCTTTGTCAGGACTCTTATTTATTTACTTATCGGCCCTTCATTAACCCTTAAATTTCTTATTCTAACTTGTGTCGAGATGAACTTAGCCTAAGTCCGTTTTCGAGGTTAGAATAGGATTTTGGCCTCATCAAAAAGGGGAAATTGTTGGGAAATAATATAAGTTTTGAATGATCCCAAACCCCTATTAATTGAGGAACCAGTCTGATGTATTTACTAGGATTGTTTCAGCACGTTTCTGTAGTCAGGCTGAATATTTTTATTTTCAGATTAGGTTGTTCAGAGTGTGATAGATCAGCATATGGAATCAACTAAGTTTAGCCTTCGAGTTAATTCAACTTAAAATTTCCCCCTTTATCAGTACTATCTACATATCTTACAATTTCCATCTATAATAAGAACTATGCAGTAACATCGATTGACTAATATCCTACATATCCCCCTAACAATGGTCTCCTTGACAACTGACTCCTATTCCTACAGGAAATATGTTAGGCCTTTATAAAGATGCTTTTCTAGATTGCAACAGTTAAAATGAATGGATATGAACAATAATCTGAGAGCAAAGAAACAGTAAATGGCACCGATTTATAATGGTTCAAATTCACAAAATCCTACGCCTACTCTTCTGCTTTCTCGGCAGGAATCCACTACTGGATACTCTTAGACTGACGAGCATAGATCAATACAATCAACAAACAATCTATCAATCTAACCAACTATCTATAAATCTATCAAATAGCTTCTTTCTAACATGATATAAGGTTGAGTTGGGTTTGTTAAACAGCGAGAGTATAAAACACTCTCTACTCCAAGCTTATGATGAGTAAGCTAGAACACTTTTCGTTGTGTTCTTACATTATTTTTCGATCATGATTAATTTTAATGGGATTTAATAAATGTTAGGTCTTTCATGTTAAAAATATAGAATTTTTAGGTTATGTTTACTATTTATTTGTTAATTTCTTCCTTCATGTGCCAGATCTTTTGTGAACATGTATGTATATTGGAAAACAAAAGTTTTCATGTTACTAAGAAAAGAGTTATTGATCATGATAATTTTTATTGTGATGGAACATGTATTATGTTGTTCATGTTCGAGATCTATTATTTTTAAAACAAAATTTTTATGATTTAATTAATTTATTTCATGAATTGTCGAATTACTAAATGCACGAATGTATTGTCAATAGAAGTAAGATTATGTTGAATATACTTAATTTAAAATTGCATATTAATAAGTAGATTATGTATAATATAGATTATTTGATTATTCTGACCTATGTCCTTTTATGAGTTATATGAATTATTGATGCATACATAACATTTTTTGCACAAGCCACTAACATAATTTTTCATGTTAGGAAATACCGCAGGATTTAATTATTTGATATCCATAGTTTTCATTCAAAGCCGAGGTCAAGGTGTGGAATTATTCTTACACTATAGTTATCCTTATTATATTTTATGTTCGATATTTATGATTTAATGTTAGGCATGAAAAGGAAGGATCGAAGTTGATCCGCGATCAGAGTTGATCACTACAAAGGTTTGTGGTCGAAGTTGACCAGGATCGAAGTTGATCCGTTTAAATGTTAGAGTCGAAGTTAACTCGGTGGGTGTGACGACGTAATTCTTATATGTTCTAATTTTCCATAATATTTGGTATATTATATAGTTTGGATAAGTGAATTCCCCACTAAGTAGTCAAACTCATCCTTATCATTTTAACATTTTTCGGGAAATGGCTCGACCGATGCGTAGAGGTAGTGGTGATGATGGTCAAAAGAAGGAAAAAAGACTTCAAGAGTTCTATATATGCATTTGTAGTAAAAATCAGTCATGTTTTGAAAAAAATAATATTGCATTTCTTTATTTTAATTAATGTATGAAAGTCTTCCGCTGAAATTAAAATGTATTTTACAAGTTTAACGGACCACCCAAAGGAACAATTGCCAAGATCCAAGGACAAGGACACGGACTAGGGCCGGGTGCGCGGTGCGCGGCGCGCCGCGTGTGAGATGGTCAAGGACACGGACTGGAACCGGGGCCGAGTGCGCGGCGCGCCGCGCCGTGTGTGAGACAGTCAACAAAAAGGCTCGCGCGCATGAGCATGTGTGGACCAATTCCACCACATGTCACTTAGTTATCTCTTACAAAGTGGTAGAGACTTAAATACTATAATAAAGTTTGCACATTAATCAATGTAGGACATTGATTAATGTAATAACCCTCCCAATCCCGTACAAGGTAAGTTTCTCCACTTTTGGTAATATTTTAATTTTGTCCCCCAAACTTTGAGCCACTATTTCTCACTCACCGAAAATCGGAATCGAGAAATTAAGCACACTATAATTATCTACATGAAACGTAGATCGATGTCATATATCTCAATTCATAAATTGAATATATATCGGGCTCGAAAAAGACGATTAAACGGGCTAAGTTTTTGCCCGAGTCAAATTAACATTTAATGCTAACTTAATTTTCATAATATCAATTTATATATATAATAAATATATAAGCCAATTTTCCAACAGAACTATCATAATTTGAACAACCTAATCTGGAAAAAACTATTCGGCTTGACTATACGAGACACGGCTCGGAGAATCATAGTAAGATACGTCGATTGGTTCATGATTAATAGGGGTTTGTGATCGTTCAAAACTTATATTATTTCCCAACAGGGGCATAGGAGTATAACTACAACATGTTATGCCGCCGAAACAGATTAGCGAACGGGTTGCTATCATGGTGGTATAAAATAATATTTTCAATTTTTATGCAGCGTGCTTAGAGAAGGGGCTTTTTGAACACTTAAGGTTGAGTTTAGCTGTTGTGGGTGAGGGGGATGTGATGCCTGAGAAGTCTGAGTCTGTTTCAAATGGGAATGTTGTAGATAGCAAAGATCTCACCAAGTAACTTGTTTTTAACGAGAATATCTTGAAGCTGGGGAAAAGAGGTGAAACAATACTTCATTGATGGAGTCGCCGCGTTAGGTAGTTCCTCAACTGTAGTTGGGATTTTAATCATCCTTTGCGTTGTGATCCCGTCACTGACATATTGTTCTTGCACTATGGAAACATTTGAGATCTTGTACTTCTTATTGAGTTTAAAATTTGCTGTCACCGCCTTTGACATCTTGCTTGAATGTGATCCTTTGCATCATGAAAACGACTAGTATGGTTTAATAAGTGTCTCCAATTGTTGTGAGCATGAGTTTCGGTATAACAAATAACGCTTTCCTAGAGGTGTGGATTTTACAATGAAAAATAGGCAAAGGAGCTAGTGTAGATTGCGTATTTATTATTCTTGAAGTGCCTATTCAATGCAAGAGTTATCTTTGCACATGTAGTTACTACAGAAAGAATTTCTTCCACAAACCAAAGTGTCTTTTTGTAACTGGACAGTTGCAGTTTAATCTCATCGTCGATGTCCTAATAAATATAAGAATGCTATCCACTATTAACAGTGCTAAATTAAAGCCTCTTTACGAGATTCCCCATTTATCACAATTGCATGAATGACCACATTTTCTATGATCGGCATGATTAAGGTAAAGTTTAAATTATATAGATAATCAGCTCTTGTTATGTGAAAGAAACATATAGCCGAAAGCATACTATTAATAACTAACATATAGCATAAGATATTTATTAGAGATACAATTAATGCACAAGTAAAAGCCTTTTTTTTTTGGTGAGCTACCCCTGAACTAGGTTTTAAGACTCAGACAAAGTTCTTCTAACACAACAAATTATTGCAGAAGGAAAACGACTCATATTTATGCCTCTAGCAATAGAAGCATGGTTATTTGAAAAGTTTCAAATACAATACTCAGAAACTAATCGAGGAGGAAACACGTATAATATTAGACCTGGTCATCCTAAAAAATGTTGTGTTGATATTTGGCACTCCATACATGTAACTCAGGGGTCATGTCAATAACTTTGACGGTGGTTCCAACTTTTTTTTTTTTTTCCAGTATGTCCGTCATGGATGGATAGTCTTCCATATCTGTTTGTAAAGTGTGGTTCCTCGAGCAAATATTAATTCCACGGTTGGTATCAGGAATCAAATAATTAGTGATTAAATATAGACACACATCGAAGGGTATTCTGTCATATTCATATAACCGTTTATACATCTGTTTTTTTGGCTGGGGTTTCTTCCTACAATTAAAAAGGTACCTATCATCTTTCCTCACATTTTTTTTTTGGACGACGAAAATAACCCACAGCCATTATTGAAGTAAGATTTGGGTAAGCTCGGTTCGCGTGCGATAGCATGCTCAACCAAACAGGAGAGTTAGCCACCCAGACTAACCATGGTGACGCAGTGACACATAGTAATTCGGTGGGATTTGAGCTCGTGATCTATCGGTCGGGCCACGCCTTCACCCTACGCCATCCCATGGGACAACACTCCTCACATTGTCAATATTGCTGGTGGCGCATAACCAAAAGCAGTTACTGCAGCGACACTTCGAAATTGGGTATCAAATCAAACAATTCCAGTGTGAAATTACTGAGTTCACCACTGATTCACGATCGAATAAAAGTAAAGTCAATATCTAATTGCATTTGGACGGATGATATTTGAAAGCGGTGATCTATCTAATATATAATCGCCTTGGTGCGAAGATATTTGAAGCGGTGCTCGATTGTACAACAAATTTCCGCCGTATTCATGAAAGTGGAATAAAAGATCGAGTCTTGAATTTCCGCCGTATACGCCAAAAATCATTCTCAAGTTGTGCGAGTTAAGAGTATAGCGAAAAAGATTGTTAAAGCTAATTGGCTAAGGATTTCGGAAAACTTTCACAAGTGCCATCTACGCGAACTACAACAAATTTAAGGACTTATGGCCAAAATCGTGAATATTTCGTGAAAATAAGGGTATTTTGGGGAGTTATGCAAAAAAAATATAGTAGGTGATATCGCTAATTGTAGGTATAGGTAGATAAATAAACAAAAGAAATTACGTAATGTGATGAAGTTTTATGCACTAGGCTGAAGCCCAACCGAGGCCCTACATAAAAGTCCATTACATACAATTTTAGTCCTTTTCATTTTTTACTAAGTGCTCAACACGTTGTACGGCGACTGATAATTTGTCAAAAAAGAAATGCGATAATTATATGATTGCTCACTTCATCTCCCAAAAAAGCAAATCAGTAAATCACAATTGGTTTGCACATTCGTTTGTTAGACGTTGCGTCTAGTTTGGTAGGAGATTTTGATTACTAGCTTGTTTGTGCATTAATTTCAAAATACACCGTTAATTTATTGCAATTTAAATCTGCCATGTAATTCCTAATGTTTCAAAAGAAAACAATATGATAGTTATTGTATACCGCACATATTCGAATATTATCAACAAAAAAGAATTTCACAATTATTACTCTTGAAAAGATAAATAAAAATATCTTTTTTTTTTGTGGTTGGCCTGCCATTCAACAATCACTAACTAGTTCATCCATAATGTATGATTTCAATCCTTACTTTAGAGTGCTTCCAAGTTCCAACCTTTTGTATTCAAATATATGTATACATTATATATATATATATATATATATATATATATATTATATATTCGTCTCTCCATCCAATATGAGATCCAATTACTAATGGTAAGACTTGATAAATTTTTGAGAAATTTCTCATGAGCGCGACTCCACATAAGACTCCCTCATAAATTTATTCAAGTAAAAAAATAGATAAATTAAATAATAAAAAAAAGAACTCAAACTAATTCTTTCTAAAAAATATTCATTCCGTCTTATAGAAAGTGTCTCTTTTTATGGGGCACAGAGATTAAAAAAATGATATTGTGTGATGTATATTGTTTGATTTTTTAAATTGTTAATTTTGGTCCACATATTATTTGTCTTTTTAAACCTTTTTATGAAACAAGACACTTTTTACAGAACGGCTGAAAAAAAAGGCAAAGACACTTTCTAAAACAAATTAGGACATAAAACCTCGGACACTAAATATTCCTCTGCGACATCCGACCGATAAAGGTCGGACGGTCAATTTTCCTCGGCTTCACTCAGTAGATCAAGGCTGATCCTACTGAATCTTCTTTCTAAGTCGGCTGAAGAGTGATCTTCTATTAAGTGCTTCTAGCTGCTGACTCGAAGACAAACACTGAGCTCAGACATAGCTCAGACAAACACTGAATGTTGGGAAAAGAAAGATTCCTTTGAACCAATTCCTTGGATCCCCTTTGGCCCTTCCATGTATATGCATGACTTCAGTTAACAAGTTTATCTTGACTAATCTATTGATAATATTTTTATTTGCTATCCCAAATTTAGTTGGATCCTAATTATTTTATCTTACATTATTTGGTGGTGGTGGTGGCAGTGGTTGGAGTAAATGATGATGGGGAATATAGATAGGTATGTTAATTGAAAACTTGATTCAAGAACCAAGTTAATATAGCTCAACATCCATTCTCCCTAAATTCTTCTCTGACTTATTAATTATACTTCCTCAGTTGTATAAAAGTGCCTTAACTACATGGGGCGCGAAGATTATATTGTTACTTTTAGGTTGTTAATTCTAGACCACATATTCTTTCTAAAACAAATTAGGACATAAAACCGTAAATCTTGGCTTATTCGTTAGAAAACAATTGAATTAGGGCTATGTTGGATTAAACCTTTTAAGGAGATTCACTGAATACGATTATTTTCGTACACTATAATATTTCAAAATTCTGTCGAATGCTAAACTTTTTTGTTCGTTACAAAGAAATCATAAAAATTACAGATTGAGTTAGTAAAAAAAAAGTACAACTACAACAAATATGCTAAGTAATATTGGAACTCATACGAAATAAAAAAATCTATAAAACACTTCCAGTTCCGGCATCATTCTTTTGAAATTTAGAACAAGAAAAATATAAATTCACGTTTTCCTCCTTAAAGAAAAGGAAGATACTACTCCATATTTATTCTTAAACTTAAGTCGGTTAAGCTAATTTGTCTTTTGCGATGGACAGAGGGTTCAATATGTTGTCGAGAATTAAAAATAATAAATAAATAAACAAACGAAAAAGTTAAAGCGAATAAATTTGTTATTGATCGATGTGAAGTTATATCGATATTATAAAAATTACCGTGGGCAGGTAATTTTGGAGCCAATCCAGGCAGCGTCGCGGGGCATGAATTGTCCCTGCCCCATTACAATTGATTTGTAGATCTCAACAATCATCCTCTCATCATACTCTTTGATCGGCCTCGCGCCGAATCCGGTAACTCCGTCTCCGGGAAATCCGCCGCCGAATTCGGTCCCCATCACCCGCGTGTTGGCAATCTTCATCATCATATTCACGTACGCATCTCGCAGTCCGAGGAGCAGCTTCTTCGGCGAGAACCGCAGCTTCAGCTTCAGCCGCCGCGTCAGCTTGATCCGCCAGAATCGCCGCCGCCGCGAGGTTCTGCCGTCGGCGGACCCGAGCTCGATGACTTGCGCCTTCCGATTGCGGCCAGCGGCGGCGCTTAGCCGCTCGTAGCCATTCTGCCGCCAGTATCCAATGATTCCTCTGTACACGGTGGGTGAAGCTCCTTCCATTAACTCCCCTCGGATTGATTGCTCGGGATTTCTAATTGGAATTCATGTTTGGTGTAGATATGCAGAAACAATTGAGTGGTGATGATTATATTTATAGTACTCCATCTTCTGTCCTACTAAATAAATATCATTTTTTTGATTAATGGGATGGCGTAGCGGTTAAGGTGGGTGGCGGGATCGATAGGCCTGCAGGTTCGACTTCGCCAGAGATCGCGATGTATTGTCCATTCTGCTATCGCGTTAAAGGGTAGTTGACCGAACTTAGTCATTTTTTTGTATCAGAATTTAGAAAATGAGAAAAAAAGTTAATATAGTATAAAAGTATAAGGTGGTCGGGGAGTGAAGCTCATTTATTTTGAATGATTGTGATCCACTTTTATTTTTTTTCAAAATAAAACTTATTTAATGAGTATCGCAAAATAATAATTGAAACTTGTTTGGCGGAAAAGATGAGTAATAGAGAGAGATGGAAGTGAGTAATTAATGCATTTTTTGGCTCATAAATTTAGTTGAAAGCATAGTGGGCGAGAGAAAACTACCTCCTGATGTAATCGACTTTAATGCTACTATATTGCCCTGATAGACTCCATCCCCCATGATTGCCTTAAAGTAATTTTTATTTTTATTTCTTTTACTGGAAATCCACGTGTGATTTCTTTGTCATACGAAAAAATGTAGTATGTATACTTGCGTTCCAAATGAACTAATGAACGTCGTCTAAAATGGTAAAACACAAAATGAGTGATAATTAGTTTCGGATATAAACTAAATAGGTTTTTGTAAATATTTTTTAAAGTACCTATCTGCTTTTAATCGTCCATAAACTGTATTTTTTAAAATACAGAAACTGTTTAAAATCTATAAACGTCAATTAATATGTTTTTAGTACTTAAATGACAACAATTCTCGGATTTAATGTTTAATTTTTAATATAGATACCAAAACCTTCTATATTTGCTTTAAAATCATTTTTTTTTTACTTTAAAGAAAAACATTATAAAAATGAAACCCTTAATTATTTTTATAAACTGCACCAGTTATCTTAGTTGGGTCAAATTTATAGAAGGTTGTAGGGTCTACAACTTTTAACATCATAATGCCTGTATGATATTCTTTTAGTGTTGATTAGGTCAATTACCTAATAAATTTAATATTTATCCATTTAAAAGAAATCATTACATGGGCAAACTAATATATAGTGGGGTTTTCAAGTCTTGAGTGATGAAAATAAATAGATACCCCAAAGCATTAAATAAGTAGCAGACAGTTAAATGTTGAAGTGCCTACTACTGGGCTTGATTCAGAAATTATTTATATGAATGAGAAATTAGTTGAGTTTATTTATCATGATTCTATATCAG
The DNA here is from genome assembly GCA_028984105.1 of Lavandula angustifolia. Lineage (NCBI taxonomy): Eukaryota > Viridiplantae > Streptophyta > Magnoliopsida > Lamiales > Lamiaceae > Lavandula > Lavandula angustifolia. The sequence goes on from CM054805.1 coordinate 19,648,177, forward strand.
ATTTAGCGGGTGTTTGCGTCAGCTTAAGCTTTTTCATTTATAGAGCAATTTAAGGAAAAGCTGTTTTGAGGTGTTTTGACGAAATTTAAATTCGTAAAAATTCTACATTTAAGTCGAATAAGTTGAAGTTGGTTAAGTTGGTTTTTACCAACTTCTCGAAACTAATGGGATATTTGTAATTTCGGATAAGTTTATGATTTGGCGTTTTACTTATAAATCGCAAAATAAGGCTACTTACGGTATAAATTTTGCAAGCCACTATTTTTTTCAACTTTTCTAGCTTTTAAGCGGTTTTTGCAAACACCCCTTTGTCTCCAATAAGCGCTTTTACCAAAACAAGCCCTTAATTTAAGCACTTAAAAAAGGCTTACGTTGCAAACACCCCCTTATACTCACCGAGTTTTTTCAGTTTTGTACTAGTATTTGTTTAGATATTATATATATTTAGAATTAGAATATATCATCAGCAATGAGTGGCCATGAAAAATAAACAATGTTTCTACTACGATAAACCATGAAATATAAACTAAAGGCAGAAGCTACTTATTTGGACACTAGCAAGTTTTAACTTTTTGATAAACAAATTTATAATTCTTCTCGGAAATATGTGTTTGTTTTCACGATAAGTGAAACTCGCAATTAGTATTAATGGTATACTCCCTCAGTTCAAATATATATCATATTTTAAACTTTTTAAATGCATCCAAATTTATATGCCGATTAACAATTTTTGTATTTAATTAAATATTTCACTAACTTTAATACGTCTAATTAATGTGATAATATAGAAAAGACTACTTTATCCAACTTTTTCTAATAACAAATACAATTATGTCATTAATTTTTTAGTAATTTACTTTAATTTACTCATATTCTAATACCAGCATATATCTAACTTTCATATCATTAAATATTTTCTTAATATATGTGGAAAAATAAATAAACATATATATTCGGGATTGAGAGAGTATATCCTTATTTTCTTTTTTTTTTAATGAAAAAAAGAATCAACTTTAAATTGAGATTTGGGCATGTTAAAGTTACTTGAAGATATTACTACATCATGTATGGCGGCCGTTGACTTGTAACCAAAAAGTGTATGATGATTTTAAGTTTTGTTTTAATAGGTTAAATATAAAATTTATTTAAACTTTTTTGTTTGTATTTTATCATGCACACATGGGTCTGCCGTGCGAGACAAAATATAAATCTGCGTAAAAGATAATGAAATATATTTATATATATATCGCCAGCCAGCCCATATGGACATACATGCACGCTTGATATGGTAAGATTTCTTCAATTTTGCTCCAATTATTTCATATTATATTTTCCTTTTTATTCATAAGTAATGTATTATACACAATAAAGATATCGTATGCATTATTTCATAAGTATTTGATATGATATCCAATGAATATGGCCTACTCTTAATAATAATGTGTATTATCTAATTTCAGTTAATGCGACTAAACAGATAGAGTTACTATTTTACTTAGAGATGGACTAGTGTGTATCATATTGCACATGCAACATGATCCAATTGCCCAATTTTGACTCATGTTTGACTCGTTGACCCGCTTTGACTCATGTGTTTGATCAGTTTTTTTTTTCATATTTATTTTTTTTCATTTTTTTTTGCTTTTTTTTTTTTTTTTTCGTTTTTTTAATTTTTTTTGTCTTTTTTTCATTTTTTCTTTTTTTCCTTTTTTTTCGTCTTTTTGTTTTTTCGCCTTTTTCGTCTTTTTTTTCATTTTTTCGTTTTTTTCGTCTTTTTCGCTTTTTTTCTTTTTTTTTTTACATTTTCGTTTTTTTTTCTCCTTTTTCGTTTCTCGTCTTTTTTCATTTTTTTTACTTTTTCGTCTTTTTCGCCTTTTTTCCTTTTTTTTCGTCTTTTTTATTTTTTTTTGCCTTTTTCGTTTTTTCGTCTTTTTTCGCCTTTTTTTTTGTCTTTTTCGTTTTTTTTTTTTTTTTTTTTCGTCTTTTCGGAAATACAAAGAATAACACGATACTTTTTTTCGTTTTTTCGTTTTGAAATACAAAAAATATTTTTCGTTTAAGGACGAGAGTGTCACTCTTTGTATACAAAAGTGTCGTTTGTTCTAAACAATGACACTTTCATTCGGGACGATTGACACTTTTGTTTATTACGATTGACGCTTTAGGTAATATTTACGGTTATTATTGTTGGTCAGTGAGTGAGTTCGGGTGTAGGGGGGGTGAATACACGAATCAGAATTTCTCAACTTTCGAACACGAGCAGTCCTATTCAAGAAGGTGCCGTCTTGAAATAGTTCGGCGGACCAGAACAATGCATTACGAATCGTGTTAAAGGCTAAGAAGTCTTGGCTCAGTGAGATACGCTAGCGACTAGGTCGAGAATTCGGTATCGATCGGTGAGAGTTCGGTGTGCGGAATTGTGGAGGCCCAAATCGGTTTTAATGAGGAAAGCGTTTTATGCGAAGTCTCGGTTCGGTAGATAAGAAGTTCGGAATGCTTGAGACGGTTAAATCGATTTTAAATATGATGTTCGGTATGCACGGTAAAACCCAGTGAAACGGTAAGAAAGCGATAAGAGACACGAGGATTTTTAAAGTGGTTCGGATATCGCTCAAATCCTACGTCCGGCTGTCCCGATAGATCGGGAGGCTATTTATTATCTGAGTTAGTCTCGGTCGGCTTGCACATTAGGCGAAAGCCGCGTCTTGGTTTTTATGCGATCGAGTCTCGGTTTACAACACTATCAAACTTAAAGTGTTTGACAAACTTCTCCAACAGTGAAGGAGTCTGTTGGTCAGGAGACGAAAAGTCGGGTGTAGAGGGGGGGGGTGAATACACGAGCTCATTTCTTTTTCTCGGTGAAGGTCGGTGAAGGCGATGTTTGCAAGCCGATGAACGGTGCGAGTAAGCGCTTCGATCACTAGGGTGAAAGTGAGTCGGCTCCCGAGCTCTTCTGCGGCGATGTCGGTATTACGAAGCTCGGTCGGAGGCGTAGTGCGGATAAGTGTTAGGCCGGAGTCGTCTCTTTTGAAAACGCGTTTTTGCAAGTTAAATCTTTTGGTGTGCACTTTATAAAATACGTTTTATGCAAACTTATGATTTTCAAGTCGGTTGAATGCTTTATGCGATAAAGCGGTAAATGAACCTGGCGATTTAACGTGGTTCGGATACGCAAGATCCTACGTCCACGGTCTGAACAAGGCGGGAGAACTTGTTGATTATTACGAGCAAGCCTCGGTAGGGATCTTGTGCACCTGGACGAGTTCCCTCCAAGTTATAGTCCTTAGCGACTTTACAATCCGAACCTAAGTTTAGAAGGGAGGGAATATTCTCCAAGCGAGAAGGAGTTCTTACAACAAGAACAATTCACTAAATGTGAACTCCTTCGGATCTAAGCTATGAATCTAGCAATGAGCTTAGTGCAGAAGAAAGGGATCAAAGTGCTCTACAGAGATGAACTACAAGAAGTGTTCTATGAAAACTAGTTCGTCTCTGGATAAGCTTGAAGGTTCTAGAGCGTTGTGAGCTTGAATGATTTCCCTTGATTTCGCGTATATTCCTCTTTTTGAAATCTTCAAATCCTTCTCTATTTATAGTTGTGAGTTGTGGCGTATGTCCGTTGGAGACGACGATGCGACGTGTCACAAGCGTCCAAAGAAACGGCCACTATTCAACTTTGTTGCGGCGGGCGATTAATGCGGCTGTTCATGAGAGCGACTTTCTTGTGTAGAGTAGGTAAGCGTTGTCGGCTTCTCATTGGTCGAGGTTTGTAGTTGGTGAGTGTCGAGTTGGCCAGTTCAAACTACCTCGTATGTCTTTTCTTTGAACATTTGAAGGGACTTTAAGTCTTTGGGTCGCTTTTACGTCGGATACGGTGCTCGAAAGTGTCTTCTTCGGTGAAGTCGTCGGCGATAAAGTGAGCTTCGATAGTCGGTTGGTCATTGCGAAGGTATCTTTGCTTGCATTGGTTCTTCTCCGATGACCATCGGCTTGTAGAGAATGCTTCTGCGAGGTCCGGTCGGTGATGCGGGATCTTCAAGCGAGTTTGATATCGGCTGGCGACGAAGAATGCAAGCGATTACACCGATGACGTGGGGTTACGAAAAGTATCTTCGGGGGAAGATCGGTTCAACAACTACCCCGTCACGAGGACTTAGACAAAATAATAAGCATTACATCAAGTCTACCGCTATACATCGGCTAATCCCTATCGACACACCTAATCTCTCGATATCGGCTCGGTTTTGGGATCTTCAATTCCATAGTACTACTATGATTTCCCCAATTTCTTTTAACCACTAGAGCACGGTGAGTATCAATCTCTCGACTTCATATCCAACAATTTCCCCCTAATTGATGATGCAGAAACCTCCATACTCTAACATCTATTAAAGATCTTGTCCCTACGACAACAATTTCCCCCTTAAAGCATCGAGGAAAAGCGATAAGAGTAAATGAACTTCGGCGGGTGAGAGAAAGGCAAGATCGAGAGCCGATGTGAGTGTGTGTCGAGATCACTTGGTGATCGGTAGTGAAAACATGACACTAAAAAGCTTAAAGACAATGAGCGATTGTCTAGCAAGCGGTAGGAACTCTTATAGATAGATCGTCAAAGTACGGGTTCCTATGCTTTATTACAAAGAATTATCAAAAACAAAGAGGAGAAATCACTGGCGTCGTCCGAAGCTCACGAGTCTTCTTCTTGAAATCCGCGAAGCGATCGTTGGAGGGTCCGAGCAATAAAATTTATAAATTCTTTTGCGCAAAACACGGATTTCCTCTTGATCTTACGGTCTACATGCGGATGTAACTCATCTTTGATAGAGGCTGCGGATTCGATTTCTTCTTCGATAGACTTTGTGATGATAATGCCTTTAGCGATCATGGGAGGAGGATATCTTCGAATGCGAGGTGCTTTCACGGGAATGTTCGGTTCTTTCATGATAGGTAGCAACCGTTCTCAGAGTTACGGAAAAACTTCATTAAAACACACTTCGAAGAGTTGATCAGCCGGAATGTCTTTCGGATAGAAGTCCCATACATACAGATTTTTAACAAACATTTCTTTGAGAGTCTCCCATTGATCATTCAGATCAGCAGGTACCCATTTGTCCTCATGAGGTGCGGGAATCAACTTCATACGAGGAGTTCGATAGTAGTCCTCCTGTTCCTCGATCCTCACGGGTATCTGTTTTCTCGGATCGGCTTTGGCTTATCGAGATAGGCTTTTCATTCTTGCCGGGTCGGCCCGTCCTTTTCTTCTCACGAAGAGCGGTTGCTCTAGTGTCTCCTCGTCTGAGACTCAGTCCTTGCAGCGTCGCCTCCCGAGTCGCTTGATCTTACGCTATCTGCTTTCGGGTGTAAGAGTAGATATGGGAATACTACGGCGGTAGCTTTGATTTGATCGGAAGAGCCTTAGCAAAATCTTCTTGGGCTTTCTTCTTTTGCTCTTGACCGTATTAATGACCTTTCTCTTTCCTTTGCCCACGGCGACTTTGCCCTTAGGCTTTCTTTTGCTTGTTTGCCTCCTCTAGGCGACGCTCCTGGTCCCGGCTTGTCTTGCGGCTCTTGGGCTATTACGAGGTCGAATGCCTCTTGCTCCGCTTTTGATTTAAACTTCTTGGCCCAGGGAGGAAGGAGTAGTGGATTCGGTAGCGATTTCCTTCCCCGACCTCTGCGGCATTGTTGAGACTCTTCTTCTTCGTTGGCTCTTCAAGGAATTGAGCGATTTCGTCTATGTGCGCGGTGAAGAGGAGATGGGGGTGGCTTGTAGTGGGAAATCAAGGAGAAGGACCTCGGTAGATGTACCTTTACGAGTAGATGGTCCACGCCTCCGGAGCTGTTCCCCCTGAATCTCTGCGGTGAGGGCTCTGGCTCGAGGAGGGTCTGCCTCCCGAGCCTGTCCCTCGAGGATGCGGACGTCGCTGTATCCGTATCGGGTTCATCTTTTACAATATCTTCCCCCTTTTTGGCATCAGCAATATTTGCCAGGGAGGTGCGGATAGCTTTTACGTCCTGCTCCAGATTGTGCACAGAATCTTTGATCTGGGTAACTGTGTCATCAAAATCATTGACCAAGTTGCAGTAGTTTTCCCAGTCTTTCTCCTGATCGGCTCTAGATTTCTTCAGCGGCGGGCGACTCTGACGGAGTTTCGCAGAGCTTGATCATTTGATTACGTCATTTCTTTACGAATGGCTTTTAAGGCCTCGACTGTTGCTTGATGGCTGTTTGTTTGAAGAGAAATGGTTGCTATCTTGTTTCTCTCATCTATGAAGCCTTGAAGCATTTTCATGGCCCGAGTCATTGCTCCAAGAAAGTTTTATCTTTGAGCGGCAAGCTGCTCGACTCCGTGCTTTTAAATCGGCCTTTTGAGCACTTAGGGCTGCTCAACTATCTCCTTGAAATGCGGTGAGAAGCCTCTTTAGGAGTTGAGATGTCGGCGGCCAACTTACTTAGAGCTTCGTTACGAGCCTTGGTGTACTTCTCCCATTTGAAATGAACATCTTTGGCTAGGAGTCGATTTTTCTCACCTTGGCGTTTGATAGCCACTTGTTGACGAACGTGAGGACACGAAACCGATGGGTTGTATCGATAAGAGGCTGGTTCCGAGCCTCTGCTCGGAGAACGAGATCAACGCTCCCCTCTTGTACTCCGGAGCGGTTGTAGCCTCACCCGATGTGACTATGGGTGGTGTTGGGCTCTTCTCTTGGGGAGTTTGTCCCTCTGCAGATTCTCCCCTGTGCCTTCCTTGGGTTTGCCATCCATCTCCTCATCTTGATCATCATTATCACCTTTATCGGAAGGTGGAGATGGGGGCGGAGGCTGTTTCGATCGGAGCTCTCAAGCTCGGTAAATAGAGCATGCGGCTCTCAAATCTTCGAAGGACGCCACATCGGTGGCTCTCCGAATCCAATCTTGGCTTGGAGCTCTTGCTCCTCTCGTCGATGCTCATCGGTGATTTCTTGGGATTTGGCAAAGTCAATAAGAATGTCCCAGTGCGAGAAACCTTAAGAGCATCGAGCTCTTGTCCTTCTTGCTATTTCAACCAGTCTGCGTGCTTCGGCAATTTACGGTATCTCTTGCTTGAATCTCGGTACAGCACGTGATCGAGTGGTGTCGGTTGTTGTCCACTCAGCGGTAAGGTTCGGGTGACGGTTCCCTCTTGTTAGACTCTGTTTCCTCGGAGGCTGATCACTTGGACCTTGTCCTTGATCGTCGCTCCCTCGATTCCGGTATCGAATCGAGTAGTTGCTCCTCTTGAGTAGAAGGAGGAGGCTGGCTCGATTATGGTAAGTGGGTGAGCCGGCTGTGACCTCAGCGAGTCGAGTCTTAGCCAACCTCCTCTTCTTTGGCACTTGTGCGATGGGGGCGAGATCTGACTCGCTCTCTTAGGCTCGGGCGGCCCCTTGCCATGGATTTCTCGGCTCCGGCCTTCGTGCGGAATTTGATAGATTTCTTGTCAAAGTACTTGGAGTCCTCAAAGTGAGTTCTCAACAGTGAGTTCCTACGAACTATGCATTCTATCGAACAGAACATCTTTGTTCGACTAGAAGTTTACCCACACTTGGCTATCCTCCTCTCGCCGAGTGGGTAATGTGGTGAACCTCGAGCACTGTGCCTTCATCGAGTAGTATAATACTCGGCCCATTTCACTTCAACCCCATCGTCTATTGCCATCATCATTGAATCCTAGGTTTGGACGAGTTGATCATATGATCAGTGAACTTGTCGGAATGTACGATACCACGTAAGCTAGACCTGCATGCTTGAGGTAGCAACATATTCCTCGGTAAAGTTTGTTTTGAACGCGACATCCTTGCATCCACGGGAATTTACGCACATATGCGTTGATCTCTTTCTCCTTGTATCCCGATCGGAGAAATGCCGGAGTTGGGAGGATCGAATGAAAGAGCTAGAGCATCTTGAATATCGAAGGTAAGAACAGTGACTCCCACTCATCTTGATCGACTTCCTTCGAGAAGAGAAGGACGATTCCTCTCCTCCCGACGCTAGAGATTTCCGGTTGAAATAAACTTCGGCGACTTGTCGAGGGAGATAAGCACGGGGTGCTTGAAACCCAGCATCTCCAACCACGAACGCTCCAAAGCGTCAAACACGGGTTCAAGGAAAGAGATCTCCACTTGGCGGAAGGCCAAAGTAGGTTCAAACGAGAATCCTGGAGGCTACAATCTCCTCAATGTTGTGCGGAGTTTGAACGTTCGCCATTGAAATACGCAAAACAACATATTAGCACTTGAAAATAGAGTAAGTTAGTAGTTGCTAGTAGACATCTGATACATTACCGTGTATAAGAGCTTTAAGAGATGCGAAAGCAAAGTTGTTTAAGAGATTTGGTTAAGAAAACAAAGTTGCGAGATAAACTCTTGAGAAAATGAAGAATGGCGAAAAATGAGGAGTTGATAGAAGATGAAAGATTTTGTATATTAAGTTTGATCTTCAGTTTGAAACGCACGGTTCAAATTTAATCTTTCAAAATCAAGGGGCGACTAAGATTAAATGTTATAAAGGAATGATTACAATAGCCGCCAAAAATATAGATATACGTAATAAAGCTAATGGAGAAGACATGCATTAAATGCGCGACGAGAGAGCATTAATTACGCGAGCGAGGAGTCCTGTCGACCTTTCCTCAAACCTTAAACATAATAAATGGTAAGGAATAAATGCTCCTTAACAAGCTGAATGTAAGCGGCCGATGCATTAAATGCGGCATGCTTCGAACAAATTAAGTAACGATACTACGCAAACCTCTTGTTGAACTTATCGGTGGTTACCATCATTTATCGGGAGGATGGTTGTGCGATGACCATGTTCCTCCTTGCTGTATGCAGTGTGCATCTCCCAACCGAGTCCTGTACTAAGTTTTTACGACTTGTCGTGCGATTCCATACCGATACCAATTGTTGCTAAGTATATCATTATCGGTATGCGCTTCTCTCCGACTTGTCTCGGTGGGATCTAGCGGACCTAGCTCAGCGATAGTTCTACGAACTTTGTTCTCGGCTAGTGGTTTGGTCGGTATATGCGCCCTTTGCTTGTCGGTATGGATTTTCTCCATCCCGATGTCCTTCTTTTCTACATGGTCTCACGATAAAGTGGTGTCGGATATCCACGTGCTTGCATACGGTATGTAGAAGCTGGGTTACGAGTTATAGCTATTGCCTTTGGTGGAGTCACGGTAGATGGGCACTTCATCCCGAGTTATACCATAATCTCTCAATTGTTGTCGAAGCCAAAGGATGCGGGCACGGCAACTTCCTGCGGCCATGTACTCGGCTTCGGTAGTGGACGTAGCTGCGAGTCTTTGTTTCTTTGAAAACCACGATATCGGCTTGCCGCTTAGGAACCCGACATGTTCAGGAAGTTGATTTTCGATCTATCCCGCATCCTGCATAATCGGCATCGAGAATAACTTTGTTAGTGTTAGATTATCATCGGCAAGATACCATAACCCGGCATCGGGTGTTCCTCTTAGATATCGCAGAATCTTCTTCGTCGAGTCCAGATGACTTCGCTTGGGATTCGCACGAAATCTTGCGCATACACCTACGGCATAAGTTATGTCGGGTCGGCTATTTGTTAAATAAAGTAAAGAACCAATAATAGCTCTATAATCGGTAGAGTTAACGAAGCTCCCTCTTTGTCTAGATCGATTTTAAAGTTCGTGTTCATGGGGATCTTGGCCGGTTTCTTTGGAATCACGGCCGAATCTTTTGAGAAGATCTCGAGTGTATTTGGCTTGATTGATGAAGATTCCTTCGGTGATTGTTTTACTTGAAATCCAAGGAAATAATTCATCTCTCCCATCATGGACATCTCGAATTTCTCCTTCATCATCTTCTCGAGCTGGCGACATATGACTTCGTTTACGCGGTAGAAAATGATGTCGTCCACGTAGATTTGCACCAGTAGAATGTCATCTTCGACTTTATGCTTGAATAGGGTGCGATCTCTTGTCCCCTTTTGAAAACCTTTACGAAGTAGAAAGTCGATAGGGGTATCATACCAAGCCACGGGTGCTTGTTTTAACCCATCTGAGCTTTCCTAAGTACGTACACTGATGTCCTGTTTGAAAGCCGGGCGGTTGTTCCACGTAGACTTCTTCCTTCGATGCGCCGTTCGAAAAGCTGACTTCACATCCATCGATATACCTTAAATCCACGATGTGTTGCATAAGCTAGGAAAAGACGAATGGCTTCCAATCGGCGGCCCCGGAGCAAATGTTTCATCAAAGTCAATTCCCTCCCTTTTTGTATCCTTTAGCAACTAGTCGAGCTTTATTTCGACAATGACGTTGTTTTCATCTCGCTTGTTCTTGAAGACCCACTTAGTTCCAATCACGTGCTGATGTACTAGGTACGTCGATAAGCTCCCAAACTTCATTTCGACGAAGCTGGTTCGGCTCTTCTTGCATAGCAATGACCCGGGTCAACATCTTTATGTACGTCCTCTATCGGTCGAGGTTCTTACGTAGACGGAAAACAAGAGTAAAGTGAGCTTTCTCCTTGAGTTAATCTTGATCTTGTCCTTATAGTTCTTGATGGATCTCCAATGATAAGATCGAAGAATGAGCATCGAGCCACGAGCGCTGAGTCGGGCTTCTTCTTCGATACTACTTACGCACGGTCGGTAGGTGTATTAGGCATTTCGGTAGTCTTGTTTTGTGGCTGTAGTAATTCGGTAAGAAGGTTAGGATCTACTTAGTTTCCAGGTTCAGGGGCATTTAGCTCAGGAACATTAATCGTTCCCCCTGAGTTTATATTCTCAGTAGAGGTCTCAGTTACCACAGGGGCTTCCTCATCGACCGAAGTTACCTGTTGTTGATTCTGTTCGATAGAATCAACTAGGTTAGCTACATTGCTTGTTGGCTGAGTCTGAATTTCATCATCTTCTGACTCATCATCCCAACAATGCTGGATCTTTTCAGCTTTATCATTTAGTTCGAGATCTTGTAGCTTGCTGCTGACATCCTCAGTGTTTGACTTTGTATCTTTCCTGTTCTCAGTAACAAATTCATCAAAAATAACATGAGGGCTTTCCTCCATGCAAAGAGTTCGATAGTTAAAAACTCTGAAGGCTTTACTGACTCGGGAGTATCCTAAGAATACTCCTTGATCAGATTTGCTATCAAAGACCTTCAACTGATCTTTCCCATTGTTGTGGATAAAGCAAGGACAACCGAAAACATGAAAATGAGAAATAGAAGGAATTCTCCCTTTCCACAGTTCGTAAGGCGTCTTCATGTGTTGCTGTGTCAGTAGTGAGCGATTCGAGTGTAACGGGCGGTGTCGGTAGCATCGGCCCAAAACTTTGAGGGTAGTCCGGGAATCTGCGAGGAGCGTTCTTGCTTTGCTTCTTTGAGTGTTACGTTCTTACGTTCAGCAAGTCCGTTTCTTTGAGGGGTGCTTGCACGGTGATGTCTCGTGCTTGAATTCCCTCTTTATCGCGAGTATGTCTTAACTGCGAGTTTAGAAACTCTGTTCCTCCATACGGCGTATCTTCTTAATCTTGATGTTCTTTTCCCCCTTGAGTTTCTTGAGTAGATTAGGTAACTCGGTCGAACATCGGATTTGTTGGCGATGAAGATGACCCAGTATATCTCGAGTAGTCGTCTATGACGACGAGGGCATACTTCTTGCCTCTTATAGTCGTTTGGAGAGGCTGCCGAATAAGTCCATGTGAAGCGGTTGAAGGATTCCATCGGTGGAAGGTGACGGAATAGGTGGATTGCTACTCTTTGTTTGCTTTCCCTTCGGGCACGCTTCACAATTTACTGTCTTTGATAAACGATTCGTTGGGCGGTCCTCGACTTTAGAGTTCTTGACAAGCTTGTTCATGGTCTTGAAGTTCGGGTGGCTGAGTCTCTTGTGCCATAGCCGGCGACTTGTCACCGATTTAGTACGTGCAAGCAAGCAAGCCTCGGGTTCTGCGGTATTCCGGTTGCAACATAGATGTTCTTCCTCCGGGAACACGATAACTTTGTTTTCTCTGTAGATTTGTCAACAATATCACGAAACCGGCGTAAGATTACTCGTTAAGATTATCACGAGATTGGTCGGTGAAAGGAGATTATGTTGAAGTCCTTCAACATATGTTACTCTTGAGGCGTGGCGGTCCCAATGTTCGGCGTTAGTATCCCCTTGTGTAGCCTTTGGAATTGTCACCGAATTCAGTGCGGGACCATCTTCTTGTACGTAGTTGGTCGGCGAGCTCTTACGGTAAGTCATGTGTCTCGAGCGGCCCTGTCCACTATCCACGGGTCCTTATGCACTGCAAAATAGAGGCATTTTTAGGTACCCTTTGGTTCGGTTGGGTCCTTACGAGGTTAGTGGGTGATTTCGGAACCCCGGATCTGTCTCGGGACCTTAGAAGTTCCAGACTTCTTCTTCGAACCTTATCGGCTTTCTTCTCCACGGGGACTTGGAGATACCTGACTTTCTGCCGATAATTTTGGGTTCGGGCGCTTTCTTCTTACGAGTCTTAGCGCTTCTCCCGACCACTGGGCTCATAGTAGTACGAGCCGTCTTGGCCGGGTGCTCATCTGCCAGCTCCTTATCTTGTTACTTGCCCATCGACCTTCTTGATTCCCCACGAATTTGATCGCGGTGTCACGGGGTGGAACCTTTGGTCATTTGCTTGTTGCTACTCGGTTGAGGTGTAATCATTTTTTGTTTGTTTTTCGCACGAGGTGTGGTGTCGGCGGCTTGCACCTTTCCTCTAACGAACCTATCGGCCCGGGGTTCTTGAGCTTTTGGAGGTAGAAGCTTCGTGGGTATAGCCAAGGCCTTCTTTCACGGAAGTTGACCGTTGTGCTCTAAGCATGCTTTCAAGCTTCTCCTTAGCTCCCGGCTATTGTTCGGTCATCAATCCTCTCCGGACTTCGTCACTCCTTCCGAGTGAGTCATAGTCATCCGCACGTGCGTGAGCTTCGGCCGAGCTTGGCTATTTCGGTCTCTTTCTCGGAATTGTCCTTGGTCGGAGCCGAGATCCGAGTCTCTTGAAGCCGAGACTTAGTTATAAGAGATTCAATCTCTTCCTTGAGTCTCGCAACTAGATCCACCGACTCAGTAGAGACACGACAATCGAAGAAAGTCTCGATTCTCGGCCTTTACTGTTCAAGTTCTGGATGGTTCTGCTGAACTCTGCTCGGTGAATCTGTTCCTCTAGCGGATCGTCGTAGGCTTGTACCACATCTAGAGGATCATACGTGACCGAGCACGTGTCTTGTGTCTTTGTGTGAAGAAGAGGTAATAATGCGTTTAGAATTTACCTCGGCCTCTTCTCCGGCCCATCGAGACAGATTCGGCCGACTCATCGAGAGCTGTCTTTGCGACCTCAAGCTGCGACGAACGCGGCTTCGTCTTGGGAAGAATACATGAATGTATCCTCCTCAATTGAGTTGTCGGATATCTCTCCGGCTATATAGGCCTGCCGTCTCTCGGCGAATTTCTTTCTCTTGGCTGCCGTTACGCTCTTTGAGCGGTGAGAGTTCGAGACAATCGTGCGATAGTGTCCCTCCTTCTTGCGGTTGTAGCGGGGTAGATGTTACTGCTTTGCTCTTACCAGTGAGTCTTTAGACGGACGCGGCGAGACTCCGATTTCTGCATTCGGTAGAAGGATTAGATTCTTCTTTATTATGATAGTCTTTCTTACACGAGGAAGAATCTCGGTTGTATTTCCTCGACTTTCGACTCTCTCCTTTTCCCTCGATATTTGAGAGCCATCGGTGCTAGGCGGTGGGGCACGAAGTCTCGGAAGACTTTGCTACGATGTGGCCACGGCTTTGCTTGAGGAAATAGGCTTGGCTCCGGTATTGCTTGATCTTGTTGCCTTGAAGGCGTGGTCGAAGCGTGTGTCGGTGGAGCGCTTAAGCACTTTTGGGGTAAGGCTATGCTCGAATTCCTCCGATTTTAATTACGAAAATATAACATCGGGAGTTAGAGCATTTAGATCGGAAGCGACGTAAATAAGTAGCAAATGGAAGCCACTACGTCGGGGCAACGCTCTCAAGATCTTGGTGTTCATCTCCTTGTTGGTGAACGACCTCCCGGCTATTGATGACATTGACTTGATTGGTGAATCGACACTCGGCTCGTCAATGGTTTGGTGAAGCTCCATTGCAAAGGTGTCAAACTTCCGAAGCTCTAGCTCGAGCTTGTTTTCTTTGATACGAGGGGTTCCATGGCTCGGTACGCCAAGGCGTCCCATAGCTCTTTATTTGTTTTGCAATCTTGTACCCTTCAGAGATGTGAGTCGCCGAGCGTAGTCGGTATGGCATTGCGTGCAACTCGGTCAAGGTTGTGCAACTTCTTTTCTTCGGGCGTGAAGCGAGATTTGTCTTTGGGAACCTTAGCACCGTTTGTGCTCCCACGCCTCCCTCCGGCAAATACTATGTTGTCGATCATAGGAATGATCGGTCACGACTCTAGGACATCGACATGCTTGTCGTGGAGTGACGTTAGGTGTGCCTCCATACGTACGCGCCATACTGTGTAGTTCTCAATTGAGAACATTGGCACCATCCTAATACGACATATCGGACATTGTAAGAGTAAGAGTATAAGGATCTTGAAAAGATGCTTATGCGGTGAAAGCGGTTTTGGGATCGGTTCGAGAGGACCGAGTATTTGAGAACCGGCGATCGGTTGAACACCGTGTGCTCGATACCAATTGTTGGTCGGAGACGAAAAGTCGAGTGTAGAGGGGGGGGTGAATACACGAGATGCTTTCTTTTTCTCGGTGAAGGTCGGTGAAGGCGATGTTTGCAACCGATGAACGAGTGCCAAGTAAGCCTTCGATCTTTGGGGTCAAAGTGAGTCGGCTTACGAGCTCTTCTGCGGCGATGTCGGTATTACGAAACTCGGTCGGAGGCGTAGTGCGGATAAGTGTTAGGCCGGAGTCGTCTCTTTTGAAAACGTGTTTTTGCAAGTTAAATCTTTTGGTTGTGCACTTTATAAAATACGTTTTATGCAAACTTATGATTTTCAAGTCGGTTGAATGCTATGCGATAAAACGGTAAATGAACACAAGCGATTTAACGTGGTTCGGATACGCAAGATCCTACGTCCACGGTCCTGAACAAGGCGAGGAGAACTTGTTGATTATTACGAGAGCAAGCCTCGGCGGGGATACTGTGCCTTGGACGGTTCCCTCTAAGTTATAGTCCTTAGCGACTTTACAATCCAAACCTAAGTTTAGAAGGGAGGGAATATTCTCCAAGCGAGAAGGAGTTCTTACAACAAGAACAATTCACTAAATGTGAACTCCTTCGGATCTAAGCTATGAATCTAGCAATGAGCTTAGTCTAGAGAAGAAAGGGATCAAAGTGCTCTAGAGAGATGAACTACAAGAAGTGTTCTATGAAAACTAGTTCGTCTCCGGATAAGCTTGAAGGTTCTAGAGCGTTGTGAGCTTGAATGATTTCCCTTGATTTCGCGTATATTCCTCTTTTTGAAATCTTCAAATCCTTCTCTATTTATAGTTGTGAGTTGTGGCATATGTCCGTTGGAGACGACGATGCCACGTGTCACAAGCGTCCAAAGAAAATGGCCACTATTCAACTTTGTTGCGGCGGGGCGGTTAATGCGCTTGTTCATGAGAGCGACTTTACTGTGTAGAGTAGGTAAGCGTTGTCGGCTTCTCATTGGTCGAGGTTTGTAGTTGGTGAGTGTCGAGTTGACCGTTCAAACTACCTCGTATGTCTTTCGCCGAACATTTGAAGGGACTTTAAGTCTTTGGGTCGCTTTTACGCCGGATACGGTACTCGAAAGTCTGTCTTCTTGGTGAGTCGTCGGCCCGATAAAGTGAGCTTCGATAGTCGGTTGGTCAGCTGCGAAGGTATACTTGCTTTGCCTTGGTTCTTCTCCGATGACCATCAACTTGTAGAGAATGCTTCTGCGAGGTCCGGTCGGCGATGCGGGATCTTCAAGCGAGTTTGATATCGGCTGGCGACGAAGAATGCAAGCGATTACAACGATGACGTGGGGTTACGAAAAGTATCTTCGGCGAGAAGATCGGTTCAACAACTACCCCGTACGGGACTTAGACAAAATAATAAGCATTACATCAAGTCTAACCTATACATCGGCTAATCCTATCGACACACTAATCTCCGATATCGGCTCAGTTTTGGGATCTTCAATTCCATAGTACTACTATGATTTCCCCCAATTTCTTTTAACCCTAGAACAGCTGAGTATCAATCTACTGACTCATATCCAACAAGTCCTTATACAATAAGGATTGGGTTCAAATGTGAACTCCTCCGTCTAAGCTATAGATAAGAACGGTTGAGCTTAGGGTTAGAGGGATAGGGAATATGAGAGAGTAGCTTCTAGATCGACGAACAGCTGAAGGTAAGCTTTGAGTTCGTGTAACGTCGATTGGATACTAGAGGCTTTATATGTCGGTTTAGCTTGATTCCCATTGAGCTAGAATGTAGTCTTTCGCCGGAGATTGTTCTTCGAGTTCTTGCTAAGACTTTGTTCTTTTGAATTTGCTCTTTTTCGCGCTCTCTCGTGTTCTTGGCTTCGTGAGCGGTGTGTTTCAAATCTTGAATGATCCCTCTATTTATAGAGCAGAGATTGAAATAGATCCGTTGGAGACGATCTTCTTCTCTCTCTCTCTTTTTGGTAGCAAACGGCTCTTTTGGTGTAGGTAACAGTGCTTTCCCACCTTTTTAGGTAAAAGGTTGACTGTAGCTTTAGCAGGTGAGAAGACACGTGTATGCTTGTCATTCGTCGAAGTGGATAGAGTGGTTGAGACAGCACAAACTTCGAGGGCAAGCACGAAGCCGACTTCTCTCTTCCTCGTACTGACAATGCGGATTGTCTTTCAAAAGATTCGGCGAGTCCCCGAAGACTATCTGCGCCGTTCTGAGTCGACCTTGTATTCGGTAGATAGGCTGCTGAGATAGGTCTCCGAAGATCGGCTACGAGTCCGGTGACTACTCTGCGAGTTCGGTTCAAGCGACTCTCTCGATATCTTTGCTCCCGCGAGTCCAGTATTCACCGAGTCTTCTACACCGGTGCTCGAGGCGGATGAGCTGCGGCGCCTTGACCGGAGCAGAGTGTCTACCGAGTCCGAAACCTCAGAGACAAATACGAATACAAAGGAATGGTTCACCAATCAGATAGGGTTTTGGGATCTTCAAATCTTCTCAACAGTCAGAGCACGAGGCTACTGAGCGTGATTCAGTATAGAAGATAGAATCATTTCCCACAAGTATGATCATGCTGAGGATTGAATCATCACCCAACAATTATGCTTCATATTGATTAGTAGATGAAAGTGACACATTCCTTAATTCTGAGTGCCAATTTACTTCAGTGTGATTGACACTTTAAGATAAATGACACTTTCGTTCGTTGTAATTGACACTTTTTTCATAAACAAATGACATTTTTTTCGAAACAAATCGCATTTTTAAAAAAAATAATTGATATTCAATAAATGATATAAATGACACTTTATTCAAATACAAATGACACTTTTGTTTTTTACTATTGATACTTTGGATAAGTAACAGGTTGGATATGAGTCAGTAGATTAATACTCAGCTGTTCTAGGGTTAAAAGAAATTGGGGGAAATCATAGTAGTACTATGGAATTGAAGATCCCAAAACCGAGCTGATATCAGTAGATTAGTGTGTCGATAGGATTAGCTGATGTATAGGTTAGACTTGATGTAATGCTTATTATTTTGTCTAAGTCTGTACGGGGTAGTTGTTGAACCGATCTTCTGCGAAGATACTTTTCGAACCCCACGTCATCGGTGTAATCGCTTGCATTCTTCGTCGGCGC
This sequence comes from Lavandula angustifolia, assembly GCA_028984105.1. Lineage (NCBI taxonomy): Eukaryota > Viridiplantae > Streptophyta > Magnoliopsida > Lamiales > Lamiaceae > Lavandula > Lavandula angustifolia. The sequence goes on from CM054805.1 coordinate 19,666,001, forward strand.
CGATATCAAACTCGGTTGAAGATCCCGCATCACGGACTGGACCTCAGTAGAAGCATTCTCTACAAGCTGATGGTCATCAGTAGAAGAACCAGTGCAAGCAGTATACCTTCGCGATCGACCAACCGACTATCGAAGCTCACTTTATCGGTCGGACGACTCGACCGAAGAAGACACTTTCGAGTCTTGTATCCGACGTAAAGCGACCCAAAGACTTAAAGTCCCTTCAAATGTTCAACAGAAGACATACGAGGTAGTTTGAACGGTCAACTCTGACACTCACCAACTACAAACCTCGACCAATGAGAAGCCGACAACGCTTACCTACTCTACACAGTAAAGCTGCTCTCATGAACAGTGCATTAACCGCCTCTTTGCAACAAAGTTGAATAGTGGCCGTTTTCTTTGGACGCTTGTGACACGTGGCATCGTCGTCTCCAACGGACATATGCCACAACTCACAACTATAAATAGAGAAGCATTTGAAGATTTCAAAAAGAGGAATATACGCGAAATCAAGGGAAATCATTCAAGCTCACAACGCTCTAGAACCTTCAAGCTTATCCGAGAGACGAACTAGTTTTCATAGAACACTTCTTGTAGTTCATCTCTCACAGAGCACTTTGATCCCTTTCTTCTCTAGACTAAGCTCATTGCTAGATTCATAGCTTAGATCGAAGGAGTTCACATTTAGTGAATTGTTCTTGTTGTAAGAACTCCTTCTAAGTTGGAGAATATTCCCTCCCTTCTAAACTTAGGTTTGGATTGTAAAGTCGCTAAGGACTATAACTTAGAGGCTGTCCGGTCGCACGGTATCCCTGCTGAGGCTTGCTCGGAATAATCAACAAGTTCTCTGCCTTGTTCGGGACCGTGGACGTAGGATCTTGCGTATCCGAACCACGTTAAATCGCTTGTGTTCATTTCTTGTTTTATTGCATAGCATTCAACCGACTTGAAAATCATAAGTTTGCATAAAACGTATTTTATAAAGTGCATGACCAAAAGATTTAACTTGCAAAAATGCGTTTTCAAAAGAGACGACTCGGGCCTAACACTTATCCGCACTACGGTCTCCGACCGAGTTTCGTAATCGACATCGGTCGGTAGAAGAGCTCGGGAAGCCGACTCACTTTGACCCCGTGATCGAAGGCTTACTTGGCACTGTTCATCGATTGCAAACATCGGCTTCGGTGACCTTCACCGAGAAAAAGAAACGAGCTCGGGTGTATTCAACCCCCCCTCTACACACGACTTCTCGTCTCCCGACCAACAATTGGTATCGAGCACACGGTGTTCAACCGATCGCCGGTTACGAAATCTTGGTCCTCTCGAACGATCCCGAAAACCGTTTTCCACTGCATAAGCATCTTTTCAAAGCATCCTTATACTCTTACTCTTACAATGTCGATATGTCGGGTATTAGGATGGTGCCGATGTTCTCAATTGAGAACTACACAGTATGGCGCGTACGTATGGAGGCACACCTAACGTCACTCCACGACAGCATGTCAGATGTCCTAGAGTCAGGACCGATCATTCCTATGATCGACAACATAGTATTTGCTGTTGGAGGAGGCGTGGGAGCACAAACTGGTGCTAAGGTTCCCAAAGACAAATCTGCCTTCACGCCTGAAGAAAAGAAGTTGCACAACCTTGACCGAGTTGCACGCAATGCCATGCCATACCGACTACGCTCGGTGACTCACATCTCGGAAGGGTACAAGATTGCAAAACGGCGAAAGAGCTATGGGACGCCTTGGTCATGCTGAGCCATGGAACCCCTCGGATCAAAGAAAACAAGCTCGAGCTAGAGCTTCGGAAGTTCGACGCCTTTGCAATGGAGCCTACCGAAACCATTGACGAGCCGAGTGTCGGATTCACCAATCAAGTCAATGTCATCAATGGGTGGGGAGGTCGTTCACCAACAAGGAGATGAACACCAAGATCTTGAGAGCGTTGCCCCGACGCAGTGGCTTCCATTTGCTACTTATTTACGTCGTCTCGATCTAAATGCTCTAACTCCCGATGTTATATTTTCGAGAATTAAAATCGGAGGAATTCGAGCATAGCCTACCCCAAAAGTGCTTAAGCGCTCCAGGCGACACACGGTTCGACCACGCCTTCAAGGCAACGACGGCATACCGGAGCCAAGCCTATTTCCTCAAGCAAAGCGTGGCCACATCGAAGCAAAGTCTTTCGAGACTTCAGGCCACGACCGGCTAGACCGATGGCTCTCAAATATCGAGGGAAAAGGAGAGAGTCGAAAGCTAAGGAAATACAACCGAGATTCTTCCTCGGGTAAGAAAGACTATCATAAGAAAGAAGAATCTAATCCTTCTACCGAATGCGGGAAATCGGAGTCTGCGCCGGTCCGTCTAAAGACTCGTTGGTAAGAGCGAGAACATCTACCTGCTACAACCTGCAAGAAGGAGGGACACTATCAGTACGATTGTCCCGAACTCTCAGCTGCTCAAAGAGCAGAACGGCAGGCCAAGAGAAAGCTCAGCAACCCTGGCTGATAGGTTTGTCAGAGGAGGAAGGTGCAAGGCTGCGACACCACACCTCGGGCGAAAAACAAACGAGAAAATGATTACACCTCAGCCCGAGTAGCAACAAGCGGTGACCAAAGGTTCCGGCCCCGGGATACCGCGATCAAATTCGGGGGGAATCAAGAAGGTCGGATGGGCGAACAGTACAAGGAGCCATTTGTATGAGCACCCGGCTCAGTGCGGCTCGTACTACTATGAGCCCGGGGGGTCGGGAGAAGCGCTAAGACTCGAAGAAGAAAGCGCCTGAACCCAAAATTATCGGCCAGAAAGTCGGTATCTCCAAGTCTGTGGAGAAGAAAGGCGATAAGGTTCGGAAGAAGAAGTCCGGAACTTCTAAGGTCCCGAGACGGATCCGGGTTCCGAAATCACCCACTAACTTTGTAAGGACCCAACTCGAACCAAAGGGTACCTAAAAATGCCTCTGTTTTGCGGGTGCATAAGGACCCGTGGATAGTGGGCAGCGGCTGCTCGAGACACATGACTTACCAGAAGAGCCTGCTGACCAACTACGTACAAGAAGATGGTCCCGAGAATTGAATTCGGTGACAATTCCAAAGGCTACACAAGGGGATACGGAACGCCGAACATTGGGGTGCGCCACGGTTCAAGAGTAACATATGTTGAAGGACTTCAACATAATCTCCTTTCGATCGATCAATTGCGTGATAATCTTAACGAGTAATCTTTGACGCTGGTTTACGTGATATTGTTGACAAATCTACGGGGAAAACAGTGTTATCGGGTTCGCGGAGGAAGAACATCTATGTTGCAACCGGAATACCGCAGAACTCGAGGCTTGCTTGCTTGCACGTGGACTAAATCGGGTGACAAGTCGGGTGGCTATGGCACAAGAGACTCGGCCACCTTGAACTTCAAGACCATAAACAAGCTTGTCAAGAACTCTAAAGTCAGAGGACTGCCCAACGAATCGTTTATCAAAGATAGAAATTGTGAAGCGTGCACGAAGGGAAAGCAAACAAAGAGTAGCAATGCACCTATTCCGTCACCTTCCACCGATGGAATCCTTCACGCTTCACATGGACTTATTCGGGCCAGTCTCTCCAGTGACTATAAGAGGCAAGAAGTATGCCCTCGTCGTCATAGACGACTACTCGAGATATACTTGGGTCATCTTCATCGCCAACAAATCGGTTTTCCAGACTGAGTTACCTAATCTACGAAGAAACTCGGTGTGGAAAAGAACATCAAGATTAAGAAGATACGCTCGAGACGGAGGAACGAGTTTCTAAACTCGGTAGTTAAGACATCTTTGCGATAAAGAGGGAATTCAGCACGAGACATCAGCTGCGCGCACCCCTCGGCGAACGGACTTGGAACGTAAGAACGAGAACACTCAAAGTAGCAGCAAGAACGCTCCTCGCAGATTCTGGACTACCCTCAAAGTTTTGGGCTGATGCTACTGACACCGCCTGTTACACTCAGAATCTCTCACTACTGACACAGCAACACATGAAGACGCCTTACGAACTGTGGAAAGGGAGAATTCCTTCTATTTCTCATTTTCATGTTTTTGGTTGTCCTTGCTTTATCCACAACAATGGGAAAGATCAGTTGAAGGTCTTTGATAGCAAATCGATCAAGGAGTATTCTTAGGATACTCCCGAGTCGATAAAGCCTTGAGTTTTTAACTATCGAACTCTTTGCGTGGAGGAAAGCCTTCATGTTGTTTTTGATGAATTTGTTACTGAGAACAGGAAAGATACAAAGTCAAACACTGAGGATGTCAGCAGCAAGCTACAGGATCTCGAACTAAATGACAAAGCTGAAAAGATCCAGCATTGTTGGGATGATGAGTCAGAAGATGAAGAAATTCAGACTCAACCAACAAGCAATGTAGCTAACCTAGTTGATTCTATCGAACAGAATCAACAACAGGTAACTTCGATCGATGAGGAAGCCCCTGTGGTAACTGAGACCTCTACTGAGAATATAAACTCAGGGGGAACGATTAATGTTCCTGAGCTAAATGCCCCTGAACCTGGAAACTCAGTAGATCCTAACCTTCTTACTGAATTACTACGGTCGCCACAAAACGAGTACTACGAAATGCCTAATACACCTACGGCTGTGCGAAGTAGTATCGAAGAAGAAGCCCGACTCGGGCGTTCGTGGCTCGATGCTCATTCTTCGAATCTTATCATTGGAGATCCATCGGCAACTATAAGGACAAGATCAAGATTAAGTCAAGGAGAAAGCTCACTTTACTCTTGTTTTTCGTCTACGAGAAGAACCTCGGTCGATAGAGGACGCACTTAAAGATCTTGATGGGTTATTGCTATGCAAGAAGAGCTGAACCGGTTCGTCGGAAATGAAGTTTGGGAGCTTGTCGACGGACACTAGATATCGGCACGTGATTGGAACTAAGTGGGTCTTCAAGAACAAGCGAGATGAAAACAACGTCATTGTCGGAAATAAAGCTCGACTAGTTGCTAAAGGATACGATCGGGCGAGAGGAATTGACTTTGATGAAACATTTGCTCCGGTCGCCAGATTGGAAGCCATTCGTCTTTTTCCTAGCTTATGCAACACATCGGGGATTTAAGGTATATCGAGATGGATGTGAAGTCGGCTTTTTACGAACGGCGCATCGAAGGAAGAAGTCTACGTGGAACAACCGCCCGACTTTCAGCGGGGACATCGGGTGTACGAGACTTAGGAAAGCTGTATGGGTTAAAACAAGCACCCGGGGCTTGGTATGATACCCTATCGAGACTTTCTACTTGTAAAGGTTTTCAAAAGGGGACGGTAGATCGCACCCTATTCAGCATAAAGTCGAGAAGATGACATTCTACTGGTGCAAATCTACGTGGACGACATCATTTTCGGCTGCGAAACGAAGTCATATGTCGGCGGTTCGAGAAGATGATGAAGGAGAAATTCGAGATGTCCATGATGGGAGAGATGAATTATTTCCTTGGATTTCAAGTAAAACAATCGGTGAAGGAATCTTCATCAATCAAGCCAAATACACTCGAGATCTTCTCAAAAGATTCGGTGTGATTCCGAAGCAAACCGGTCAAGATCCCCATGAACACGAACTTTAAAATCAATCTAGACAAAGAGGGAGCTTACGTTAACTCTACCGATTATAGAGCTATTATTGGTTCTTTACTTTATTTAACGACTAGCCGACTGACATAACTTATCTTTGTAGGTGTATGCGCAAGATTTCGGGCGAATCCCAAGCGAAGTCATCTAGACTCGGCGAAGAAGATTCTGCGATATCTAAGAGGAACACGTCTTTGGGTTATGGTATCCTGGCGATGATAATCTAACACTAACGAGTTATTCGATGCGATTATGCGGGATGCGGGATAGATCGAAAATCAACTTCGGAACATGTCGGTTCCTAGGCAGCAAGGCGATATCGTGGTTTTCAAAGAAACAACACTCGGTAGCTACGTCCACTACCGAAGGCCGAGTACATGGGCTGCGAGGAAGTTGCTTGTGCCCGAATCCTTTGGCTTCGACAACAATTGAGAGATTATGGTATAACTCGGGATGAAGTGCCCATCTACCGTGACTCCACCATTGCAATAGCTATAACTCGAACCCGGTTACGCATACGAGATGCAAGCACGTGGATATTCGACATCACTTCATCAGAGACCATGTCGAGAAGAAGGACATCAGAATGGAGAAAATTCATACTGATAAGCAAAGGGCAGACATACTGACCAAACCACTAGTTGAGAACAGGTTCGGAGAACTATCAGTTGAGCTAGGTCTGCTAGATCCTACTGAGACAAGTCAGGAGAAGCGGACTACCGATAATGATATACTTAGCAACAATTGGTATCGGTATGGAATCGGCACGACGAGTCGAGAAAACTTAGTACGGTGACTCGGTTGGGAGATGCACACTGCACACGGCAAGGAGGAACATGGTCATCGGCACAACCATCCTCCCGATAAATGATGGTAACCAGCTGATAAGTTCAGCTGAAGAGGTTTGCGTAGTATCGTTACTTAATTTGTTCAGAAGCATGCCGCATTTAATGTATCAGTCGCTTACATTCAGTTGTTAAGGAGCATTTATTCCTTACCATTTATTATGTTTAAGGTTTGAGGAAAGGTCGGCGGGACTCCTCGCTGCGTAATTAATGCTACGTGTCGCGCATTTAATGCATGTCTTCTCCATTAGCTTTATTACGTATATCTATATTTTTGGCGGCTATTGTAATCATTCCTTTATAACATTTAATCTTAGCCGCCCCTTGATTTTGAAAGATTAAATTTGAACCGTGCGATTCAAAGCGAAGATCAAACTTAATATACAAAATCTTTCATGTTCTATCAACTCCTCATTTTTCGCCATTCTTCATTTTCTCAAGAGCTTTTCTCGCAACTTTGTTTTCTTAACCAAATCTCTTAAACAACTTTGCTTTCGCATCTCTTAAAGCTCTTATACACGGTAATGTATCAGATGTCTACTAGCAACTACTAACTTACTCTATTTTCAAGTGCTAATATGTTGTTTTGCGAGATTTCAATGGCGAACGTTCAAACTCCGAGACAACATTGAGGAGATTGTAGCCTCCGGGATTTTGTTTGAACCTACTTTGGCCTTCCGCCAAGTGGAGATCTCTTTCCTTGAACCCGTGTTTGACGCTTTGGAGCGTTCGGGGGTTGGAGATCCTGGTTTCGAAGCACCCCGTGCTTATCTCCCTCGGCAGTTCGCCGAAGTTTATTTCAACTGGAAATCTCTAGCGTCGGGAGGAGAGGAATCGTCCTTCTCTTATCAGAAGGAAGTCGATCAAGATGAGTGGGAGTCACCGTGTTCTTACCTTCGATATTCAAGATGCTCTAGCTCTTTCATTCGATCTTCCCAACTCCGGCATTTCTCCGATTGGATACAAGGAGAAAGAGATCAACGCATATGTGCAGAAATTCTGTGGACGCAAGGATGTGGCGTTCAAAACAGCTTTACCGAGGAATATGTTGCTACCTCGATGCGAGGTCTAGCTTACGTGGTATCGCACATTCGACAAGTTCAGGCAGGATCATATGATCAACCGTCCAAACCTAGGATTCGGTGATGATGGCAATAGACGATGGGGTTGAAGTGAACCGGGGCCGAGTATTATACTACTCGAGATGAAGGCACGAGGCTCAGAAGTTCACCACATTACCCACTAGCGAGAGGAGGATAGCCAGTGTGGGTAAACTTCTATTCGGAACAAAGATGTCTGTTCTGATAGAATGCATAGTTCAGAGGAACTCAGCTGTTGAGAACTCAGCCTTTGAGGACTCCAAGTACTTTGACAAGAAATCTATCAAATTCCAGACGAAGGCTGGAGCTGAGAAATCCATAGGCAAGGGGCCGCCTGAGCCTAAGAGAGCAGCATCAGCTCTGCCCCCATCAGTACAAGTGCCAAAGAAGAGGAGGTTGGCTAAGACTCGACCTGCTGAGGTCACAGTGGCTCAGCCACTTACCATTATTGAGCCAGCTCCTCCTTCTACTCAAGAGGAGCAACTACTCGATTCGAATCTTGGAATCGAGGGAGCGACGATCAAGGACAAGGTCCAAGTGATCGGCTACGAGGAAACAGAGTCGACAAGAGGGAACCGTCACCCGAACCTACCGCTGAGTGGACAACAACCGACACCACTCCATTGCGTCTTTGCAGTGAGATTCAAGAAGAGATACCGAAATTGCCGAGCATGCAGATCCGGTTGAAATAGCAAGAAGGACAAGAGCTCGGATGCTCTTAAGGTTTCTGCACTGGGACATTCTTATTGACTTTGCCAAATCCCGGCAGTCACCCGGATGAGCTGCGACAGAGGAGCAAGAGCTCCAAGCCAAGATTGGATTCGGAGAGCCGGTGATGTGGCGTCCTTCGAAGATTTGAGAGCCGCAATGCTCTATTTACCGAGCTTGAGAGCTCCGTCGAAAGCAGCTCCGCCCCCATCTCCACCTTCGATAAAGGTGATAATGATGATCAAGATGAGGAGATGGATGGCAAACCCAAGGAAGCAGACCAGGGAGAATCTGCAGAGGGACAAACTCCCCAAGAGAAGAGCCCAACACCACCCATAGTCACATCAGGTGAGGCTACAACTGCTCCGAAGTACAGTAGGGAGCGAGATGATCTCGTTCTCTCGAGCGAGAGGCTCGGAACCGGCTCTTATCGGATACAACCCATCGGTTCCGTGTCCTCACGTTACGTCAACGAGGGCTATCAAACGCCAAGGTGAGAAAAATCGACTCCTAGCCAAAGATGTTCATTTCAAATGGGAGAAGTACACCAAGGCTCAGAACGAAGCTCTAAGTAAGTTGGCCGCTGACATCTCAACTCCTAAAGAGGCTTCTCAGCCAGATTTCAAGGAGATAGTTGAGCAGGCCCTAAGTGCTCAAAAGGTCGATTTAAAAGCACGAGTCGGCGGTGCTTGCCGCTCGGCATAAAACTTTCTCGGAGCGGTGACTCGAGGCCATGAAAACAGTTCAAGGCTTCATAGATGAGAGAAACAAGATAGCTACCATTTCTCTTCAAACAGCCATCAAGCAACAGGCTGAGGCCTTAAAAGCCATTCAGAAAGAAATGACAGAATCAAATGATCAAGCTCTGCTGAAACTCCGTCGAGGAGTCGGCCGCTCGATTGAAGAAATCTAGAGGCGATCGAGAGAAAGACCGGGAAAACTCACGCAACTTGGTCGGTGATTTTGATGACACGATTACCCGGATCAAAGATTATGTGCACAGTCACGGAGCGGGACGTAAAAGCTATCCGCACCTCCCCGGCAAATATTGCGATGCCAAAAAGGGGGAAGATATTGTGAAAGATGAACCCGATACGGATACGGGCGACGTCCGGATCCTTAGGGACGAGCTCGGGAGGCGGGACCCTCCTCGGCCAGCGAGAGCCCTCGACCAGAGATTCGGGGGAACGAGGCTCGGAGGCGGGACCATCTACTCGTAAAGGTACATCTATCGAGGTCCTTCTCCTTGATTTCCCACTACAAGCCACCCCCATCTCCTCTTCATCTGCGCACATAGACGAAATCGCTCAATTCCTTGAAGAGCCGGTGAAGAAGAAGAGTCTCAACACCGCCGCAGAGGTCGGGGAAGGAAATCGCTACCGAATCCACTACTCCTTCCTCCCCGGTCAAGAAGTTTAAATCAAAAGCGGAGCAAGAGGCATTCGACCTCGGAATAGCCCAAGAGGCCGCAAGACAAAGGCTGGACCGGGAGCGTCGGCTAGAGGAGGCGGCAAACAGGCAGATAAAAGCCTAAGGGCAAAGCTGTCAGGGGCAAAGGAAAGAGAAAGGTCATTAATACAGTCGAAGAGCAAAAGAAGAAAGCCCAAGAAGATTTTGCTAAGGCTCTTCCGACTGAAATCAAAGCTACTTGCTCGAGTATTCCCATATCTACTCTTACACGAGCGAGATAGCAGAAGATCAAGCGACCTAGGAGGCGACGCTGCAAGGACTGAGTCTCAGACGAGGAGACACTAGAGCAGCCGCTCTTTGTGAGAAGAAAAGGATGGCTGACCTGGCAAGAATGAAAAGCCTATCTGATAAGCCAGCGGCCGGTCCGAGAAAACAGATACCCAGAGGATCGAGGAACAGGAGGACTACTATCAGAACTCCTCGTATGAAGTTGATTCCTGCACCTCATGAGGACAAATGGGTACCTGCTGATCTGAATGATCAATGGGAGACTCTCAAAGAAATGTTTGTTAAAAATCGTATGTATGGGGCTTCTATCCGAAAGACATTCCGGCCGATCAACTGTTCGAAGAGTGTTTTAATGAAGTTTTTCAGAACTCGGAGAACGGTTCTTGCCTATCATGAAAGAAGCCGAACATTCCTGTGAAAGCACCCGCATTCGAAGATATCCTCCTCCCATGATTGCTAAAGGCATTATCATCACAAAGTCTATCGAAGAAGAAATCGAATGCATGACCTATCGGCATGAGTTACATCCGCATAGACCCGGAAGATCAAGAGGAAATCCGGGTTTTGCGCAAAAGAATTTATAAATTTTTCTTGCCTGGACCCTCCAGTGATCGCTTGGCGAATTTCAAGAAGAAGACTCGGAGCTTGGACGACGGCAGGTGATTTCTCCTCTTTGTTTTTGATAATTCTTTGTAATAGCATAGGAACCTGTACTTTGACGATCTATCTATAAGAGTTCCTACCGCTTGCTAGACAATCGCTCATTGTCTTTAAGCTTTTTAGTGTCATGTTTTCACTACCGATCACCAAGTGATCGACACACACTCACATCGGTTTCTCCGATCTTGCCTTTCTCTCACTCTGAAGTTCATTTACTCTTATCGGTTTTCCTCGGATGCTTTAAGGGGGAAATTGTTGTCGAGTAGGGGAAGTATCTTTAATAGATATTAGAGTATAGAGGTTTTGGCATCATCAATTAGGGGGAAATTGTTGGATATGAGTCGGTAGATTAATACTCGACTGTTCTAGGGTTAAAAGAAATTGGGGAAATCATAGTAGTACTATGGAATTGAAGATCCCAAAACCGAGCCGATATCGGTAGATTAGTGTGTCGATAGGATTAGGCGATGTATAGGTTAGACTTGATGTAATGCTTATTATTTTGTCTAAGTCCTGTACGGGGTAGTTGTTGAACCGATCTTCTGCGAAGATACTTTTTGAACCCCACGTCATCGGTGTAATCGCTTGCATTCTTCGTCGGCCAGTGATATCAAACTCGGTTGAAGATCCCGCATCGGCGAGCCGGACCTCGGCAGAAGCATTCTCTACAAGGCGATGGTCATCGGTAGAAGAACCGATGCAAGCAAGTATACCTTCGCAATCGACCAACCGACTATCGAAGCTCACTTTATCGGTCAGACGACTCGGTAGAAGAAGACAGACTTTCGAGTACCGTATCCGACGTAAAGCGACCCAAAGACTTAAAGTCCCTTCAAATGTTCAGCGAGAAGACATACGAGGTAGTTTGAACGGTCAACTCGACACTCACCAACTACAAACCTCGATCAATGAGAAGCCGACAACGCTTACCTACTCTACACAAAAGGCTGCTCTCATGAACGCCGAGCATTAAGCGCCTGCTTCGCAACAAAGTTGAATAGTGGCCGTTTTCTTTGGACGCTTGTGACACGTGGCATCGTCGTCTCCAACGGACATATGCCACAACTCACAACTATAAATAGAGAAGCATTTGAAGATTTCAAAAAGAGGAATATACGCGAAATCAAGGGAAATCATTCAAGCTCACAACGCTCTAGAACCTTCAAGCTTATCCCGAGAGACGAACTAGTTTTCATAGAACACTTCTTGTAGTTCATCTCTCTAGAGCACTTTGATCCCTTTCTTCTCTAGACTAAGCTCATTGCTAGATTCATAGCTTAGATCCGAAGGAGTTCACATTTAGTGAATTGTTCTTGTTGTAAGAACTCCTTCTCAGTTGGAGAATATTCCCTCCCTTCTAAACTTAGGTTTGGATTGTAAAGTCGCTAAGGACTATAACTTAGAGGGAAGCTGTCCAGGTCACGCAGTATCCCTGCCGAGGCTTGCTCGAGAATAATCAACAAGTTCTCCTGCCTTGTTCGGGACCGTGGACGTAGGATCTTGCGTATCCGAACCACGTTAAATCGCTTGTGTTCATTTCTTGTTTTTATTGTATAGCATTCAACCGACTTGAAAATCATAAGTTTGCATAAAACGTATTTTTATAAAGTGCACAGCCAAAAGATTTAACTTGCAAAAACGCGTTTTCAAAAGAGACGACTCCGGGCCTAACACTTATCCGCACTACAGTCTCCGACTGAGTTTCGTAATACTGACATCAGTCAGTAGAAGAGCTCAGAAGCTGACTCACTTTGACCCCAGTGATCGAAGGCTTACTTGGCACTGTTCATCAGTTGCAAACATCAGCTTCAGCTGACCTTCACTGAGAAAAAGAAACAGAGCTCAGGTGTATTCACCCCCCCCCTCTACACCTGACTTTTCGTCTCCGGACCAACATAACAAATGACACATTTATTCATTACAAATGACACGCCTTCTTTATAAAAAAAATTGGAAAAAAATAAAAAAAATTATTTGTTACGATTGACACTTTTGTTTCTTACGATTGACACTTTCATAAGCAAAGAGTGACATGTCTGTCCTTAAAATAAAGGGAATAAAAATGAAAAAAAAAATAATAAATTTTGTTTGTTGCGATTGATACTTTTGTTTGTTACGATTGACACTTTCGTATGCAAAGAGTGACACGTCCGTCCTTAAAATAAAGGGAAAAAAAGTAAAAAAAAACGTTAAAAAAAAACGTAAAAAAAAATTAAAAAATTAATGATGTCATGCTGATGTCAGCGGATCAAACACGGGTCAAATACGGGTCAAAGCAGGTCAAAATTGAGTAATTGGATCATGTTGCATGTACAACATGATGCACACAAGTTTTTGCTTTTTATTTATTGGGAGGACCGAACAGACAACGCAATAAAATCATGGAATAAAGTCGGTCAGGAGATTTGCATTTTTTTCGGATCCTGCTGCCAATTTCAATAATAAATATCAAAACAGTTGTTAATGAGTAATGGAACTACTCCATTGAACGTGCACGAGCGTTGCTCTGCACAATTGTCCATCAATATTTCAAATTTAGGATGATAAAATTTACAATTTCTTAAATCTGGGATGAAATTTGCAATTTCACTCATGGAAGAATAGTTTTTAAAAAAATAAATATAAAAAATTAGTGAATCACAGTTTCTGCATGATTTGTGGTGAAAATTCCACCATAATCTTCAATATTAGTTATTCAACTGTAAACCAGAGTAAAATAATAATGTATTGAGAAATCAAGCTATAAAGCCATTGTTGAGAATTGAACTTGTAATCCTTATTCAATTTGTATGTATCATAATTCATAAATTCATAACCTACCGTGAATGCAACGTGCTAAACCATAAAATTCTATAAATATATGATAAATAATAAAATATATCAAATAATCAAAACATATATCATTATAAATATTATTATTGTACACCTAAATTTATATATGTTATAAAGTCGAATTACACACAAGTGGTTGTTGGGGTCACATTACAAACTTAAACATACATACAATTCCTAGAATTTATCAGAAACACGACCGAATTCATCCTAACATTTATAGCACTTCACAATCTTACTTCATTTCTTAGCTTTCTTTCCCGTCGGGCTTAATCCCATCTTTCCAGCCAACTTCCTCTTCGCCGGCGTCTTTGACTTCTTCTTCATCGCCTCCGGAGTTTTAATCTGGCTCAACCTCCTCGTCCTCTTCGCTTTCTCCACGACTTTTTTGGCACTTTGTTTTTCTGCAGATTTCGCAGTTACTTTTCTCGATGGCTTCTTTTTCTCCGCCTTGTCTTCGACGGCCGAGATTTTGTAGGAGTTTTTCACTTTGACTAATTTCTCAGATTTGATCAACCTTTTCAACTGAACTGAGAGAATCTTCTTGAAATTTGGGGAGAGCATTTTAGCGTAGTTTTCCTCCATGAATTTCGCGATCGCCGGTTGGCTCGAACCGGTCCGGTCCTTCATTGTCGTTATTGCTTCACTTATCATCTAAAAGACAATCAGAACTTGTAACATTCGGTTTCAGATTAAGTACTTTACTGCTAAACATCTTCAGAAACAATTTACTATAACAATTATGATTTTTCAATCACACAAACGACAACAATATGATCAAAACACATCGAATTTATAATAACTCTAGGAAAAAGTGAACAAATGTTGAAAAAACAGAGCACCTGCGAGTATGGGGGGTGGAGAGATGAAAGGGAAGAAGTGTTATTCTTCTTGGTTGAATCCTTCTTCGCGTTCACCATGTTTTTTTCGTTTTCTTCTTTCTTCTTGTTGCTGATTCTTAAAGCTTCAGGAATGGCAGTTGTAGAAATGTACGTGAAAAGGGGGTATTAAAGAGTTTGACGTTTTCAAATTTCAAACCCATTTTAGGCTTCCCGCTTATGAGTACAAGAGCGGAGAAAAAAGTGGGTTAAACTTCTGACGTGGATGGATAAGAATAACTATCAAAATTATTCAAATGTGTTCTGAGAGAGGGAAATGCAATTCAAATGGGCCTATTAAACTATTAATAATTATTTATATAAAATAAACATAAATTATGAATGCATTATCCATTTATGCCTGTAATTATAATGCCGATTAATCTCTCTTTTGCGAATGAAAAGAAGTAAGGCCTTGTTTGATTGATTGGAATTAGGAATCAAGTCCGTGAGGAATGAAATGTGGAATGATTCTTGAAATCAATTGTTTGGTTTGTTGAAGGAGTCATTCCATTCCAATATATGTTTAGTTCGACCAAAGGGATGGAATAATTGAAAATTTTAGTAATTTTTATTTACTAATAAAAACACTATTTCCAAATTAAAAAACTTTAATTCTTAATTTAGGAACCTAAATCTCATTTAAGAATAAAAAAATCAAATTAAGAACACAAGAACAAAAATTGATTATTTAATTAAATTAATCCTACTATCTCTTTCTACCATTTCCCTAATGGCGCCGCTACATTCTTTATCTTCTTTTTCCTAGTATATTTTCTTCTCTTGATGCCACTAAATACGAGGGAGTGATGAGAAAGATGGGGAAGTTGAAGATCCAGACTCATTGATGCTGCCACCAAAGTTAAAGAAACCCATCCCAGACGTCGGAAAGAGAAAGCTAGGGGTGTAAGTGGTTCCGCTCCGAACCGCGAAACCGGTCGGACCGAACCGAACCAAACCGAAAAATGTGATTCAGTTCGGTTTCGCAGTTTGGTTCGGTTTATTTTTTTAGAAACCGTTTACATTCGGTTCGGTTCGCAGTTTCAAGAATTTTTAAACGGTTCGAACCGAACCGAACAAATATCCTATTTTTTAATTTTTTTTATTTAATATTTGTCTTTCTTATATGAGAATATTGTTGGATTTAGATATTAGATTTAAGTTTAAATCAATTCTATTCTATACAAATGAAGAGAAAGGAGTAACAACTCTATACTTATGAGTTCGGAATGAGTGACATCTTATAAACTATTATTCTTGCATTATTTAAGATTTAAAAAATAAATAAAAAAATAAAAAAGTGAACCGATGAACCGAACCGAACCGAACCATTTATAAGCGGTTCGGTTCGGTTCCGATATTGAAAAATCTATCAAACCGAACCATTTCTATGTGTTTGGTTCAGTTCCTAAATACATAAAAAGTCGAACCGAACCGAACCGTTACACCCCTAGAGAAAGCAGCGGGAGAATTTTTTTATAAGAGAGATAAAGCAACAAGAGAGATAATAGATGAGGTATGATTCCTTTGACGTTTTTTACGAACCAAACAACATGAATGAAATCATTCATTTAAAATGATTGTTCATTCCATTACCCACCTCCAACCAAACGGGGCCTAAGAGCTCAATACTGTAATACGGTCCGGACATTGGATCCAAGCTCGAGCGACAATCCAAAAGTAATGGGTCAAAATTTCTTTCTGACAAAGCCCGAAAGAAATAGAAGGGTCTGAGACTGCATTTATCGGTGTAGAATTTTGATGTTCGGCCATTTGAAATGTATTTACATGAATTAAAAAAAATATATACAGTCAGTGGAGATAGGAGTGAATCAACCGCGTCCTCCTCAACACCTCTTGGCAAACGGACGTCCTTCATCATTGTTGCCATTGGGATGGTGACACTTGTCACTATCCCATTGATCACAAGATATTAATTTTATTCTAAATTTAATTTGATTATATCTTTTATAGTAAATATTAAAAAAATAAAAAATTATACCAAAATTCATGATTTTTCATCCTCTATAAATAGACACCAATATTGATATATTTCTCCACATTCTACAATTATCTCATTTTCTCTCCACATTTTTAACAACTCTTTACTCTTTCATTATGGATCTCTATAACAACTTGTATAATTCTCAAAATTTTTCCCACTCCAACGATTATTACCCTAGTTTCGATGATTTTCCTAACTCGAGCGAATTCGAATCACAAGATGTTAGGTTAGAATCACAGTTTCCTGATAATTCTATTCAAAACACCCTCCCCCCCCCCCAACCTCCTTTGAAACTACTCATCATGAAAAATCTCTCAACACTAAAAATAATACACAAGATTTGGAAACCTAAAGAAGATATGACATTAATGTTTGCATGGTGTCATATAAGTGGAGATCCAATTGTAGGCAAGAATCAAAATGCTACTGCATTATGGAAAAAGGTTTGAGCGCTTTATGAACGAGCTCGAAAGCAAAACCCAGGATTGGGTGAAGAAAGGTCAAGCGAGTCGTTGAGACAGCGTTACAAACACATTAATGCAAATATGATGAAGTGGATTGATGTATATAGGACATCATACAGTCGTAGAAGGAGCGGAATGTCGAATGATGACATTGAGCAAGAAGCGCAACTGTTGTACGGAAAAACCAAGTTTACTCACCACGAGGTATATAAAAAGGTTATGAGAACTTATCCGAAATGGGAGTTGAAATTAGAGTCAACTGGTTTTACTCACCAGAGAGAACCACGGGATGAAGACAATATTGGAGAAAGTCGTGCTAGCTCGAAAAGAACAAGGACCGATGAAGAAGGTGATTCACAACGGACTCCAATCCAGAAACTCCTGTGAGTGATCTTCAACATTTCGTCGCCCTATGGGGAGAGACAAGCCCAAGGCTGCGGCAAAAAAGAAAGGAAAATGAGTGGCATCTTCATCTTCGTCTTCTATAATACCTGATGATTTCATTGTTGAGATTCGTGAACTGAGTATCACGCGTGACAAGGAGCTTCAGAAGCGTGACCTGGATCGCGAGGCACGTAAAGAAGAGATGGCCCAGAAGATGAAGATCTTCACGCTGAATACACTGCTAAATAAAACTGCATTAACTCGTAAGGAAGAGCAAGCGAAATTGTGTCTGTTGCATGAATTATTTTAGGATATTCAAGTTTATGAGTGTGTTGTTTAAGTATGCATGTTTTTAATATTTCTTGCAAAAGTTGTGTGTTTCTTTATAGTTTGTTTTATGTAATGTCGGTTTGAATATTGTCTAGTAGCTATTATTGTAACATTTGTATGTTGTAATATATTTTCACTATCAATGAATTTTATGGAGTGTAATAGTATACATTTTTTCTTTTAAAACATTCAACGCATTAATTCACTAAGCATTTAAAGCATCCACTTTGAATACAAATATATTATTTCTTTGAATGCTTACTCATTAATATGTCAGATCAATTATTACTCTCTTATCAATATGTCAAGATACATTATTACTTTGAATACTTTCACGCATAGTGTGGAGTTATTGTAATTGAAGCTGTAAAGCAATAACAATTCGTCACATGCATGTGACAGTATTCACATTCACGCATGGTTTGGATATGTCACATTAATCAAAACCTTGCACAAACGTGTAATAATGTTCACATGCATTATTGTACAACCTATAGTAATTGAAGCTGTAAAGCAATAAGAATTTGTCACATGCATGTGACAGTGTTCACATTCACGCATGGTTTGGATAAATCAAAATCACTCATGGCTTAGATATGTCACATCAATAAAAACCTTGCACAAGCTTGTAATAATGTTCACATGCATTATTGTACAACCTACAGTAATTGAAGCTGTCAAACAATAACAATTCGTCACATGCATGTGACAATGTTCACATTCACGCATGGTTCGGATCAATCAAAATCACGCATGGTTTGGATATGTCACATCAATAAAAACCTTGCACAATCGTGTAATAATGTTCACATGCATTATTGTACAACATATAGTAATTGAAGTTGTCAAACAATAACAATTCGTCACATGCATATGATAGTGTTCACGCATGGTTTTGATCAATCAAAATCACGCATGGTTTGGATATGTCACATCAATCAAAACCTTGCACAAGCCTGTAATAATGTTCACATGCATTATTGTACAACCTATAGTAATTGAAGCTGTAAAGCAATAACAATTCGTCACATGCATGTGACAGTGTTCACATTCACGCATGGTTTGGATATGTCACATCAATCAAAACCTTGCACAAGCGTGTAATAATGTTCACATGCATTATTGTACAACCTATAGTAATTGAAGATGTCAAACAATAACAATTCGTCGCATGCATGTGACAGTGTTCACATTCACGCATGGTTTGGATCAATCAAAATCACTCATGGTTTGGATATCTCACATCAATCAAAACCTTGCACAAGCGTGTAATAATGTTCACATGCATTATTGTACAACTTATAGTAATTGAAGCGGTCAAACAATAACAAGGAACATGGAAATTCAAAGCAATTATTGTAATTGAAGCTGTAAAGCAATAACAATTTGTCACATCCCCTTTAGTGTTCACATTCACGCATGGTAGTGTTCACATGCCTAAAAACCAATCAATAATGCTTTACTCTTATAAAACAATCAATAACGCAAGCAATAATGCTACAGTGATTTGTCGCTGCATAAAGGATCTAATATCTCTCTCTCATCAATGTCAGATCTAATTTCTCTCTCTCATCAATAATGCTTACAAAGCAAAAGTGCTACAGTGGTTTGTCATTTACTCCTATAAATTATAGTTCACATATTAGTATGTCATACGAACCAAACTCCACGAAAGATAACCAAATATCTCTCTCCCATTTGTTGAATATACCACCTCCAGAAATATCTTCAAGTTCTAATTTTGATATTTCAAATATCCTCGAAGATGATGATTGGTGGGATGAGAGAGAAGCCATTTACAATCAATTAGCTGTAGAAGATAGCATTATCAACAAGGTTGTCGAAGAGGTTGCCGCTCGAGCCGAATCTCTATCATTACAACCCAAGAATCATACTACTCGACAAAGGAGGTGGTATATTGAACGAGGACGTAAGAAGGGTCATGATACTGTGTTCGAGCAATACTTCTCAGAAAATCCAATCTATCCTGAAGATTATTTTCGAACATGGTATCGCATGCGAAAGCCGTTGTTCGAACGTATAATGAATAAATTGGTTGCCGACGAATTTTTTTCAATAAAAGCCGGATCTTTGCTTGGTCATCTAGGTATGTCTGCCATCCAAAAATGCACTGTTGCGATGAGGGTGCTGGCATACGGCACAACAACCGACTTACATGACGAATATTTGCGAATGAGCGGTCAACTAATTCGAAAATCGCTCAAAAGATTCGTAGAAGACATCATTTCCAACTTCAACGACGAGTACCTGAGAAAGCCAACTGAACAAGATATGGCATATCTTCTGCAGCTAGGAGAACGACGTGGTTTCCCAGACATGTTAGTCAGTATAGACTGCATGCATTAGGAATGGAAAAATTGTCCCTCTGGTTGGGCAGACCAGTTTGCAAGAAGAAGTGGTAAACCAACTATAATCTTTGAAGCAGTTGTTTCACAGGATTTGTGGTTTTGGCATGCATTTTTTGGAACCCCGGGTTCCAGAAATGATATCAACGTGCTTGATAAATCGCCTGTTTTTTATAATATTTTGGAAGGCCGAGCACCAAAGGTTAGTTATGTCGTAAATGACAAGGAGAAGAATATGGGTTATTATCTCACTGATGGTATATATCTGAATGGGAAGCATTTGTCAAATCTATTAGAGTTCCTCTCATTCAAGAGCATAAATTATTTGCTCTACATCAAGAGGCTGCGCGAAAAGACGTTGAACGAGCATTTGGCGTTCTACAAGCTCGTTTCACTTTTATCAAGCAACCATGTCAAATCTGGGATCGAGATTTTATGGGGAAAATAATGAGAGCTTGCATCATTATGCACAATATCATAGTGGAAGACGAAAGAAGCTCTTATCTAAATTACCAAGATCCCCGGGATTTATACGGGATCTCGTAAAATCGGAGTAATCGAGGTCTTGGAGATGGAGAAGAAAATAATCATTTTGGATACTCTACAAATAGGATTGCAAGCGTAGCCTCTTATATGAGAACTAAGTCACAACTTCGGAACAGAGAAGGACATAAAGAGCTTCAAAGCGACTTGA
Organism: Lavandula angustifolia; assembly: GCA_028984105.1. Lineage (NCBI taxonomy): Eukaryota > Viridiplantae > Streptophyta > Magnoliopsida > Lamiales > Lamiaceae > Lavandula > Lavandula angustifolia. Next base: position 19,686,580 of record CM054805.1, read on the forward strand.
TCGAACATATATGGCAAAAATTCGGCCATGATAGCTGAATAAATTTCCTACTTCGTATTTGTAGTTGTCTGTTTTTCGTTGTTTCAATGTTTTACTTCATCATTTTGTGATTCGCCTTTGTTTTATTAATATTAGTTGTATTGATATTGAGTTTTTTTCGTGTTTTTCGTTAACCGAAAATTAATTTTAATATTTTTTATTCAAATTAGTAATATGTTAAAATAAATAATTATAAAAAATAATATGAATAGATAATATTTTAGTTGGCTGATTGCTTTGGTTGGGTGGTCACGGATAAACTATAAAAAGTAGAGATGGTATAGTTAATGAGAAAATAGAGTATATAGAGGAAAGAGAAATTAATAAAATATTGAGATGGTTGGGTGTTTGGGTGTTTGGGGTGGTGATTGATAAATATAGTCTTACATAGAGGATAAAAAGTTCAAACACAAACACTCTCTAAGATACCGAATCCATTGAGCCAACAATTTTGTTTACATGTTAAATAAAAAGATTTATCACCCTAAATTTAAAGGGGATTAGACTATATAATTACATTCGAAATAATAAACGAATTGTAGATTTATAAATAGAAAGTTAGAACAAAAGCTATAAGGAACAAAAGAATTTAGGATTAAATAGGGCGCAAAGAAAAAGAAAGGCATCGAATCTAGAATTAAAAGGGACCAAAATTCAAAATGAAACTAAATGAGATTAACAATACAAAATATAGGACTAAATTATGTGAGAAATAAAAATAATAATAACATCCAGGGCAACCTAAATGTTCAGTACCACTAATAGGATGTTTGGAGTAGCTGAAGCTTATTTATAAGTGTTGAAAGCTGCTTATAGCAGCTGAAAGCAACTTATTTGAAAATAAGTTAGTGTTTAAAAATAAGTGCTAAAAGCTGCTGAAAGTGGGGAAAATAATGCTTGTGAATGTTGCTGATAGAAGTAGCTTATTATTACTTCTATTTGTAGCTATCCCTATTAGCTATCTATCCCTATTAGCTATCTATCCCTATAAGCTGGAAACAAAAGGGTTGGATACAAGGTTGGAAACAAGGCTGGTATCTCTATTTGTAGCTATCTATCCGGAAACAAAGGAAACTATCTATCCCTATTAGCTATCTATCCGGAAACTATCTATTTGTAGGGATACAAGGCTGGAAACAAGGCTGGTATCTCTATTTGTAGGGATACAAGGCTGGAAACAATCCGGATCCTTGCTTCCTACTATCCCAAAGATAGTAGGAAGTAGGCTGGAAGCAGCAGCAACAACAAAGGATCCTTGCTTCCTACTATCCCTGCTCTCTATTTGTATTTGTAAGGATAGTAGGAAACAAGGAGCAGCCTTGTCCCTACAATAGAGATAACCGGCTGGAAACAAGGAGCAGCCTTGTCCCTACAAATCCGTCCCTCTCTATATGTTTCAAGACCAAGGCTCGTTTGGAAGCAAGGCTGCCTCCGAGAATTTTTGGTTCTCTTGTCCCTACAAATCTGAGTCAGACGGTGAAAAGGAGAAGGAGAATTTATGAATACTCAGCGACGAGGCTGATAAAGAAAAGGAGAAGGAGCAGCAACACCAACAGTCAACTGGGCAGCAGGAAACCACCAAAGAAAAATCTTCAACCCCTGCTGACTCAGACGACCAACCACCTCACAAGCCCTCCTACACTACCTCTAAGTCACAGGATCAAGAGATGGAGGAACTCTGGGCTCAGTTAGACAGATACTTATACAGAGGTGAAGAGGCCAGGCAAATAGAAGCAGCCAGAGAGAGGATATGGAACGCTGATCTTGAAGCTCTCAGACTGCGAATTGAAAAAGAAGCGAGTTAGAGGATTCCTGCCAAGGCTGACATCCCATACAAATACAGAAAATTCAGGAAGCCTACAGATCTGAAGACTCACAGATGGCCTAGAGTGGACGATTGGATCCCGTGGGAACAGACTTAGAGATGGGAAAATATGAAAGCTGAATTCATCAAAAGGAACTACTTCTGGAGATTCTGGTCTGAAAAGCCCAAGGCAATGGCATATACTGAATGGATTATGCGAGCTGACTTAGAGATGTATGCCAGGCTACAGAAAGACATTAATGAGAATGTTGAAGTAAGAGTTCCAGATCCTAGAATTCTGCCTCCCCCACAAAGACTTGATGGATCCATCCACTACGGCGTGATAGATAAAGAAGTGAAGGATGCTGCTGAAGCTAAGTTTCTTGATGAAGAAGACCCAGCAGACTTTGCAGAGATTCTGAAGCTGAGGAAGATCACATATCGAATGTATAGAGTGCCCCTTCCTGAATCTCTATCTCAGAATTTCAAAGACAGGATTAAGCAGTTAAAATAGCTTCTGCTTCTGATTTCTCAGTGTATCTTTCTTTCATAGTCTAGCAGAGATGTAATTGTACTGATTTTCTTACATATATAATATCTCTATTTGGCTTTGACAATTCCTTATTGTACGAATAGCCGTGTTTGCTTATGCTTAACATTCGGAATCATCGAAGTGATTCTTGACTCACACACTCACGCTTTGTTATTTACCGTCGGTTGTTGCTTAGCTAGATTCCGATAGACTTACTTGTGTTTTCGGGGGAAAATGTTGTTAAGACGAGGGGAAAATGTTTAGTCTCGTATATGTTCGACTTTTACGCCACGATCCCCCGAGTAGTCCTAGGACTTGAAGAACAACTCCACCGATCCTACTTGTAATATTTTGTAAGGAGCTCTATTTCTTATAAGTCATTGTGTTAGGTTGTTTAGATGATAGTTTAGGTTTTGGCATCATCAAATAGGGGGGAAAAATGTTGGGTGATGATTGTATCCTCGGCGGTATTAGATATAGTGGGAAATGACTCGGTCTTACGTGTTGACATTTACTCGGTAGCCTTGTGCTACGAAATAGTCCGAAGATTTGAAGATCCCAAAACCCTATATTGATTGGTGAACCTTTAAGTTGTAATATGTTTTTTGTCTCCGAGGTTTCGGACTCGGCGAGACCCTGCTCTCCGGCTCGGGCATTCGGTAGCTTATCCGCCTCGGCACGGAAGTAGAAGACTCGATATCTTTGGACTCGAGCGGGAGCGATATGCGAAAGTCGGTTGAACCGAACTCAGCGAGAGTAGTTCACTCGCACTCGAGTTGAACTTCGGTAAAGCCGACTCGACGGGAGTTCACTGCGAATCGGAGATCAAGACTTCAGGCAACGGCCGGACAGTCTTACGAACCGTCGAGATCTTTAAAAGACAATCGGCATAGTCGAAGTACGAGGAAAAGAGAAGTCGGCTTCAAATCTCCTTGAAGTATGCATTGCGTCTCAACCACCTTCCGAACCTCGGCCAATGACAAGCGCACACCGTCCTACACCTACTAAAGTCCGCAAGTCAACAACTTTCCGGGAAAAGAAGGGAAAGGACACGCCACCATGCTACAAAAGAGCCGTTAGCTACCCAAAAGAGAGAGACAAAGGATCGTCGTCTCCAACGGATCTATCCTAATCTCTTTTCTATAAATAGAGGGATAAATCAAATTTGAAGCTCACGGAAGAACACGAGAGAACACACGAGAGCATTCAAACGAGCTAATTCAAAAAGCCTAAGTCTTCCGCAAGAAGTTCGAAGAATCTATCTCCGCGAAAGACTACATTCCGACTTCTTAGGGAACCAAGCTTAAGCTGTTTCATACGACCTCCAGTATCCAAACGACGATACACGAACCCCGAAAGTTATATTCGGTTGTTCGTCGTTATAGAAGCCTCTTCCTTGTTCCCTATCCCTCTAACCTAAGCTCAATAGCATATATCCATAGCTTAGACGAAGGAGTTCATCTTTGAACTAATCCTTATTGTAAAGGACTCCTTCACAGTTGGAGAGTTTTTCAAACACTCAGTTTGATAACCTTGTAAACTGAGACTTGCTCAGTATAAATCTCAAGACCAGTGTTTGTCCAGCGTAAAAACCAACTGAGACTACCTCAGTATAATAAATAGCTTCCTGATCTTTCGGGACAGTGGAAGTAGGATTTTTGTGTCCGAACCACTTTAAAAATCTACGTGTCGTGTGTTACGTTCTTAAGCGTTGCATTGATTTCTTGTTCATACTAAAAAACCTTCTCTAAATCATTCAAGCTGAGTTTCGGCAAACTAAATAGACCGCACTAATCAATCCGAAACTGTTTGAAAAAACGTTTTTAACTTCAACCGAATTGGGCCTACACTATTCCGCACCACCGAACTCTATTCGTAAGATACGTATTCGACTCTCGGTCGGCCAGCGGGTCTCGGTAGAGTCGGTCACTTTGCCAACACGATTCGGGAATAGCTTATCGGGTCTGCTTAATTTGTTCAGTACGACATCGTCTTGAAAAAGGACTGTTCGTGTTTCAGTTGAGAAATCGAGTTTCAGGTGTATTCACCCCCCCCCCCCTCTACACCTGAACGTGCTCTCGGGACCAACATACATGATTCAACAAACGTTTTGAACAAAAAGACTAAGCAAGACTTAAAATTAAATGTTTAATTTTATTCCATTAAATTGGATATTAAACATTTAATCGGGCCTCAATTTAATTGGAATCTAAACAAAGTAGTAAAATTATGTTCGTAAACATCCACCTGCGTGCTTGCCTTCATTTTTGAGCTACAAGTTTGTGAGATAAGTTTTCCAAAAATAATATTTAATTATTATTGAGTAGTGGGAGCAAATCCCTAAACGTTTACCTACGTGGCTTATATGCCTAGTACACGAGTATTCTAGAAGATCATAATTAAATTGGATGATTAATTAGATCAGATTGAATTCGGCATGATTATCGTAAGTATGTCAATTTTGAGAACTTGATTCTATTTTGGTCAAATTAATGGTCAATACTTAAATGTCACCGCAGGTAAAATTCACTTCCCTCGAAGTCCCTTTCCGCGTTTTAATTTAATTGTGACATGGTCCAAAATATCTAACTGTTAATTCTATTCGTTTTAAGAACCTAGGCGCGGATTGGAATCAAAAGATAGGTAAATAGCTTGGTCCAGGGTTACGCTAGTAAACGTTCACCTAAGTGGCTTACGAGTGGAATTCCTAGGGTTATTCGAGGTTCTTAATGTCATTGATATATCAAAATGTTATAATGACATTAATTACGATTTATGTGTGAATATTAGATTCTTACATACTTTTAAATTATATAGTTCAAATATGTTTGTTCGCAAATTTTTCGAGTTCCTAAACAGTCACACCAACCAAACCCTAACTGGTTTAACAAATTTTAAAGAGTGGAAGAGAAATCTTACCCTTCCAATAAGTGCTCCGACTAGGTCCTATAAGAACTATTTTAAGGCCGGTGTGTCTAAGAAAGAGTTTACTATGAGAAGTTACTCAAGTCTTTTGTAGTGGTAAAAGAGGTTGTAGCTCAAGGAATCTTCCGAAAGATGGAAATCAAAAAAGAGCAAGAAGGGTGATCAATTCACGAAGAGCAGTGGGAATAAGAAGACGGTCATTACCGACGGCATGAGAATGCCAAAGAACAAAGGAAGGTTCTTCAAGTGTGGTAAGAAAGGACACTGGAGAAATTATTATCTAGATGTCAAGGTAAAACAGAAAGTGTAACGCCCCAATTTTCATAACTTAACAAGGGACGCTACTTCATACTAAACATGCATATCTTAATTCTTTCAAAACATTTTCATGGAAAAGAATCGTTGCAAAACTTAAGTTAATTTCATACTCAGCGAAAGTCTTAAATAAAAATAAATATGACTACTAGTTCTCGAAAATAAAATGCACAGAGTTTAATGCAATAATGACTTTCATAAATCTTTCCTCGTGTGACCATCACCACCACCACCTCTCCGCATCGGTCGAACCATTTCATGAAAAATATTATAATAATGGAGATGAGTACGACTACTCAGTGGGGAATACACTTATTCAAACTATATAATATACCAATATATTATGGAAAATTAGAACATGTAAGAATTACGTAGTCACAAAGACCACCGAGTCAACTTTGACTCTAACATTAAAAATGGATCAACATTGATCCCGATCAACTTCGACCATAAACATGTGTACCGATCAACTTCGATCCCAGTCAACTTCGACCATAAACCTTTATACCGATCAACTTCGATCGCGGATCAACTTCGATCCTTCCTTTCCATGTTTGACATTAACTCATAAATATCGAGCATAAAATATAATAAGGATAAATGTAGTGTAAGAATACTTCCCCACCTTAACCTTGATTTGATGAAAAATTATGGATATCAGATGTTTAAGTCCTGCGCGCCGATCCTATACATGGAAATTTATCTTAGTGACTCTATATGGAATATCATGCATGCACCAACAATTTCAATAATACATAAATACAAATAGATCGTAATAATCAAACAATGTATATTATACATAATCTACTTATTAACATGCAATTTTAATGGTTTCACATGGTAATAAACTTAAGTATATTAAACACAATCTTACTTCTATTTACAATTCATTCATGCATTGAGTAATTCGGCAATTCATGAAATAAATTAATGAAATCTTGAAAGTTTTGTCCTAGAAATCATAGATCTCTAACATTACCAAAATATTACATATTCCATTACAATAAAACTTATCATAATCAATAATTCATTTAATAATATCCTTAAAACTTTTATTTTTCAATCTACATGCATATTGACAAAAGATTCTGGCACATCAAGAAATAAATTAACAAATAAATAGTAAACGTATTCTATATTTTTAACATGATTGACCTAACATATACTATATCCCATTAAAATTCATCATAGTCGAAAACAACTCAAAGAAAACATGAAAAATAATTTTCCCATCAAGCTTATGGACATCTTTGTCAAAAGCGACGGTTACAAATAACAATTTTAAAACAAATACTTATCTTACTTATAAAATTCTACAAAATTAATAGAGTATACTAGACATACCTATAAAGATGATCCTAAATTTTCACGACAATATGACGACGGGAAGATGTGTAAATAAATCTTGAAACAGTTCGCAGATATGTTGGCAGATTTTCGAAAATCTAATGTGAAACTAAATTATGGACGACTAAGGTGTATTTATAGGCCTAGAAATCATTATCTAAAGATTCCTAATCATATAAGGTATCATATATATTTTATCTATAATTATTTTCATACTTATATAATTTATAAATAATTTAGTATATCATTTACCACATTAAAGATTCAATCATAGATAAATTAGGATATGGATAAACACAACTAGATTTTATCCTAAAACATTTATATCACAAATATAATATATATTTTATTCACAAAACGTAATTTCAAATTAACTCATAATAACTTAATGCGTGAGGAATACGCGACTTGGTCAAGGACTTCGACTCTACGGTTACTCGAGATCAAGGACTCGGTATACAAGCTTGAGAAAGATGTCACGGCTATCCGTACCAACCTCGATAAAGTGCAGCGATGCCAAAAAAAGGGGAAGGTATAATAAAAGATGAACACTGGAGGACGGATACGGTGATGTACAGTTATCGGGGAAAGGGTTCGGGATAAGAACTCTTCGAGGTCCTTCTCCTAGAATTCCCACTTGCCCAACCCTCATCTCCTCTTCTGCTTTGCTCACATTGAAGAAGTAACCGGTTTTATTGAGTAGGAGATAGAAGAAGAAGAGCCTGAGCCTGAACAATTGCCACCCCATCTCCTCTTCTCTTGATCTGAGTATTTCTCACACGTGGATATCCGACACCACTTCATCAGAGACCATGTCGAGAAGAAGGATATCGGGATGGTGAAGATCCCATGCCCGACAAGCAAAGGGCGGATATGCGACCAAACCACTAGGCGAGAACGAGGTTCGAGAGAACTATCGGTTGAGCTAGGTCTCTTTGGATCCCTGCGAGATGCGTCGGTAGATGCCGAGCTACGAGAACATCATTGTCAAACAATTGGGATCAGCATAAGGAATCAGTACGACAGGTCAGATAACTAAGTACAGTGACTCAGTTGGGAAAGTCACACTGTACACAGCAAGGGGGAACATAGTCATCAGCATGACAACCATTCTCCTTATACATAACGGTAACCAGCTGATAAGTTCAGCTGAAGAGGTTTGCGTAATTTTGTGTACTTATTTTTTTAGGCATGATCGCATTTATTGCATCAGTCGCTCACACTCAGTAGTTAATGTGCATTCATTTCCCGCCATTAATAATTTAAGGAAAGGTCAGTAGGAAACCTCTTCATTCGCATAAACTGAGTAATTAATGCTGTCTGTCGCGCATTTAATGCATGTCTTCTCACTTATTACGTAGATATATGTTTTAGGCGGCTTTGATAATCATCCTTTTTTAACATTAAATCTTAGCCGTCCATAGTTATGAAAGATTAAAACTCAGTCGTTAGATTAAAACGTGCAATCAAGCCAATATATACAAAATCTTTCATCTTCTATCATTCCTCACTTTTCGCCATTTTCATACCTTACGAGCTTTACTCGCAATCAGTTTCTACTTCTTACAACTGCCTTGCCTGTGCATCTTTCAAGCTCTAATACTCGGTAATGTATTAAAATCTGCTGATAACTACTAACTTACTCTATTTTCAAGTGCTAACAAGTTGTTTTGCAGATTTCTATGGCGATCGTACAGACTCCTGAACCTGTAGTGGAGATCATGGCCATCCGAATTCAGTTCGAACCCACAATGGGTTTCCGCCGGGTGGATATCCCATATCACGGAACCTATGTTCGATGCTACGGGAGAGGTGCGGGTTGGAGACCCTCGTGACCAAGCATCCGCGTGCCCATCCGCCAAGGCGAGTGGCGAAGCGTATTTCAACCGGAACTTAGTGGGCTGCTTGGGAGGAGAAGAAGCTTCCTTCTCATACATGAGAGAAACAACTCCGAACAAGTGGAAGCCGACTCAACACACCTTCAACATCAGAGAGGCTCTAGTCCTCGCGTTTCGGCTTCCTAATTACGGTATCTCACCTATCGGATATAAGGAGAGGGAGATCAACGCTTATGTGCAAAAGTTACGTGGACGCGGTGATCGACGTTCAAGACGGCTCTCCCGAGGAATCTCTTGCTACCTCGGTACGAGAGGTTTAGCGTATGTGGTCTCGCACATGCGACAAGCTCACTGGATCGTACGATCAAGCTGTCCCAAACCTAGGATTCAGTGATGATGGCTATTGACGACGGAGTAGAAGTGAAGCTGGGGCGACTATTACACGACTCGGATGAAAGCCCGGGCCCGAAATTCACTACTCTACCCAGCTGGCGAGAGGAGGTTGGCCGGTGTGGGTAAGCTTCTATTCGGGACCAAGATATCGGTCCTAATAGAGAGTGTTGTACAGAGGAACTCGGCTTTTGAAGACTCAAGGCTGTACAACACTAAGGCGATAAAGTTTAAGACTAAAGAAGCGACGGAGAAGTCATTGGCAAAGGGCCACCCTGAGCGAAGAGAGCTGCTCCGCCCCTGCCATCTCCCGCCGATGTGTCCAAGAGGAGGAGGCTTATCAAGCCACGACCGGTGAGGTCATTGTGGCTCGGCCGATAAGCGTCATAGAACAGGCTCCTCCTCCACCTCAAGATGAGCAAACCTTGGACTCCGACACGGGGGATGGAAGGAGCCACCCTCAAGGAGAAAGCTCAAGTCATCGGCTCCAGATGACACTCGGTCGGACATTCGAGAGCCAAGCGAAGGGGCCTGAATGGACAACAACTCATACCACTTGTCTACGTGCTACAGTGAGATTCACGATCGGATTCCGGAGATAGGCGAGCATGAAGGCTTGGTTGACATTGCCATCGGGGCAAGAGTTCGAGCTACTTGCGAGGTTCTTAAAGCGGGATATTATGATAGATTTTGCAAAAATTCGGTCGGCCATCGATCTGCGACGGAGGAGCAAGATTTACACGCAAAGATCGGGTTCGGGGAGCCGGCTAATTTGGCGTCCTTCGAGGATCTTCGAGCTGCTATGCTCTATCTTCTTAGCTGCGTACCACGGCTCCTTACGCTAATGCTCGCCTCCATCTCCTCCTGGCGATGAGGGTGATGACCAAGAACAAGATCGGGGAGATGGAAGGCAACCCCAAGGATGCAGAGTTGGGAGGCTCTGGCGAGGGACCAACTCCCCATGAGAAGAGCCAATCACCACCCCCCGGTACATCGGGTGAGGCTCGGGGCGCTCCAGTACAATCGGGAGCGGCTCCTCGTGTTTTTCGATCAAAGGCTCGGAACAAGCTCTTACCGGATTCAACCCGTTGGTTCCGTGTCCTCCAAATCGGTGAATAAGGCGATCGGGACGCCAAGGAGCTAAAAACAAACTTCTCGCCAAAGACGTCCATATCAAATGGGAGAAGTATACAAAGGCGCAGACCCGATAGCTTTGGATAAGCTAGCCTGGCATCTCCACTCCTCAAGAGGCTCCTTCGCAACTTGATTTTAAGGAGATGATCGAGCGAGGTTTTGATAGCGCGAAAGCGAGATCTATACGCATAGAGTCGATTCTTTGTTCCAAGCTCAACATAAAACATTCTTGCGAGCGGTGACTCATGCTCTCACAACATTCCAAGCTCAAATGGATGAGCGAAACAAGTTGGCTACAAGCGGCCTCCGCGGTCGCTATTAAGCAACAGTGAGGCCTTGAACGAGATTCGGAAGGAGATGAAGGAATCCAATGATCTAGCCACCTTTGAAACTCCGCCGGGAGTCGGTTGCTCATCTCAATCGATCTAGGGCGAGATCAAGAGAAGGGCCGGGAGAAATGCGTGACTTGGTCAAGGACTTCGACTCTACGTTACTCGGATCAAGGACTCGGTATACAAGCTTGAGAAAGATGTCACAGCTATCCGTACCAACCTCGATAAGGCTGCTGATGCCAAAAAGGGGGAAGGTATAATAAAGATGAACTGGAACGGATACATCGATGTACAGATTATCGGGGGAAAGGGTTCGGGAGAAGAGACCCTCCACGGTGAAGAACCCGCACGGACTCGGGGGGAAAGGGCTCGGGAGGAAGGACCCTCTACTACTCGGGATAAGAACTCTTCGAGGTCCTTCTCCTAGAATCCCCACTTCGGTCCAACCCCCATCTCCTCTTCTGCTTGCTCACATTGAAGAAGTAACCGGTTTTATTGAGCGGGAGACGAGAAAAAGAAGAGCTGAGCTCGAACAATTGCCACCGCAGGCCGGGGAAGGAGATTGCAAGCTGTATCTACTCCTCCTTCCTCCCCGCTCCATAAATTCAAATCTAAAGCGGAGCAAGAAGCTTATGACCTCAAAATTGCCCAACGTGCGGGATAAGCTCGACCATGAGTGTCGGCTTGAAGAGGCGACGAAGCAACAAAGAAGCCCAAGGGCAAAGGCTGTTAAGGGCAAAGGCAAGAAAAAAGGTCGGGTCGGTCGAAGAGCGAAGAAGAAAGCCCAGCGAGATTTTGCTAAGGCTCTTCCGGCGAGATCCAAGCTACTGCTCGAGTATTCCCACTTCTACTCTAACACACGAGCGAGATAGCGGCACGGGAGGCGACGCCGCAAGGTCGCGAGTCTCGGGCGAGGAGGCAATAGAGCGGCCCGCACTCCGCGAAAAGAAAAGGATGGGCGACTTGGCGAAAATGCGTAGCTTATCTCTCAAGCCGGCCGCCTAATCCGAGGAGGCGGATCCCAAGAGGATCCAAGTTCATCGGGGGCCCATATGTTAAGAATATTCCTATCCCGCATGTGGATAAATGGGTGCCGGGCGATATGAACGTCCATTGGGAAAGGTTGAAAGAGGATTTTATTAAAGGCTATTTTGTATGGCGCATTTATCCTCTCGGTCCGGTGATCGGTTATTCGATGAACTAATCTTGAGATTTGATGTCTCATTCGGAGATCGGGTGAGGCAGATTATGGAAGAACATAATATTCCCTTCCGTGCCCCGGCTTTCAGACGTATTCCTCCGCCAAGAAGCGCTAGTGGGCTGCGTGCACGAAGGACATTGAGAGAGATAGAGGAAGTTGCTTTCCATCACGGGTTTCTTTGCACGACAAGTATTATTACTTGGATCGAGTTTACAAGTATTATTACCGGATCCTCCTGGCGAGAAGTCTCGCCGATTTCAAGAAAAGGACTCAACGCTTCAAGCGTCGGTAGTGATTTCTCCTTCTTTTTGATTTACATTGTAATAGGCGTAGGAGCTTGTACATCATTGATTATATATATATCGGTTCCTATTGCTTGTCGAGACAATTACTCTTTGTCTTTCGGCTCTTTGCATTGTGTTTTCACGCCGATCACTAAGTGATCGACACACACTTTGTCAGTTTCTACGATTTTGCCTATCTCCCACCTACCGAAGTATTGAAATTACTTTATTTTTTTTTCCTCGGGAATGTTGTAAGGGGGAAATTGTTGTCGAGTAGGATAGCATCTTTTATAGACTTAAGAAGTTTAAGAGGTAGAGGTAGAGGTTTTGGCATCATCAATTAGGGGGAAATTGTTGGATATGAGTCGGTAGATGATACTCGAGTTGTTGTTCGGTTAAAAGAAAATTGGGGGAAATCATAGTAGTACTATGGAATTGAAGATCCCAAAACCTGGGCGATATCGGTAGATTAGTGTGTCGTTAGGATTAGGCGATGTATAGGTTAGACTTGATGTATTGATTATTATTTTTGTCTAAGTCACATGACGGGGTAATTGTTGAAGCGATCTTACGTCGAAGATACTTTTCGAACCCCACGTCATCGGTGTAATCGCTTGTGTTCTTGATCGGCAGTGATCTTCCACTCGGTCGAAGACGGCGCATCGGTGACAAATCATCGGAAGAAGACTACTCCCGGTGATAGTCATCGGCGGAAGAAGAACGAGAAACAAGCACGGTACCTTCGCGGTCGCCCGGTGACCTACTCGGTAGATGCCGTGTCGGCCGACTCAGTGAAGAAGACAGAGACTTTTCGGTCCTCGTATCCTACGAAAGCGACCCGACTATTCAAGTCTTTTCGAAAAGTTCGGCGAGAAGACATACGAGGTTGTTGAACGGTCAGCTCGACATTCTCACCAACTACAAACCTCGACCCAATGAGAAGCCGACACCGCTTACCTACTCTACACAGTAAAGTTGCTCTCATGAACAGTGCATTAAGCGCCCGCTCGCAACAAGTTCGAATTGATGGCCGTTTTTCTTGGAAGCTTGTGACACGTGGCATCGTCGTCTCCAACGGACATATGCCGTAACTCACAACTATAAATAGAGAAGTTTTTGAAGCTCAGAATAACGAATTTCGAAGGGACAAGCTCAAGTTCATAAACGCTCTAGAACACTCAAAGATCATCCGAGAGGAAAACTTGCATACTTAGAAGATTTCTCGAGTTTTTCTCTCTAGAGTTCTTACATCCCTTTCTTCTCCAGACTAAGCTCATTGTCATATTTATAGCTTAGATTCAAAGGAGTTCACATTTAGTGAATTGTTCTTATTGTAAGAACTCCTTCTCGGTTGGAGAAAATTCCCTTCCCTTCTAAACTTAGGTTTGGATTGTAAAGTCGCTAAGGACTATAACTTAGAGGGAAGCGTCCGGCAGCGTATCCCTGCGAGGCTTGCTCGAGAATAATCAACAAGTTCTCTGCCTTGTTCGGGACCGTGGATAGGATCTTGCGTATCCGAACCACGTTAAATCGCTTGTGTTCTTTTCTTTGTTTTATTGCATAGCATTCAACCTGACTTGAAAATCATAAGCTTGCATAAAACGTATTTATAAAGCGCACAACCAAAAGATTTAATTTGCTAAAACGTGTTTTCAAAAGAGACGAATTCCGGGCCCCACACTTTCCGCACAATGCTGGTCTCAGCCGATTCTCAAAGAAATGCGACAACGGTCGGTAGGAGAGAGCTCGATGGGCCGACTCACTCGTCCCGCGATCGAAGGCTTATTTGGCCCCTGTTCATCGGTTGCAATCATCGGCTCGGTGACCTTCATTGAGAAAAAGCGAGCTCGGGTGTATTCCACCCCCCATCTACACCCGACTTATCATCTCCCGGACCAATAAAGTTTTATATATGCATGAGTTTAGACGAAACATTATTTCTATTTCAAAACTCTACACTATGGATGGTTATAAATCGAGTTTTGATAGTGATGTTTGTATCATGAGAGAGGCGTGATTTTATCTACGGTGGGCCATTAAACGGATCTTTATATACGATTACTTGCAAACCGCGTAATTTTTGTTAATGTTGCTTGCTCATAATCAAATTCTAAGTAGAGGAAAGAATCTTTTAAGACAAATCAAGCTTATCTATGGCATCTACGACTAGGTCATATCAATGCGAATAGGATCCGAATGTTGGTGAAATATGGAATATTGGAGACTCTCCGGGTAGAAACATTTCTAACTTCTTTGTAGGAAAGACCAGGACCTTTTAAGGCAAAAGGTTACGAGCCAAAAAAGCACTAAGTTTGATTCATTCGATTTGTGTGGACCTATGTCTAAACAAGCTCGTGGAGGGTATGAGTACTTAGTCACATTTACTAACGATTACATGAGGTATGGATATGTTTACCTACTTCGCCATATGAAGTCGGATTGCTTTGAACCCTTTAAGGAATTCAAAGCGAAGTGAAGAAGAAGCTAGGTAAAGAAATCAAAACCACTGCGATCCGATTTTGGTGGGGAAATACATATCCAACAAGTTCAAGGATTACTTGACGGAATGTGGGATTACGTCCCAGTGACAGGCACCGGGCGTGCCTCGGCGAGAATGGTGTGTTAGGAAGGAGAAACCCGAATGCTCCTAGAGATGGTTTGGTTGATGATGAGCTATGCAATATTGCCGGTTTCTTGTTGGGGATATGCCCTTGAGATTGCGGCATATTTAGTGAGCGTGTGCTATCCAAGTCGGTTAACACGACTCCGGTCGAGTTGTCGAGTGGGCGAAGCCTAGTATGCACCTCATAAAGATTTGGGGGTGTCCTTTGTATGGGTTGAATAAGTAGGCCAACAAGTTGGAGCCACGTTCGAGAGGTTATGTTGTTCACGGGGTATCCAAAAGAAACAAAGGGTGGATCCTTTTATGATCCCGAAGAACGAGAAGATCGTTATTAGCACCATCGCTCGGTTCTTAGAGGAGGATTATATTACTAAACACAAGTCTAGAGTCAAGATCATCCCGGAGTAATTACAAGGTGATCGAGATCCACTCGAGAGCTATTTGTGCAAGATAAAGCTCCACAAGCAAGCTTTGCACGGTCTGTTAACACAGACTCGAGAGCTGTTCGACGTAGTAGGATGGTGATATTTACACTGATCGATATATGTTCACTTTGGGTAGACGTCTAATCATCTCCCAACTTATGAAAAAGACATTGAGGATCCCTGGACCTACAAGAAGCAATGGGAGATATAGATGCGGATTCAAGGCCCGTCGCCGTGGATTCGAATTTACGTCCATAACTAATATGGATGTATACGAGGTCATAGAACTACTCGAAGGTCGCAAAGCTATTGGTAGTGTAGTAAGTGGGTATACAACGAGAAGAGAAGACTAAATGGGGAGATAGTGGTATTTAAGGCCAGGCTAGTGGCGAAAGGGTTTACCCAGAAAGAGGGTATCGATTATGACGACACATTCTCGCTTGTAGCAATGATCAATCCATTTGGATTCTCCTTGCCATAGCAGCTCACATGAACCTATAGATCTGACAGATGGATGTCAAGACCGCATTCCTAAATTGTCACCTTGAAGAAGGTAGGCGCTTCTACTTTAAACAACCTAAATGTTATGTGAAAAGGGAGAAGAGCATCTAGTATGAAAGCTTAAAAGGTCTAGTTATGGGCTTAAGCAAGCTTCCCGGTTATAACAGCAGCGTTTCGATGAGGTAGTCAAATCCTATGTATTGATGGATCGGTGGTATTTCTTGCACTTTACGTAGACGACATCCTCCTCACTGGAAACAATGTTGAAGTGTTATCAGGCGTAGTTTCAAATGAAGGATTCGGGTGAAGCGGCTTACATCCTTGGGATCAAGGTTATTCGAGATTATCGAAACGGATGTTAAGTTCATCCTGGGCATCCTACATTGATATCGTCATTACTCATTTTAGCATGTAGATGGCC
This sequence comes from Lavandula angustifolia, assembly GCA_028984105.1. Classification (NCBI taxonomy): domain Eukaryota; kingdom Viridiplantae; phylum Streptophyta; class Magnoliopsida; order Lamiales; family Lamiaceae; genus Lavandula; species Lavandula angustifolia. The sequence goes on from CM054805.1 coordinate 19,702,691, forward strand.
AAGAAAGGACGGTTACCTTTCAGACATGGCGTTTTTCTATCCAATAATCAGTGCCCTAAAACGCCTGAAGAGATAGAAAGTATGAGGCTAGTACCATATGCTTCTGTTGTTAGTAGCCTCATGTATGAAATGCTTTGTACGAGACCAAATATCTCATATGCAATAGGCATGATCTCAAGATATCAGTCTAACCATGGACAAGCGCATCGACTGAACTGCAGTCAATTTTTTTCTCAAGTACCTTAAACATACTAGAGATTATAGACTTGTTTACCGATAAGACATTCTAGTGCCTTTGGGTTATACAAACTCGAATTTCCAAGTTGATAGAGAAGAGAAGAAATCTACCTCGGGTTATGTGTTTACCTTAAGAAGTGGAGTCATTTCATAGCGAAGTGCA